>OZ024741.1:78772216-78782216 GCA_964016885.1 Eledone cirrhosa | reverse complement strand
CTCCCTCCCCTTCAGCAGCCCCCTCCTATTTTTCTCTAACTACAACTTTTCTTCATGGTTTCTTTTTTATTCCTCCTCCCCTTCGTCTCTCCCTCTCTTCCCCTTCTGTTGTGTTACAGTTGTGTTACAGTTGTGAACGCTGTTGTTATGGTTGTTGTTGTTGATAATGCCGTTGTGATACGAATCTTTTGCCTGGAGTTTTTCCTTTTATTTCTTTTTTATCTTCTCTTTCATTCGCATGAACAACAACAACAACAGAATGACGACGATACGCCGCATCAAATATCCTAAAGAATTCAATATCAGCTGTCGACATATTTTCTTGCTTGCGTCTGTCTTAAAAGAACTGTTTAAGGAATTTGTAAGGGAGAATAAATAAGACAATTATTATCAACGAAAGATCATAACAGAATCAGGCATTCGATAATCTTGTTGGCTTTAGAATCATGTCTTTTTTTGTAGTATTTTGTTTTGTGTGTTTGGTTGGTTGTTTCTTTTGCTCGCGGAGGCTGAGGATTACTTTATTGGGTTGTTTGATTAAAATTCTTATAATACGGCAAGAGGTGGGTGGGTTTGCAACGAAACAATAACCAAAACCACACCAATGCCAATGCCAATGACAAAATCAATGCAAACAACAAGAATAACAACAGTAACAGCAAAGAAAACCATTAAATAAATACACAAATAAATTTCTATGGAACATCTCGACGAAGGAATTTACGCAGAAAGAAGATATAATTATTTATGGTAATTGCAGTAATCATTTTAGCAAAGCTGTTGTAGGTTTGCATTGAAGATATTTGCTCCAATACAACTTTTAAAATGTAATATCTCCTGCGTTCAAAATGGGCGTAGAGTAAAATCTGTGTGTGTGAGTGGGGAGTGGGGGTGCATGTGTAAGTGTGTGCGTACGTGGGCGTATATACAGATATATATGTGTGTGTATATATATATATATATATATATATATATATATATATATATATATATATATATATATATATATATATATATATATATATATATATATATATATATATATATATATATATATATATATAATTTAATGTATAAAAATCAATACAATATAATTACCTCATTACCAGAGGTTTCCCGAATGAGGCGAATACGAAAGAAACGTCTTCATTCGTTCGTCAGACGAGGCAATATAAAACATGGGTAAATACTTGGAAAGTCTCATCAAAAAAAGCAAAAAAAAATATATGGACAAATGAATTACAATATGAAATATATAAAAATCTTTCAAGAAATATAGTTATATATATATATATATATATATATATATTAGAATTGGCGCTCTGAAATAGCGATATATATATATGAATGTATATATAGTGTATATCGGTATTTCAGAGCACCAATTCTAAATTGCAATTTCTGCTTGACCGGCAACCGCCCTGTATAATCAGTTCCTGATTATTACTACAAGAATCAAACATTCATGATTTTCAGCAAACAGGAGGAGTAGTTAGCTTTGATAAGCACCAAAAAGTGTAAAACAGAGCTCTGTCAGCTTTATCTCCCCTGTTTGCTGAAAATTAAAGTAAGTGAGACTGTCACTACTCTAAAACAATAGCGAAACGCTTTTAATTAAGCATACAGTGTATTGCAAAATACACTATATATACATTCATATATATATATGTATATATATATATATATATATATATATATATATATATATATATATATATATATATATATATATATATATATATATATATATATATATATATATATATATATATATATATATATATATATATATATATACATATATATATATATGAATGTATATATAGTGTATTTTGCAATACACTGTATGCTTAATTAAAAGCGTTTCGCTATTGTTTTAGAGTAGTGACAGTCTCACTTACTTTAATTTTCAGCAAACAGGGGAGATAAAGCTGACAGAGCTCTGTTTTACACTTTTTGGTGCTTATCAAAGCTAACTACTCCTCCTGTTTGCTGAAAATCATGAATGTTTGATTCTTGTAGTAATAATCAGGAACTGATGCATATATATATTCATGTGTGTGTGTGTGTTAATACAAAACAAAAATTCCATCTTTAATCTCGACAATTGTTTCTATGGAGAGAAATGTAGTGCCAGTACATATCATGAATCAATTAATCAGTCAAAGAATTAACAATGAATAATTTAAAAGCACTAAAGCAAAGGTCTCCATGGAATATTCCACACTTCATTATGCATATATATAATGCACATGTATATGTATATATATATGTGTGTGTGTGTGTGTGTGTGTGTGTGTGTGTTTGTGTGTGTGTGTGTGTGTGTGTGTGTGTGTGTGTGTGTGTGTGTGTGTGTGTATGTGTGTGTGTGTGTGTGTGTGTGGCAGTTCTGTTCACATGCCAACACAAGAGCAAGATTGAAGGGTTCATTCTACTGACATGGCTCTAAAATTGAGGCTTGTTTGCATAATTGCAAACGAATCGAATGTTATTAATATTCGAAAAACTCAGATTACATTTATTGTATTCAGCCATGTAGAGTGAAACATTTTTGTTTATTTGAATTTGGCAAAGCCGGCCATTTATCGCTCGTATACAGGAGACTGACTCGCCAGTCTGCTGATATGCAAATCTAGCTGATCAGTGGATCTGCTAATATGCAGATCTGACTGATCAGCCAGTCTGTCTGCTAATATGCAAATCAGGCCGATCAGTCAGTGTGTATTTTTGAAAATAGCATATATTTTCACTAGCTCTGACAGTTTGGCAGGTGAACAGTGAGCTGTACTGATGAAGGGTGATACCCAGAAACATTAGTGTCTGCAGTTCTATTCACATGCCATCACAGAGCAAGAATGAAGGGTTCATTCTACTGACATGGCTATAAAATTTGGGCTTGTTTGCATAATTGCAAACGAATCGAATGTTATTATTAATATTCGAAAAACTCAGATTACATTTATTTTATTGAGCCATGTAGAGGGAAAATGTTCTTTTATATATATATATATATATATATATATATATATATATATATATATATATATATATATAGAGAGAGAGAGAGAGAGAGAGAGAGAGAGAGAGAGAGAGAGAGAGAGAGAGATTACACAAGTATCAAAGTTATGTTTAAAACATTTAACCGCTGACAATTGTTTCTTCCAAACTTAAGCTTGGTGTCCTCCGAACATTATTAATGTTTGTACATATAATTAACCTCCTATTCAACTAAAGAATCATACAGATACATATATATTGATGTTGTTGACAACAGTTTCGTGTTTACAGGGTGGAATAGATGCGACATATATTATACGAGAATTGTACAATAATTCAAATTAAGATTAAAATTAAAATTTAAAATTAAAATTAAAATTAAAATTAAAAGCAAAGGGTGGAATACATGCGACAGATGATACAAGAGAATAGTCTAATAATTAAATTAAAGAGATAGTACATGCATTAGTCATATATAAAGGAATGGAATAAGCAAATATGTCATGCATATATGAGTACTGTATGTCAAGATATTACATGAAATACAAGCACTATAAGCGAATTTGTTAGTGTATTATGGTGGGTGCAATGCAATGATATTTTCTGTATAGTTCACATCCATTACATATGTTAAGTTATATCTGTATTGAATGTTTGTTATAGTAATGGATTGTAACTTGGTGTTATTTTATCCATATTTATGGATTAGAGTTGTTCTACTACGAGAATTTTCAACGGTTTAATATCCGGAAGTGGATATGGAATTAAGGGGAAGTAACTAGCTCATTATAATAATTAAATTCCTTGCTCTAATAGACATTATATATTGCCTCAATTGAATCCCTTATATAAAAAAAAGTTATGTATTTATATTTAATTTTAAATACAGTCTATTCTCTCATAATATATTAAAGGTTTCATTAGATTGTTGTCTACCCAATATTATATAGTGCCACAATTGAATCCCTTATACAAAATGTTATATATTTATATTTAATTTTAAATACAGTCTACTCTCGCATAATATATTAAAGGTTTCATTAGATTGTTGTCTACCCAATATTTGGTAAGATATGGAATAACGTATAGCTGTTTGCATGATTGCATGATAAATTAGATAATCCCTTGTGTAAATAAATTAATCCTTTATATACAATGTTATTAATTTATACATTTAATTATAAATGTATATATATAATTCATTGTTCCATATTACATTTAAGTTAGATAAATTCCTTATATTAATAAATTAATCCTTTATATAGAATGTTATTAATTTATACATTTAATTATAAATGTATATATAATTCATTGTTACATTTAATATTTAAAGTTTATATATATTATATTATATTTCAATCACTATATAATTATAAGTAATCTAAAGTAATTATATTAAAAGGTGGTGACTATAAGAATATTTCTAGAGTATAATGTTAGAGATAAACATAGTTTGTGTAGAGGAAAGGGTGGATCAAAGAGTGTGATGCAGCGGTGGAAGGCAAGTCTTAGAGGTGAAGTGCTAATGGTGGTGATGAGTTCAGATCTGACATTGTTATATACTAGGTTTAAAGCTATGGAATGAGTGTCTGAAGCGGTGCTGGCACGATGCAAACATCTCCGATTTTTTATTTAGGAGGTTAAGATTCGAAAAGATTATAGTATGGGTCTCTAGGAGACAGAGGTTACAAAATTTATTAGGTGGTTTATACGATGCAGCCCTACCTACTACTTCCCATTGACGTGTATATGTTCTATTCCTAGTTTTCAGATAATATATGTAGCTAGATAGTGAAGTGGAGTTGGCTAGATTGTGTTTTTTGAAAGAGTGGAGGTGCGAGTTGTATCTCGTCTTGAAGCAGTTCGAAGTAGAGCCTATATATGCTTTAGAAGAGTCGTTAGTGTTGATCGTGCAGGAGTAAATGATGTCTTTGATTAAGCAGTTGTTACCTAAAGGGCAAGTTCAATTTGATCTACAATTGCATTTATTTTGGATGTTATCTTGCCGGTTATTATGTTGTGTAGAAGTCTGGTTGCTAGGGTTAGTATTAGGACTATGATGCTTGTCGTTCCTAATGTTATTGATTTCATTAGTGTTATTACTATTATTACTATTGATATTAGGGTTTGTAGTTATTATGTTGTTCTGAAAGTTTACCTCCTGCTGTGTTTTAATTTGTTGAAAATAGGTATTAATCTTTCTTTTATTACTATTAGCTATATGGTATACTATGTTAGGTGTGGTAGAGTAAGAGATTTTAATGGTGTTTTTATTTATAAGATTATGTTATTTGTGGCCAGATGGGAAGTTTTTTTCTAAGATTGAGAAGAAAACCTTAGGTAAGTTGGTAGAGATGTTTAGATTGAAAGGGGGATTAAAACATGTATTAGTTCTTCTTCTATTTTTGTTTTTTATAATATCTATTGAGGTATTTCTGTTTATAATATTATTTTGGTGTCTACTTTGGTGCGAGTTAAGTTTGATACTACCCTTCGTATTAGAGCAAGGGTGGCTATTATTCTTATTATTATTTTTCCTCATGGCCATATTGTGAAAAATAATGTTGTAACTATGTGATTTTATAGGTAGGAATTCAATCCCATTATTATGGCCCGTAGGGCGGTGGATTGGCAGTATCGGTAGAGGGTCGGACGTCATGCTTTCCAGCATAGTTACGTCCCTTTACGATCTGAGTTCAAATCCCGCCGAGGTTGACTTTGCCTTTCATCCTTACAGGGTCGATAAAATAAAGTACCAGTAATTGCTGGCCTTGTGCCTAAAGTAGAAACAATTATTATGGCCTGATTTAGCTAATGTCTGATTATAGTGTTGTGAATTATTGTTAAATATGGTTTCGTTATAAGATAGATTAGAGATTCTATTAGATATTCCTTTAGTGATTGAGTTTAATATAGATTTAGGGTGGTTAGACTTGGTATCTACATAAATTAGTTTTTCGTTCGGTTTATGATAGGGTGTATATATTCTAGAGTCTAGGTAAAGGTTAGTATCAAGGAAGTTAACATTTTTAGTGTTTTTGTCAATGGTGATACTTAAGTTAAAGTTTTTGAAAAATTTTTGAAAATTTTTAACTAGGAAACTATTACATAAAATTTTCAAAATCTTCACACTCTTTGATCCACCCTTTCCTCTACACAAACCATTTTTATCTCTAACATTATACTCTAGAAATATTCTTATAGTCGCCACCTTTTAATATAATTACATTAGATTACTTATAATTATATAGTGATTGAAATATAATATAATATATATAAACTTTAAATATTAAATGTAACAATGAATTATATATACATTTATAATTAAATGTATAAATTAATAACATTGTATATAAAGGATTAATTGATTTACTCAAGAGATGTACCTAGTTTATCATGCAAACAGCTATACGTTATTCCATATCTTACCAAATATTGGGTAGACAACAATCTAATGAAACCTTTAATATATTATAAGAGAGTAGACTGTATTTAAAATTAAATATAAATATATAACATTTTGTATAAGGGATGCAATTGTGGCACTATATAATATTGGGTAGACAACAATCTAATGAAACCTTTAATATATTATGAGAGAGTAGACTGTATTTAAAATTAAATATAAATACATAACTTTTTTTATATAAGGGATTCAATTGAGGCACTATATAATGTCTATTAGAGTATGGAATTTAATTATTATAATGAGCTAGTTACCTCCCCTTACGCATTAGTTCCCCTTAATTCCATATCCACTTCCGGATATTAAACCGTTCAAAATTCTCGCATTAGAACAACTCTAATCCATAAATATGGATAAAATAACACCAAGTTACAATCCATTACTATAACAAACATTCAATACAGATATAACTTAACATATGTAATGGATGTGAAATCTGTAACTTTCATATTCTACACACATACAAATTTGAACTATACAGAAAATATCATTGCATTGCACCCACCATAATACACTAACAAATTCGCTTATAGTGCTTGTATTTCATGTAATATCTTGACATACAGTACTCATATATGCATGACATATTTGCTTGTTCCATTCCTTTATATATGACTAACGCATGTACTATCTCTTTAATTTAATTATTAGACTATTCTCTTGTATTATCTGCCGCATGTATTCCACCCTTTGCTTTTAATTTTAATTTTAATCTTAATTTGAATTATTGTACAATTCTCGTATAATATATGTCGCATCTATTCCACCCTGTAAACACGAAACTGTTGTCAACAACATCAATATATATGTATCTGTATAATTCTTTAGTTGAATAGGAGGTTAATTATATGTACAAACATTAATAATGTTCGGAGGACACCAAGCTTAAGTTTGGAAGAAACAATTGTCAGCGATTAAATGTTTTAAACATAACTTTGATACTTGTGTAATCTATATTACTGCTCTGTAAAACAACTGATGTTCTTACATTGAGCTATTTCTCTTACTGGTAATAAGGTAGTAATAAATTACGCACCTTCCCTGTTTATAGTTGTTTATAGTTTAGTATATACATAACTATAAATAGTATCTTTAATATTATATATATATAAATCGATCTAGCTTATATGAATTAGGTGTTATGCGTGCGATTTCGGGCATACCTCATCTGGAAATAGTTGAAATTGTCAGCATAGCAAATTCACTCTTTCTTTGTAAGAATAGAAAGAGTGAGTGGATTTTGTAAGATTAGCGCCTTATGTGTGTCGTTGATAATTGAATCATCTCTCTAAATTTTTTTACTCACGAGTTTCCACTTTCTTTTCCTCTTTCCATATTCTACTTCCTCCCCTTCCTCGTCCACTCCTCTTCTTCATTGCACCTCCTCCAGCTTCCTCAACTTTCCTCCCCTTCCTCCCTCTTCCACACTCTCCCTTTACTCCCCTTCCTCCTCTCTTCCTCACCTTTCCTCACATTTCCTCCCGCTCTCCTCCTTACCCTCTTCCCCTTCTATCATCCCTCCCTTCTATCCATTCGCCCCCCCCCTCTACCCCTTTCGTCCCCCTCTACCCCTTCCTCCACTCTACCTCCCCTCCTCCTCCCTCTAAATTCAGTAAAGCTTGCCCTTACAGTAAAATTGCTGAGTATATGATATATATATATATATATATATATATATATATATATATATATATATATAGAGAGAGAGAGAGAGAGAGAGAGAGAGAGAGAGAGAGAGAGAGAGAGAGAGAGAGAGAGAGAAGATAAAAGAAGGAGAATTGCTTGCAACATTTGTAACGTTTTCCATGAACATGTTTCCATCAAAAGTAATTATTGACTGATATCCTTTTCGTTTTATAAATGCAAAAAGTTTATTAAAATATCTGAGATATAAGAAAGTGCTGGATGAAGCTATTCTAGAATTATTGCCGTTGTCACCTCGTGCATTGACTACAGATTTAATGAAAGACAATGTTAGGATGCAAAATAATTTTGTCTTAATAGTAAAATAGGTATAAACATCCTTGATATAGTAAGGCCAAGGACTTCTTCTTCTTCTTCTTCTTCTTCTTCTTCTTCTTCTTCTTCTTCTTCTTCTTCTTCTTCTTCTTCTTCTTCTTCTTCTTCTTCTTCTTCTTCTTCTTCTTCTTCTTCTTCTTCTTCTTCTTCTTCCTGAGAGGGTCGTGGAGGCAAAGTTCTCAAATACTCCTTCCTGTGTGTCCTGATTGTGAATATTTGGTCGGCTGTGCTGCGTCCGGGGCGAAATCCACACTGTTCATCAGCTAACTTGGACTCGACAATCACCCTACAACTCTTTGCCCGACATTAAACATAGACTTTACCAGGGAAGCTTAACAAGGAGACCCCTCTATAATTGAAGCAATCTCTCATTACCCTTATTGAAAATAAGGACTATCACTCCTGATTACCACTGCTTAAGTGCCTTTTCAGATACCAGGTCACCCGACACACTCAAGCCAGCCAAATAATACTTTCTCTATTTAAGGCTTTTAACATATCAGACCGAATTTCATCCTCTCCAGTGGCCACATCTGAGCTCTTTAATTGCTCTTGTGACCTCAGCCTCCGAGAGATTAGTCATCGCTCCTAGATGCACCTCATGTACATCAGAAGATGCTGTTGTGATTGGTTTTAGGAGATCAACAAAGTATTTTCTCCTCCTCGTGAGGATGCACCTCTCTGAAGAGAGGAGACCCCCAGATGCATTCTTGACAGCTAACGGATCTGAAGTCGGATTCCAGCTTAACCCCAAAGTCTGAACTTTGGACGCCTTTACTGTCTGTGTTGTGATTCTTCATACCTGCTTGTACCTCAAGTGCTAATTAATATTGCAATTTTAGTGATGAAAGCATTAATTATCTAAATGACTCATTCTAGCAAATAAAAAAAAATACAAAATTCCAAAATACTTAATCACAAAATTAAAAATTTTAGATGACTTATTTGCTGAGTTTAATGTAATTGATTAACGCAAAAAAGTCTTTGCTTGGTCCTCGTCCAAACTATTATAACTAACTGTTCTAATCTCCCAACGTGTAAAAAATGGGAAGGAACGCATATCTTGCTGGATCATGTGGTCTGACTGAACGCTACAACATCAATAATAGCAAAGAAATCTCTGCGACCTATCAGAGGCGTCTTTTACACAATGGAGCTTTTTGCAAGTCAATTAAACGTAAATTGATATAGGACTCATCTGAAAACACGCTGTCTCGGTATTTTAGTTATACATATACTCACACATACCTTCATACATGATGGCTGCAAACTCTGCTAAGAGTATTGCAATCGCTTGTCAGATTACAGAAAATGGTGTACTTTTAGGCTACGGCCAGCCACACGAACCTGTAACATATCATGAACAAGCAATGCCTGTGCTTTGAAGGTCTTTTAAGTGGGGAAAGCCTTTGCACTCGACCAATCCCACTCTCTGAGCATCGAAAACATTACCCGAAAAGGAGAACTGGTTAACATCATCGGATGCTTCCGAAGCCGCAGGTTTTTTTCAGAGTTTCC
>OZ024741.1:78747216-78769716 GCA_964016885.1 Eledone cirrhosa | reverse complement strand
TCTACAGAGTGACGGAGTAAAGCCGGGTCAATAGCTTTCATCTAAATGGAAGCGAGTTATAGTTATTGTTTTCCCAATTTTGATAGATCGCATAGTTGATTAGAATCATTCCAAACATAACCATCCTGTTCTTTTAGAAACATCTATCTAGGACTACATCAGCCAATGTATGTCATTGACTATTTAAGACAGTGGGGGTGGGGGTGCTTGGTTTTCATCTGCTTGAAGCTCCTCTCTTTGTCATTTTATCTTGGTATTTTTACCAGAGAGGTTGGACATTTATGTTTTCTCAGCTAGATCTCTAGATCTCTCTCTCTCTCTCTCTCTCTCTCTCTCTCTCTCTCTCTCTCTCTCTCTCTCTCTCTCTCTCCATTTGCTGTTTCCAATTCGGAGAAACCAGAGCTCGCGGATAGGTGAAGGAGGTTGTTTAGGACATAAGTTATGTGTCTTTCGCCTGCAACACATCACGATACCAGTAACATAGTGTGAACCAACGAGCTTTCGACTCGTAATTCTGGCATCCAATCTACCAAGACATCAGAGGCATTCACCACTTAACGATAAAACATTACACTACTTCAAAGACACTGTATTTGCGCCAGCTATAAACGCATTTCATTACCATATAAGGAAACAAAATCGAATCGACCTGCTTGTTAACATAAGCTAACAGTCAGTCAGTCAGGCTGCCAGCCAGCTCACATGCATGGGAACCAGCCATCCAGCCAGTCAACAGTTATAGAAAACAGCCACTGTAACACTTAATTTAATCAATTCTAGTTCTACGTTCGTTCTTCCGGTTTCTTATTATCATCCAAACCACCGCTGCCACCGGCGTCGCCACAACCACAACCATCATTGACCATGGCTGCGACCCCCCCCCCACTCACGCACGTTGCGCGCGCGCGCACACACACACACACACACACACACACACACACACACACATGCAGACATAGATTGACGAAGCAATGACTTTCCCTGCTAGAAATAGCAGCCGTTTCTCCCTCATAGCTTAAAAAAGAGGAAGATCACATTGGACAATTTGGTCACTTATATCTACAAAACAACGTGCTGGTCATGGCTGTATAGTCTTTGATTGCACAACGGCTCAATCGGGGCTGGCGTGAGGCTAAACAACCGCAATATACTTAGATAGACTTCCGGCTTAGCCACCCCTTTCCCCTAGCACCATTATCACATATCGATTGATATATTTAGGAGTATCCACTCTGCTGCAAACATTCGAGCTAAGACTTCATTCTGCGTATAACTCCTCACCCCCAAAACAATCTCGGGGATCCTTAAAAAGGTCATGGGCATTGCCCTTCTCTTCAGGATTTAGTCATAAAAAGAGTGACAGGAGAATTGAAAGAATTCCTTTATCATTTGTTAATATCATTGTTTACTCCTGTTTTTAATTCCGCTTTGTTATACCCCTTCTCTTTCAATTGCTTTAATCTGTAAAAAGCTTTTTCGTTTTTGTTTTTATTTTATTCTTCAACACTATCTCCCCGCCACCGGAACACGTGATAACATTGAGAAAGAAAGTAACAAAAATATTAATAGCAAAAGAAAAAAGTGAAAAAAAGTAATGAACGAGAATAAATATTAGTCATGCAGATAGTGCGATAAGGAGAGTAAGAGAAGACTAAGCTCAAAGAGGGGAGTGAAAAGGATAGTAAGAACGAAATAGGGGAGGCAGTGGCGAGGGAGGTCTTCGTTATATAGGATTTCCGGTTACTGACTAAACAAACAACCGTTCTTTTTTGTCCCCATTATATATTGTCTTTATCGAGATAAAATAATGGTATGATAATTGGATAGTGGAGTACATGTACACATATTTTGCACTCATACACATACTGATATTTACACGCATACATTTGTACACATGTCCGCATCCATTAATACACACGCACGTGCAATCACAGGGGCATACAAATATTTTCATTATATTTATTGTGCTTATATATTTTATAACACAATAAATATACTAGTACAATAACCCCTTCCTTACAAATATATACGACTAACACGTTTCTTCATTTACAAAATTATTTGTAATAAACACTCTTTGCCATACGAAGCGGCAATGCTATTAGAGAACACGGAAGGTTCAATAACAAACTGGTTAGAAAACAGATTTTGAAACAATTGGCTCAACAAAGCATGCGTATATGATTACACAAATATTCATATATGTATCTGTGTTCAATGTATCTCCGAGCATTCGTAGGTGCGAGGATTCGTAGGTGAACAGGATCTGAAATCTTGGCTCTGTTCCCAGCCATACTTCACTTACTCAGTTCATTTCTGAGCAAGTACGACACTATTGACTTTTGTGAGAAAGGAAATGGATATTTAGTTGAACCCCACATCTTTTTTCTCTCCAGAAATGATGTCTCCGCTCCCTTCTATATCGCAATTTCTGAACAAAAGCGTTGTATAAATAAAGCCATGATTTTAAAATAATCACACGCGTGTTTTTATTTCTCTTCTTGTTTTCGTTTTCTTTTCTTGCTCTGTTGCATTTGATCTTCCTCTTACTCCCGTCTTATGAAGGGCATAGAAATGTATTGACTTTCTCTCACATCTCCTGAATGTTATCAATTTTGACCATCTTCCGTTTTGCTCTTGTGTTTTTCTTTTACTTCTATCACTACACCGTTTTGTCCTATTTTATGAAATATGGTGAACTCTGAATAATGCAGCCTGAGAAACACATAACATAAAGGTGTATCGATCTTATCTTTATTTCCCAAGGGAACAAGCTGTCTAGATGACTCCACCCACTCATCAGTCGCTGATTCGAATTGCCTGAAACTTTGCCCATATGATGTTCGACGCATTTATAAAGATAGCACGCTGCGTGCATATGTGTGCGTGAATGCGTGTGTACATGAATTAATATATGTGTGTGTACATAGATGAGGATGTATATTTATATGTACTTGTGAATACTTGTATGATGTTCTTTAGTTCCTGATCATCTTTGATGGAGAACAAACGTATTATCGAAGGCGTTCCGGATATGACCTTCATTTTTATGAGGATTACTTTACCCAATGTGTCTTTTCTAGCTGGAAGAGTGGTTGTATAGAGTTTGACCCTCATTGATCAATTCCGACTACATGGCAGCAACGAGGCAGGAAGATTACTAAATCTGCCAAAAATAACAGCTAAATCTTCTTGAAATTGCACTCCAATGTTCGTAAAAGCACTCTATTGGTTAATGTGATCCTTGGAGCATAGTGTCGGTGGGGGCGGTAGGGGTAGGATGGTCTGTCGTAACGGGGGCCAGTACAATAGCGAAATACAGAAAGAAAACAAGTGGGGAGAGAACAATGAAAACATTGATAGATAATAGCAACAGTTTACAAGAAGGTGGTGGAGTCACAGTGAGAGAGAGAGAGAGAGAGAGAGAGAGAGAGAGAGAGAGAGAGAGAGAGAGAGAGAGAGAGAGAGAGAGAGAGAGAGAGAGAGAGAGAGAGAGAGAGATCAACAATACATAACAATAACTATATATAGAACAACATAACAACAAGAAATAGTCAGTAGGGATTACATTACATGCAGTAAAATGGTGAGGTGAACAAAAAAAGAATCTTGAATATACTGATAACAATAATAGCAATAACAATATAGAAAGAGAGGCGCCCCTAAAAAGGGGACAGTGGACAGTGTCATAGGGTGATTTGAACAACCCCCTCCCTATAAACACAAACACGAATTATTCTGACACAACAGTGCCTGAAGAAATACATTATCCTGACACATCATGTATCTGAGGAAAGACGACAATGTTACACGTCTCCTTTCTTCTCCCGTTGGACATGTCAGCAATTTCACTACAAGAGCATTAATGAATTTACTCTTATACTCTCTCGCATACACACACACACACACACACACACACACACACACACACACACACACACACACACACACACACACACACACACGCACACACACACACACACACACACACACACACACACACACACACACACACACACACACACACACACACACACACACACACATATAAAGAATATATATATATATATATATATATATATATATATATATATATATATATATATATATATATATATATATATTTATATATATATATATATATATATATATTTATATATATATATATACACGCAGAGACACATAAATAAAAAAGAAAGACAGAATCAAGGTGGGGAGAATAAGCAACAACAACTAACACACACAAGACAAGAAGAAATAGAAAAAAGAACAAAAACCGCACAAAAGAAATTTTTTAAAATGGTAGACAGCCAGTGAGTATCTTTAATCAACACTGAGAGTAACATAACGCGTCATTGTGCTGCAGCGCTAGCTTTGAACACATTTCATTACCATATAAGGCAATAATATCGAATCTACTTCGCTTGTGTAACAAGCACAAAGATATATATATATAGAGAGAGAGAGATAACTACACACACACACATATACACACACACGTTAAAACAGTCAGTCGTACTGTCGAGGGAGACACAAACATTATTATTACAACATTACACAACCAATTCTAGCTTTTTCCGTCCGTTTTTCCGGTCTCTTTATCAGCATTATCTATCATCTCCTCCATCACCACCACCACCACCACCACTCACCCACCTGCAATAACAGACATTGTTTTCCGCAGCATCTACCCGCCCCCCCTCCAACAAACACTACTACTACCATCACTACAACCACAATTATTGGTGGAGCTTTTGTTGTGGTTGTTACTGCTGCTGTTGTTGTTATTACCATTATCTTTTCACTCTAATGCCATTTCACCAATTTATTTTCTATGCAAGACGTTTTACACATGTATATTTAAACATATATACATACGCCTGTTTCTTTGTGAGTAATGTATGTAATACTTCTTGTATAATGTACATATGTAATACGTAATTGTATGTATCCATAGACGTATATATATATATATACACACACACACACACACACACATATATATATATATATATATATATATACACACACACACATATATATGTATGTTTATAGGTATTTGTGTATATATATATGTGTGTGTGTGTGTGTGCGTGTATATATATGTATATATATATATATACATATATATGTATGTTTATAGGTATTTCTATATATATATATATATATATATATATATATATATATAAGCATACATACTTGTTATAAGCTTATTTACTTAACCAATGGTGTACTGTTTCAATTAAGGCAACTAGGAGTATAAAAAGCACGTGACTTGCTTTTAGCCGAGTCATCTGCTTAGCTGTTTGTGTTGAAAAGCCATTAGTAATACACATAAACTATCAGACAGCGAGCGCGTGATGGAAATTTCCATGATGTAGACCAGCCAGCTAGTCAGCCAGCCGGCCTTCCATCATACATGGCCGCCTGCCAGTACCAAATTTGAATGTATTGCCTCCGTCAACGTACAATGATGATAGTGGTGGTGACGATGATAATAATGGCGATGAAAGTGATGATATTTAGAATGATGGGCGATGACTGCAGCAATAACAAAGAAGAGGATGAAGGAGGTGCTGCTGCTACTGATGTTGCTGCTGCTGCTGCTGCTGATGATGATGATGATGATGATGACGATGACGACGATGATGATGATGATGATGATGATGATGATGATGATGATGATGGCGAGGATGAGGATGATGATGATGGCGATGAGTGATGGTGATAGTAATGGCGATAACGATGAATTATGGTAATGATGATGATGGTGATGAGTTGGACAGCGATAACAAGGATGATGATCGCGATCATCATGATCATTATGATGATGATGATGATGATGTCATGATGATTACTGCAGAGAGAAGGGAGAGAGAGTGAGAGATGTATCGACTGTATTATGAGAATTGAACACATTTCACCGTTTGGTCACGACCCTATTCAGGGCTTCTGAGATTGGTGGTTGGAAAGGAAGAAACTATTCTGAAACTGGAGACTTATCCTGAATGCTTAAATGCATCTAAGGACCATTTATTGATGATGTGAAAACGAGCGATTGTTTAAGTCTATTACTTGAGCAGGCCACAGAGGTATTTAATTTCAGATTACAAAGAGCTGAAACAAATATCACAAGACATTTCGTCTGACGCTCAGACATTTCTGCCAGTACACCACTCTGAACTGATATTTTATTTTATCGACCCCTAGTGGTAAGGGTGTTGGATTTACGATCATAATGTCGTGGGTTCGATTCCTGGGATGGGTTGCATGTTGTGTTCTTGACCAAAACACTTCATTTCACTTTGCTCCAGTATACTCAGCTGAAAATGAGAACCAGCAATAGCTGGGGTTTTAACCTTGTGATGGACTGGTGTCCTGTACATGGGGGGGGGGTCTTTGACTCTCAGTCACTTTACGCCATGAAACTTGGGTAAGCACCGGCCTGACGAACCTTCTGGCTTAAGACAGATTTAAGGATGAAATGAATAGTAGACTTCTGTGTAATTTGAACTCATAATAAATGCACGCAGAGCTTTCTATCCTACATTTTAACAACTCTTCCACTTTACCGCCTGCTATTGAAGCTACAGATTTTGAAATATTGCTATTGACTGACCTGTCAGACAATGTCATTAGAGACTATATAAGAACATAAAGCATTTTATTGTTTTATGTCATGCAATGCATACACACATTAATCTGAAATTGTGAGACTATGTTTGAAGATAATGATCTACAAATAGAGGGATCAATAAGGTAGAGGCTGTCCCCATAGATTTGAAAGTTCTGGAGGATGGTAATAGGAATACAAAGCTGAAGCAACAACAATTGAATTAGTGAAATTACATCTCCTATCAGAACATTCATTAAATAAAATAACTGAAAGGTAGGGGAGTGGAAGGAATAATGATGGTTTTAGAATGTATTCACATCTTTGGAGAGCTTACTAAGTTTCTCTTATACTCTAACACGTTCTCGCGCACACATACACATACATGCGCACACACACACGCACACGCGCGCGCACACGCGCACACACACACACACACACACACACACACACACACACACACACACACACACACACACACACACACACACACACGCACACACACATATACATAAAACACACACAAGCTCAAACTAACTCACATACACATACAGCTACATGCACGTGTATATAAGGTCAGCATAAATGTGTTCATAAATTAGTTTATTTTGGAAAAGAGCCCAAAACTCCGAAATTATGAAAACAATCTAATGGAACACAACAACAACGGTGATGATGGAAATGATGATGATAAGGAGGAGGGGGAGGGGGCAGGAGGAGGGTGCTTGATGAAAAAGAAGAGGAAGTGGAGGGTGGGGGTGAGGGGGAGGTGAAGGGGAGGGGCGACGGTACTCAAGATACTAGTAATGATGATGATGACTATGAAAATTTCTAAATATTGGCACAAGGCCACAAATTACGTTGTTGTTTCAACTGACCTTTTATGAGAAACGTTCCACCACTTCGCTTCCTCTTTTTTGTTGTTTTTTGTTTCTAAGCAATGTACAGCCTTGACCACATTATCTAAATCTGTATTTCCTAACTGCAAGCAGTAGAGTGAGGGATAGGATAAAGGATAAAGATCCATGATTCCTTGTGGAGTCGTAGAGGCACCGTCATACGGTGTGTCTAGGGCATTGTTTTTTTTTATCTGGTGGAGCCCAACCCTCTCCAGGTCTGAACACAGCTGATTTTTCTATCGAAGAAGAGTCGACCCTAGTACTGGACAGGTAGTTTTTTTTATCGACCTCGAAAGGATGAAAGGCAATGTTGACCACGGCGGGATTTGACCTCAGAGCACACAATGAGGAGGGACAAATACCGTAAAGCATTCTATCCGACATCATAGCGACTCTACCAATTCGCCGCCTTTGAGGGATATTAGTGTTCTATTTCTAGCAAGCCAAGTGTCCATGTAGAAGCTCGCAGTAAATTCATCAAGAGTAGTTCTTGACTTTAATCGAACCCGGAAGGAAGAAAAGCAAAGCGGACCAAGCGGGAAGCAAATTTGAACTCAGAATGTAGAATGATGAGAATGTATAATGATTTCTAATACTGGCACAAACCCAGCAATTTGTAGGGTGGGGAAAGTCGATTAAGTCAACCCCTGTATTTTCCCGGTGATTTGTATTATCAACCTCGAAAGGGTGAAAAGCAAAGTTGATCACGGTGGGATTTGAACTCAGAATTTAAAGAGCCGGAACACATTCGAGCTAAGAGCACCCAAGAGCCAGGAGGGGGTGATAATGCTGGTGTTAGATCGAGCGGCGGTTTAAGCCTGCCAAACTGTCGATGCTCTTGTTACTGTTGTTTAACCCCAGGTCAAATCTTATTGAGAACACATGATAAAATGTGTTCCAGACTTGAGCATCCCGTCGAGTTGATTTATTCGATATATTTTGTTAAGAAGAAAAGGGAGGAGGATGAGAAGGAGGAAGAGGATGATGATGATGCTGATGAGGAGTATGGGGAGGAGCAGGGAAAATATGAGGAGGAGAAAGATGGGGAGGATGGGAGGAGGATGGGGAGGAAGAGGATTATGATGATGATGAGGATGATGATGATGATGAGGATGAGGAGGTTAATGATGATGATGATGATGGTGATGATGATGATGGTGATGATGATGATGATGATGAGGAGGAGGAGGCATATTGTCGAATAAAGAACAAAAACATTCATGGACTATTTTATGAAAACAGAAGGCAAAGCCATTGACATTAATGAATAAATATAATTATGTTTAAAAATATGCAACAAAAATATTATATAGAATATTGTTTATGTAAAGACACCAATTATTTTTTCCCTTTCTCGTCTGGAGAAGAAGAAAAAACGAAAACGCAATGAGAGGCTACAAAATAGAAATGAAGGAAAACCAAAATACCAGTAAAAGCAATCATATTTATCCGATTTCAAGCCGTAGATACTAAGTGTAGTTTGAATGCAATGTAACGAAATTTCTGGTGCAAGAGAATACGAAGGAAATACAACAACGTGGGAGTATCTCGTGTGTCTGGTTAGGCAGACCTGTCAACTCTCCCCGTCCGACGGGGAGATCTCCCACCTACTTTGGGGTGGGTGAGGGATATCTTCTCGTGTGAAAATGGATATAGCTTTCATTAAGTAAAATCTCCCAATTTTGCCCCATTTCTCCCCGTTTTGGGCACTCTTCTCATGGTACTCCCCATTTGGGTTTTTAGAGTTTGGCAGGTCTGAGTTAGATGCAGCAGCTGAATCCTATTCAAATCACACTGTATGTCATAAATAAGGAAAATACTCATTAAATAATTGTTTCTACTTTTGGCACAAGGCCAGCAATTACCCCCAGTGTATTACTGGTGCTTTATTTTATCGATCCCGTAAGGATGAAAGGCAAAGTTAACTTCGGTGGGATTTGAACTCAGAACGTAAAGGGCTATAACTCTATGCTGCAAAGCATAGTGTCTGACGCTCTACCGATACTGCCAAACCACCACCAGTCTTATGAAAATAATGAACATCTAGAAGACACAGTTGTTGTTGGCGTTCGATTACGTCTACTTCTCATGAACAGATAGAATCCACCTGATGGGTTTTCGCACTCTGCCGAGTTTTAGTCACAAAGCTAGGGTAGACTCAAAGACGCAAGAAAACAGCAAGTGAGCGGACGTATTACGCAGTAGGATCGATTTAGGTACGACGCGATTATTGCGAAACTGAAAGGCCGGGCGAAAGTCAGAATAGTCATGACTAGAATGCCTTTGATCTTAACGCTGTTCATTCGGGGATGCAATTGGAGCTAAATAGCAACAACAACAACGATCTTCACGACCACGTCGATCCACGACAGCAGACTAAAATGCTTCTGGGTTCACATACAAAATAAACAAAAAACTTGAGTCCACACGCACCAGACATCAACCAGCATCGAAATCTTTTCAAATAACATCAATTGAAATAAGACCAAGCAATATGAATTGCTCAACGATCCCCACAGACCAAGTCCAAGGGATAGTTATCAAAAGACCTTAAAACAACTCACAGACTGATGATATAGACAAAATCAAAATCTCTTTTATATTTCAAGCACAATTTGATTGGAAAGGGCGGGGGGGGGGGGTGATTAAATTGACCCCATGTACTTGAATGGTGCTTTATTTTATTGGCCCCAGAAGGATGAAAGGAAAAGTTGACCCCGGCTGATTTAAACTCAGAACGTAAAGGACCGTAATTATATTATACAAAGCCGTTTGACCGACGCTCTACCGATACTACCAATCCACCGCCATTATATAAACAGAGTTTATATAATATTCTGAGTTCAAATCCCGCCGAGGTTAACTTTGCCTTTCATCCTTACGGGGTCGATAAAATAAAGTACCAGTAATGCACTGGGTAATTGCTGGCCTTGTGCCAAACGTAGAAACAATTATATAAACAGAAAAATACCAGACAATATCAAGGAATGTTTCCTAACAATTCAAGCAACACTATATAGAACAGAAAAATTCTATGCTAAACCAGACTAAACTTAAACAGAGAGAAGACTTCCATGAACCCCCTGTCACTTAAGGCCAAGCACTTGATAAGATTTTTAAAGAGATTTTCGAGTGACAGTTGCCAAGAAACAGTAAAAGGGCTTATTTACTCCATTGGTATCGTAATAGAAAAAAAGAGGGACCATTATTTAAAGAGCAAATGAAAACTTTCTCATAAACTAAAGTGACGCACGATAACAAAGAAAGATCTGTGAAAAAGAAAATAGAAATCCATACTTAATCTAATAGTAAAAACAAATAATTTGAAATACAGAAACTAATATAACACCAAAGGATTAAATAGAGGGAGCGGAGAAAGAGAGAGAGAGAGGGGGAGAAAGAGAGAGGGGAAAGAAGAGAGAGAGGGAGAGAGAAACTAGACCAACTAAAAAGATTTTCACCAAATACAGAACTATTTCAAATACAGAACAAATATAGAACTATTTCAAATACAGAACTATTTCAAATACAGAACTATTTCAAATACAGAACAAATTCAAAAATATTTGAAAGAAACCTCAGTACATTCTGTAGAAGGTTAAATAGGGTAAATAGAGAGGTGGTAGAATCAACTGTAAAACTAGAAGTCAGTATAACTTGCAAAGAGGACTCAACAAAAGTTTTCTCCCCCAACTACCCAAACACATCTATTTGGATATGCTCTACAATTTATGTACATGTTATGTTTATCACATATTGACGTTTTCTGACCATTTTAGAGTGCAAAGAGCTAAACTAATCACTACAACTAAATTGACCCCCCCCCCCCCCCCCAATTCCGAAATGCTTCCATCGCCCCTGTATACACAAAACTCTTACGTTCTGCTGAGAGAACTACAAATGGTTCCAAGCTAATTAGTAAAATGTTGGTCAGTTCTCCTTTTACTATTCCAAGATGCAAAGAACCAACACCTGCATATGAATAACGTACAAAACATTGTTATCTGTGCTAATTAACAGACTGTATGAACACCTGGAAAGATACGAAATTTCGCCAGAGGAAAAGAAGGGTTGTGGTAGTGAAGAATATAAATGTACAAACAAACCTCTCACTAACAATGCGATGAGAGATAACAGCATTGTTTGGAACACCTCTTATACTCCGGGTGGTACTCGAAAAATAAGTGGTGTTACCTCAGTTCACTGGTAGTGAACAGCTAACACTGTAATACATCTCGAAATTTAGATGTTGAGTGAAGAAACAATAATAATTATTATTTTTTTTATTATAGGCCACAAGGACCGGACATAGATGACAATACAAAACGGTGACAGTAGGGGTTTACATAGATCCGTGTAAAAACGAACAAAATACAGTTAACAATACAATAGAAACAACAGAATTCCCCAATAGGGGGAATATCACTCGGGGGTGACATTAGGTACCCACCCTCATTTCCAAGAGCACCCTAGGAAAGTGTCCATCTCTCCTTTAATCTTTCCAGCTTACAGGCGCTTGGTCAGAGTTGGCCCATTCACCGGATTATCCTCGCAATAATCACCTACCTTTTCACAAATGTACTGTGTGGGGGCAAAAGTTAATGAGGGCTTGGCTGAAGAGGAAAGTGTCTGTCCTCAGTCCTCTCAGCCGCGTCCACCACACAACCTCTTTCGCTAAAGCCACCAAACAGAGAAAAGCTGCCTGCTTTTCCAGGCCATAAGAAGTTAGCAGAGCAATCTTCACGATGAACTCGGTTGATAGCCGGATCCCTCCTACATGCGATAATAGCAATACACGAGCACTGTACGAGTGCGTGGTCCCTGGTAGCACAGCCAAGCGAGTAATTTCGGGAAATTGTTCATGGTCCCCGGCTCGAAAGCCCTCCGGAATAGACTGGCTAGTTCGTTTTCGTCGATTTGTCGACGGCTAAAATCTTTCAAGGAGCGTCGTCGCACTTACCCAACACTAGTCCTCTATAGAACGCCAGAGTGGAATTTTCACTGACCGTATTGCCCTATTGGTAGAGGGCTGTAAGCGTCTGGCAACATACTAGATGCCAGGCACCCAGTCTCGGCCTACGCTTAACCCATGACTACAGCTCAGTCAAAGAGATGAGCTGCGGAAAAACGCGCCTGAAAAAGGGTGACCATACCAGCTCACTGTTAAAGATAATGTGGAGATGACGTGGCCTCAGTGCGGGCTTGCGCATCATCAACCTCGGCATGTCCAGTCCTCCGAGTAAAGGGTGTTTGCAGCAGTTGGACCGTCTCACCAGTGGGACTTGTCCCTTCCACAAAACGTTGATGAGTAGGCGCTCCAATTTGGTGAGGCGTGAATGGGGACAAGGTACGATAGTGAAGCGGTTAATAGATGATGGATGCGATGTACGCCTTCACTACCCCACCCGACCTTCCAGGGATAGCTTCCACTCAGTCCATTTCTGAGTGAGAGTAGCCACCCTGCTCGTCACTTCGTTCCAGTTCTTATCCACCTGGAGGTCTGGACCAAACCAGACTGAGTAACTTCACCGGTTCGACCGTCCAAGCACTTTACGGCGCTGTTGGGCGCCATGGATTTACTTCTCCAGGTACCGAGCTGAAATCAGCTGACTTGTCCGGATTGATCTTGTTCCTGACAACTTTTCATATTCTTCTAAGTAATTGCCGACCATCACGATTTCCGAGATGTTCGACACCATCACAGTGACGTCGTCCGCATATGCCGACGCAGCTCTTCCACGTTCCGATTCGAGCAGGATACCCCGAAACAGCTCCAGCTTCCGTAGTAATGGCTCGTGAGTCAATATATAGAGAAGGGAGGAGAGAGAGCACCCTTGTCGAACAGAGCTGGTGATCTGAATCGGTTACGAAAGGTGGTCATTTTTTTTTACCACCGAGCAGATTCCACTGTGCATTGCAGCGACCCTGCCACTGAAGAGGGGTCGAAGCCAGCTGCCTTGAGGACAGCTTCTAGGTATCGATGATCGACCCTATTGAAAGCTTTCGATTGATTCAAATTGATCAGAGCCCCGCCAGTGGTAGCTTTAGAAATTCTATATAGGGCATTATACATGCGTCGTGACTGTTGCTATTAATGGTGCCGCTGCTGCTATTTTCAATTCAGTGTCCGTGTCAACCCTTATCTATGGTCATAAATCTTGGGTAAAAGAATACGATCGCGAATACAAGCGACCGCAATCGAGTTCCTGCGGAGGGTCTTTGGATAATGTTACTCGATAGAGTGCATAGCTCGGAGATCAGAGAGTCACTCCAAGTAGAGTCGCTACTTCTCTGAATTGAGAGATCACAGCTCCGATACTTTAGACGTTTGGTTAGAATGTCTCAGGGAAGAATCGTTGGACAGATTTTTACGGGCAAAACCAACTGGTAGGAGACTCAGGGGAAGACCCCGATCAAGATGGTTGGTGATCCAGCTGGTCTCTCTTGGTGATCCAGCTGGATCAGTTGGACAGGACCCGCTGGAAGGTGTGTTTGAGGATTTTTCCCCCACGACCCTCTCAAGAAGAAGAAGAAGAAGAAGAAGAAGAAGAAGAAGAAGAAGAAGAAGAAGAAGAAATATTAGTTTGAAAACATAAAGTACAGCCTTCGTTTACTCCCACCTTACCACAACCACCACCGCCACCAGGTGCAGTTCTCAGTATTTCATATACGTGTATTTGAATGCGTTTTTGTATGTCAGTAGCATACCGTAAATGGCCATCTCTTTCTTCTGCCTTATAACGTTACTACATTCCTGTTCTACCAAATCACAAGTATATGGTCTTCTCTATCTTCCACCTCATACTGCTCACAATAAAGGCGGTATACAAGTGATAAAAACAATTATCAACATTGTCATTCAAAACGGACAATTCGCAATACTGTGATATACTTGCGCAAAAAAGAATTCAAAACAAATAGCCAGGCATTGTTATTAAATATAGCGTCAGAAAAGAATGTTGACATTCAAAACACGAACAAAACAAAATAAAAGGTGTTTCTCATCAGGGAAGTCAACAACAGATGTCCAAACTTAACCAAAATGGTGTGTGTGTGTGTGTATATATATATATATATATATATATATATATATATATATATATATATATATATAGAGAGAGAGAGAGAGAGAGAGAGAGAGAGAGAGAGAGAGAGAGAGAGAGACCTGTGTTACTTTTATGTATTCTAATAGAATGCCAATAGAAAAGATCACCGCTGATTAGAAGGATGCCAGTTATCGGTTTTTGCCAGGGCCCTGTCATTATTTTTAAAGATACCGAACTACAGAAAACACAATTCTATATTATAAGTTGTAGATGTAATTGTGTGTGTGTCTTATACACATATCAAAGAAAGCACTCTTCTGCATTCACTGATATTTATAATTCTTTATTTATATTACCAAGGGGCCGACTTGGCTATCTACGTCAGTGAAAAAAGGCCGTACAAAATACACAATAGACAATGTTTCAGAGAATGAAAACGTAAGCGGACTCTGGGATATACCGAATCCCCCCAAACAGAGATATTAAGGCAATTCGTCCATATATGAATGACGAAACTTCTCAGTTGCTAACAAAATATATTTCTGAAAGAAATGGAGAAACTAACAAAATGCACTCGGGGATGAGGATAATGATGACGACAACGACAACAACGACGTCGACGATGAGAATGGGGTTGCGTGCTGTTGGTGGAAGTGTTAGTGCTTGTGGTCATAGAATATGTGACATAAGATAGATTGGACTAATGCATATTCAGTAAAATATGCCAAGAACTTTATTTGTTGATTGGTGATAATATGAAACTCCAGCTGTTGTTCAAATTGAACAGCTGTTGTATGGGTTGATTGTTCAGACAGACACTAAAATAGAGTTTAACCAACTTGCTATTAGCGTAAAATGTCAACCGCAAGAAAAGAACATTTGTTGGTTAACGTAACTGTGGGAAGGACCATGGACTGACGACTATAGGATCGTTGGTTCGATTCCTGGATCTGAAAGAAAAGAAAATGAAAAACTTGTTGTAGTTAAGACCATACACCAAAAGTGAAAATATACAACATAAGGAATATATATAGTTTAAAGTCAACAAGGATTTTGTGCCCAATGAATATTGATTTCTAATTTAGGCACAAGGCCAGCAAATTTGGAGAAAGGGCAAGGTTAATTAAATAAATCCCTGTGCTTCACTGGTACTTGATTTTACCAACCTCTTGACAGAAGGCAAAGTTGACCTGGGCTGGATTTGAATTCAGAATAAGAGCCAGAACAAAAACTACAATGGCATTTTATCTGACGCTTTACCAATTTTGCCAATTCTACGCCTAGTGATTACTTACTTCGTACTTATCCATGCCTAATTTGGCCATTAGATAGATGTGTGTATATGTGTGTGCGTGTGCCTCTTTAAATATGTAAAATAATAACAAAACTATGAGGTCACAAGTATGACTTGTGAGAAATCGATTTAAACTGTACTTGAATGTAGAATTACATTAAACACAACCACAGGGATATGGTCTGAACGTGGCAGAGCCTAACTCCCACTGTCATCGTCTCCATCTCTCTCGCCCTTCCCATCTCTCCGTGGGTGGAACAAATGGGGTCCCACGTGCTGGCCTTCCCACAGCCCCGGCGGACAGAATGGAGAAGGCGTTTCCTCGGAGGATGGTAAGGGAGATGCGCTGGAAATAGATGTATTGAATGGTTTATTATAAACACAAATATGTTTCTTCCCTTGATGTACTATTTCACAGTTAATTTTCAGTTTAGTACATTGTACCTTTCATAGTTAAGCGCTGAACTAAACTAATCTGTTTACAATAAACTAGCGAAACACGTGGAAATTCCTCGGTTTATAAGCATTCTTCTTTGTTCCTGTTTCGATATATTAATTTTATAGATTTTCATAACATTTTTTCGTTATGTTGAAGTTTTCAATTTTGTCCTCATTTTCTTTCCGTAGTTGTTAAAAGCGAAACATTTGAACACATGCCGTGATAATCAGAATAGTATCATAGATGATCTACTGCGCTTTGGGAGCTCAGTTTTGTTCTTAATACTAATTGTAACTCCAAACAATTCCAAAGCCCAAAATATGGTTCTGATACATCACATAAGAAGCCCCAGATCCTCTTCACTAGTGTCATCAACAGTGGAACAAATAGGATATAGAAACATGCATTTTATGTAATATAGAATATTTTAGCATATTTGAATACGGGGTGAAGTCCTTACAACATATTTGTGAGCAATAGCTGGATGCAAATTCTTATCAAAGGGTTCATACCCGTGGGAGAGCAAGGAGAGCGAACTTTTCATTTGTAGCTCTTTCATTTAACTCTTTAGTTCACTTATACGATAAAGTAGAATCTCACTATTTTTGAATGATTTTTTAAAACGCATGATTTTGGAAGAAATTTCTTGACTCATTACTTTATTCGACCAGCTTAAACTATTTGCTCAATTTCTCGTGATGTGTGAAGGACCGCTAGCAGAAACGGAACCAAACCAAACTATGATATCATTACCTCTTCTCTGATGCTGGACACCACAAATTACAACCTCAGTGGTTCTAAATTTCATACCTAATGAGTAATAACACTATTACAGAAACATAAAATTAACGAATATAGAATATAATCATGTATATCAGAGGTTCTGAAAGTGGGCGCTATCGCCCCCCCCCCCTCCGGAGGGGGGACATAGAGAAGGTCCATGGTGTGGTGGGGTGGTGGTAGAGACGATATAATATATATTAAATATCAAATGTTACATATTATATATAAATATAGTAAAATAGAAAATATATAATACTTATGTATATATAGTATATATTTATCCTATATAAATTAACGATTTTATTTATTATAGATTATTTACAATTTGCGTGTAGGCAGCTCCTTGAATACCCGGTATCGAAATACGCCAATACAAAATTTTCTCTGTGCTTGTAGAAATTTCATCCATCTTAAATAGAACTTATTTCCGATACACAAAAGGAAAATTTCTCTATTATTTTCAAGAATGCGGACATTGTTTCAGGCAATGTTTTTCAAAGGATAGTATGGAAAATTCTGGTCTTGAAACTCCATTTAAAATTACTGCAGATTTTTGAAATCTACATTTTACTTGTCTGGGAGCTTTAGGTATATATAGACAGATGTTTTTCTTTGACCCTTTTATTTTTATGAGTTTCATTAGAGTGGATACAGCAAGGAAAACTGTTACATTCTGTTAAGAATTTAATCATCAAATCAACTTTATCAATATGGTTTTACTGTCCACTGGCATCGTTATAAACGTGTCATCCAAAGCCAATAAAAGTAGCGAAATTTGGAGTAAACTCTCACTATTAATAATAAATATTTTGAAACTACAAACATTATTTGAATTCTTCATTCAGTGCATGTTTAATGTATTAATTACACAGGCCTATAGACACCATTACACACACACACACACACACGCGCACACACACACACACATATATATATATATATATATATATATATATATATATATATATATATATATATATATATAGTAATAATAGTCTACGACTTCTTTTACACCATTAGTCCACGACTTCTTTTATACCATAAACGTGGTTCTGTCTTTGCGTGTAATTGTTTTTCACCGCTCCTATTAATGACGTATTATATTCGTTTTTTCCCGTTCTTTGCCAGGGAACGTTTCCACGAACCAAAGTATCGTCTTCTTGTCTTCCTCCGGTTGCAACGTTTTTTGAAATATCCACTTCTGCGTTTACAGATTGACTTTGTTAGTTTCAGAAGATCCCGTTAAAGGTGAAAGCAGCGATTCTTTGCTTAAACTTTAATCTGTTATT
Source organism: Eledone cirrhosa (assembly GCA_964016885.1). Lineage (NCBI taxonomy): Eukaryota > Metazoa > Mollusca > Cephalopoda > Octopoda > Eledonidae > Eledone > Eledone cirrhosa. The sequence continues at coordinate 78,751,353 of OZ024741.1, read as the reverse complement.
TTAATAAATATATATATATATATGTGTGTGTGTGTGTGTGTGTGTGTGTGTGTGTGTGTGTGTGTGTGTGTGTGTGTGTGTGTGTGTGTGTGTGTGTGTGTGTGTGTGTGTGTGTGTGTGTGTGTGTGTGTGTGTGTGTGTGATTTCTCCCGAATGAAACAAATCTAGTCCTGTAGAAGCCATTTCTATATTAAATATGTATACTCTGCTATGTGTTGAGTACCTTACTTACTGTGGTTACCCCCGATTGAACCCGGGATAAACTTATATATATATATACTTAAGGTAAATATTGATGCAATTCAATTCAAACTCTCAACGTACTTTTTCCCCATAGGAGTGACGGAGTATATATCGAATAAGAAAAAGGGAAGTAGTTTCAGATGTTAAAGTCCTTTAATGATAATGCTGTGATACATATTTCAATGACGACAGTGGCCACACGGTTCGGTGCGCCCAGTGCCGTGACATAATCTGGTTATGTTTCCGAGGCAATCCAAACTGAATCGACATGGGAACGGACGAAGTGTGTGCTCTTGAATTCTTCGCCCGTTCCCTTGTGAGTCCCAATTCACCCCCACCGGTCTGCGCTGGCGTTTGTCAGAAGGAAGTTGACCATCAACTACCCCAAAGTTCAACGAAACTCGCCTAGGCAGGTCGCCCTCTCAACCAAACAATCACCCCATCCAGGTCTCTAATATGACACGGTTATAGTTTACTGCTAGCCACCCTGCCAGTGGCAGTTGGCCGAAAGCTAGTGGGGGTGGGAGAGTATGAGTTTCAATAGGTCTCAATACTACCCCTAAATTAAGCATAGAGAGTAGAATTGACCATCACCCGCTAAGAGAATATATACTTATTTCTAGGTATTATGGTTTCACAGTGGAAATTATGATTGAGAATTAGAAATTAAAACTAAAAATTAAAAATCAAAAATTAAAAAATTACAAGTTAAAATCTTGATTGAAGTAAGTCAAAAAATATATGTACATATAATAACTAATACATAGGGAGATGTTTAAATTATAGTAAGAAGTTTTGAAAAGGGGATTAATATTACATATATTGAACGATAGTACCGTACAGTAGAACAGTAGAACGTACCGAACAGTAAATTACAGTATGAAACGTAGTAGTTAGGCAAATACATAGTTAATATCTCCTATCTCATTTTACATATATATCTCCTATCTCATTTTGCATCTATGTATTTTTTGTATTTTTTGCGTATTTTATATTTTGTATTTTTTGTTTTGATTCATGTGATAGAGATATTAACTATGTATTTGCGCAGACCGGTGGGGGTGAATTGGGACTCACAAGGGAACGGGCGAAGAATTCAAGAGCACACGCTTTGTCCGTTCCCATGTCGATTCAATTTGGATTGCCTCGGAAACATAACCTTATTATGTAAGGAGCTGTCTGATGATGTCACGGCACTGGGCGCACCGAACCGTGTGGCCACTGTCGTCATTGAAATATGTATCATAGCATTATCATTAAATAACTTTAACATCTGAAACTACTTCGCTTTTTCTTATTCGATTCTGTATATATATATATATATATATATATATATATATATACAAAAAGTTATGAAACGAAAGGAGCTGTGTGGTTACTAAAAACAAGGTTTAGGATGGTGGTTAGGACGGAACAGGAGGAGAAAAGGAGCTTCCATCGTCAACTGTAAATCCCGAACCAATGTTTCGGCGCTGAATTACAGTTCGGGTGCGCCCTAGGCCTTTTATTAATCAAAGGGCCAGGTGGAAAAGGAGAGAGAAAGAGTGAAAAAAGGGGAGAGAGAAAGAGAGAAAAAAAGGGAGTTAGAAAAGGAAAGAGAGGAAAGGAGGAAGAACAGGGGGAAAGGATGAGGAGAGAGGATGAAGGGGAAAAATAGGAAAGCAATAGAAGAAAAAAGTGTGCAGATCCCATCGTGGGAAGACACAGGTGAAAGAAACATGCAAAAAAGTAACCGTGGAAAAATAGGGAAAGTAAGTTGTGGCCAACCTGGGAGACTTTAGCCTGGTGGTCAGCTACGACTCAGAGCTGGTATAATCGTGCTGCCTCTCACATAGACAGGAGAAAGTGAGAGAGAGACACGAGCAACCAAAAGTGAGAAGGGAAAGGGAGAGCATTATAATAAATGAGCATTATAATAAATGTTTGGTGAATCCATACTTGCATATATATATGTGTGCATGTATGTATATATATATACATACTACTGTACGTCTGTATACATATATGTATGTACGTATACATACTTATATTTAAGTAACAGCCGTACTAAGAGTGAGAAATGAAATTTCGTTTCATTTTTTCCGTTTATATATATATATATATAAATATATTTTTTTTTTTTTTTTTTCTCTCAACCTGTTAGTTTTTTCGTTACTTTGGTATATTCTGTGTTAGATTTTGCCTACCACAAAGTTCAATTTTTCAAGCTATTTAAACGTATGTTATTACTCTGAGGACCTACCTTGTCGAGTGCTTTGCTAACTCATTCACATAGTAGGCCGAATTTGCTTGCACACCGCCAGAGATTCGATTTTACTAAGTATCCAATTATATTATTTTCTCCTAGATTTTATTTAATTAATTTAATTAGACAATTCTGTTGATTGGTTAATTATTTGTGTTTGTTTAATAACATCTGGTCGAGAGCTTATTCTGATGGTTAGCGGAAATTATAATATTTCCTTTGTCTAACATTTTGAATGACCCACCAAAAAACCGGGGGTTATTTCCCTTGCTGGAAATAACACGTGACAACTATATATACGATATGCTGCACCTAGCGGCAACATTTAGCTTATCGCCCCGTTCTTTGGTAAAACGAAAACCTGTTGATGAACTGAATCCTCTGTTCGATCATGAATACCACGAGCTTGCCAGTTACGTAAGTCTGATATTTGATTTCGGATTCATAGAAACACTTTAAACGTATAACGTTTGATTTATCCAGGTGTATTTTTCTCAACCTGTTAGTTCTTTCGTTACTTTGGTATATTGTGTGTTAGATTTTGCCTACCACAATGTTTAATTTGTCAAGCGATTTAAACGTATGTTATTACTCTGAGGACCTACCTTATCGAGTGCTTTGCTAACTCATTCACATAGTAGGCCAAATTTGCTTGCACACCGCCAGAGATTCGATTTTACTAAGTATCCAATGATATATATATATATATACATATTGTCAGTTTGTCACCCTACTTCCTAATTCTTCTCCCCCTTCCTCTCTCTCTATACTAGCAAATACAATTCCAAAAAATGTTTTTCTGCTTATTAAGAACTTGTTAAGAGTAACTTATTCACTATTTTGAAAATTTGGACGTGTACAACAATTATTATTGAGTGGCTGCTATTTGCAGTATAGCAATATAAGGTTGCACTTACCAATGAAACAGTCGTATATACCTGGATAAAATCCTTTTTAATGCTTACCTGTGTTTTCTCTTTAGTCCTTTACACTCCAGGATTGAACGTGATTCTTACAAACTTGTGGAGTTACCCCTAACCGTACGTTGAAACCGTCCATGAAACTGGGTGTATTAACCACGAACTGGATTACAATAAGCAATTTTCTGCTTCCCTAACTATATATATAAATATATATATACACACACATATATATATATATATATATATATATATATATATATGTACATATAGTGTATTTTGCAATACACTGTATGCTTAATTAAAAGCGTTTCGCTATTGTTTTAGAGTAGTGACAGTCTCACGTACTTTAAATTTTCAGCAAACAGGGGAGATAAAGCTGACAGATCTCTGTTTCGTACTGATTGGTACTTATCAAAGCCAAGTACTCCACCTGTTTGCTGAAAATCATGAATGTTTGATTCTTATTGAATTCTAGTAATAATCAGGAACTGATATAATAATCAGGAACTGATATATATATCGCAATTTCAAAGCACCAATTCTAATTTTCAATTTCTGCTTTACCGAACATTTATTATAATCCTCGGTTTGTTTGTAAACAAACAGCCCGAATTAAGCCGTATGCTTATGAATTAAGCCGGTGCTGATGACAGCTAATAAGCTAGAAACTAGTTCATCGTTCCTTTGTCAGTGTTGAACAAAAAGGCAACGATGGTTGCCGAACAC
>OZ024741.1:78697216-78742216 GCA_964016885.1 Eledone cirrhosa | reverse complement strand
CACATGCATATATGCGTAATTACACAGATGTATACACACAAACACACATGAAAATATATTACCAATATGAAATATTTAATCGTTTGTCAAAAGCGATTATCTCTTGTGACAGGTTTCAATGAATTGAAATGATTTCCCATGTATGGGTACATATCAACACATTTATATACGTAAGTGTGTATCCATATGGGACAACATCACCACATCCATCTTGTGTTATTCTCACACACGTATATAACATACACGTAAACGTGTAAGTATAATTTAATGTGTGTCTGCATTTATGTGCGTACATGTGAGTGTGTGTGTGTGTGTGTGTGCGTGTATACATATAGACATATATACTGTTTTGCGCATGTAATGTCACATATTTGCATTAATCAGTGTATGTATTCATATCGAGGCTATTCCGCAAAAGACAGTTCGAAGCAAGGCTGCCAACTCGATATTTTTTTAAGCAACATTCTAGAAAGTTGCTCCCACACCGCATTTGTTAGCTTCACAATATCGGTTTAATTTTTCCTGGTCTTTTTTCACTTATTTGTCTTTAAAATATTGGTTTAGCGGCACATCTGGTGGCACAAGCGGGGACACATCTAACGGTACATCATACAGTATATCTGGTGAAACATGTGGTGATACATCTTGCGATACACATGGCGGCATATCTGGCAATACATTTGGTGACATATTTGGCAATACATCTAGCTGCAAATCTGACGGCACATATGCCAATACATCTTCTGGTACATCTGCCGGTACATCTGCCGGTAAATCTGCCGGTACATCTGGTGGCACACCTGGCGGAACACCTGACGGCACATCTAGCGGTACATCTAGTGGTGCATCTGGCAGCATGACTGGCGACACACCTGGTGGAACATCTGACAGCACATCTGGCAGTACATCTGGTGGAAGACCTTAGTACATCTGGCGGCACGTCTGGTAACATTACTGGGAGCACTTCTGACAAATATTGAAAGAACCTTAAATATCGAAAGGTATGAAAGATATAACCAAGAATATTCATTATCGAAATGTGAAAATGAAAATTAAAACTAATCAATAAGAAACATACAAATGAAAGAATACAATTCTTTCATTATTAAAATGTAAAGATTAAATTTTTAAAAAAGTTGCCGATGTGTTTCAAAGTGTCTTCCATAAAACGAAAGTATTTGCATTTTAATTATCTTTTTCATATCCTTCCATTCTTCTTCTTCTTCTTCTTCTTCTTCTTCTTCTCCTCCTCCTCCTCCTCCTCCTCCTCCCCTCCTCCTCCTCCTCCCACTTGTTCTCGAGAGGGTCATGGGGAGAGAGTCTTCAAACACTTCTTCCAGCGGGCCCTGATAAAAGCAACCGTCTCCAGTTGATCTGGCCTGATCCCCAAGCGAGACAGGCCGAAATCATGGATATTATTCAATCATCCTCCTCGGGGCCTACCCCTGGGTCTCCTGTCGGTTGATTTTGCCCGTAAAATCTGTCTAGCGATTGTTTCCTGAGACATTTTAACCAATTATCCATAGTGTCGGAGCTGTGATCTTTCAATTCGGGGATGTAGGGGCTCTACTTGGAGTGACTCTCTGATCTCCGAGCTATGTACTCTATCGAGTAACGTTAGTCAAAGTCCCTTCAGAGGAAGCTCATTGCAGCCTCTTGTATTCGCGATCGTATTCTTTCGGTCATTACCCAAGATTCATGACCATAGGTAAGGGTTGGCACCAATACCGAATTGAAGATAGCAAGTTTGGCTTTTATATCTACCTCTCTTCTTCTGATTACCGAATGCTGAAACTGGTGCTTAACCGCACTAGCACCTGAAATTCTTGTACTTAATTCAGCCTCCTGTCTTCCATAACTCGTGAACACGGCCACAAAATATCCACCTGCTTCAGTGGAACTCCATTCACATGTAGAGTGTACTGAGCAAGCTTCCCTGAGAGGACGAGCGCCCGGTCTTCGCAGCACTGATTTTCTTTCCAGCCATGCAACACTCGGCATCGAACCTATCAAGTGCAATTTGGGGATCACCTTCTGTTGAGTTAAGTAACACCATATAGTCTGGAAATTCCAGTTGACTTTTCTTACATCCACCAGTCGGGACACCAATTCCAACCCGGCTGCGCATGTCAATCTCATTCATGAAGATTATGAACAGAAAGGTGACACTATGCACCCATGACGGAGTCTGACACCCACATTGAATGGTTTCAATTCATCAGAACACAAATGCTCGGGCATTCGTATAGAGACATCGGGGCAATAAGATGCTGTCCATCGATCTCATATTCCTTCAGAACCTTCCTCAGCAAGTCCCGTGGAACGCGGTCGTATTCCTTTTCGGTGTCTACGAAACAAGCATACACCTCTTGGCAGTATTCCCACGATTTCTTAAGATTTGCTACAGTGTGAATATTTGGTCGGCTGTGCTGCATCCCGGCGAAAACGATACTGTTTATCAGCTTAGATCGAACGCTGGCATTTAATTGGTGAAATATATTCTTAAGCAATAACAGATTATGTATGCAAGGATATGAATAATCACTAAAATTTAGGTATTTACATTTTAATTATGCCGCCTTTGGAATTAGATATATGTTCTTACATCCTTTTACAAATTTTCTTCTGTTAATGCTTGATATATTTAAGTATATGTTAATCGTTTTATATATATATATATATATATATATATATATATATATATATATATATATATATATATATATATATATATTGGTTACCATCTTTTTGTGGTGAGGCCGATAACGTTAGAACTCGATGTGGCCTTGAAGAAATGGTTTTGGTGAGCTCTGGCCATAATCGTGAATATCGGGTGGCATCAACAACATTTCTGCTCCCCTACCATCGCACAATCAACTGGTTACGTTCCATTGTCACTGGTGATGAAAGATGTTGTCTCTACATTAATGTCAAGCGCAAGCGATCGTTGGTTGATGAAGAGAATGCACCACACTTTTCGTCCGACCTCAAAGCAGTTAAAGACGTTCGCCAATGAAGACCAGTTAAATCAGTGGCGAAGGAATTATTTGCCTCGAAGTCAGAAAAGTTCTACAGGGATAGAATCATGTACCTTCCTAAACAATGGTAGACGGTAATCGCAAATGATGGTGATTATTTTAATTTGTAAAATTTTCCTAATGTTAAAAAACGCCAAAGTTAAATAATTAGAAAAACAATGAGGACTTTCTGTCCACACATTCACATATGTGACATATATACTCGTACATACAGTGAATAAATGTCCACATAAAATAATCTTACAGTGATTACTCTAATTATCATTAGTAACTACTAAGTGAACACTTTTTTCTTTGAAATACCCAAATTAAAATTTCGTACAAGATTCAAAGCAAAGACATGTCAGATCACAAAATATAATTGTTCTTGTATTTGTAACCACCACCACCACCACCACCACCACCACCACCACCACCACCACCACCAACAACAACAACAACAACAACAACAACAACAACAACAACAACAACAACAACAACAACAACAACAACAACAGCAGCAGCAGCAGCAGCAGGTATTTAAAACTTTAAAATCAAAAAATGATTTCTTTATTTGCCACAAAACACAGATACAAGAGTGGTACAAGGATTAGGTACAAAACACGATGGATTACATGTGGTCTTCTAAAAATAATATAACAAAACCAATGAATAACAAAAGGTAAAACAAAGAGACCATCTCCCATTGGTGGTGGTGGTGGTGGTGGGGTGGCGGGGTTATCTAGTAAACCCTTCGAAACGTGATTCAACTTCATCATCAAGGGAAAATGTACTTTTGCAGCTATCGTCTCTCCGTCACAGACAGCATGCTCAGAATAGGCCCCTTCGCTCGGGCCATGTTTGCAACTCTCACTCACCTTTCAATAGAAGCAGCACTTCTTTTTCGACCCTCAGCTTCCTTTTGAAGTGTAACTTGAAACAGTTGGTGAGGACTTGGCTAAAGAGAAATGTGTGTCTTTAATCCGTTCAGTTTCGTCCACCACAAAACCTCTTTCGCTATTGCTACTAGACAGAGGAAAGCTGCATATCCTTCCCGACCACCTCCTTTTGGCCGATGGGTCTTCACAATGGGCTGGACCGACAGCTGGATCCGTCCTACACGTTATAACAGCTGTTCAGCAAAATTCCACAGGTCAAGACTGTTCGGACACTGAACAAGTACATGCCGAACGATTTCGTCACTCAGTGAGCACCTAGAAGAGGTTTGGATGGCAGCACTGAAGAGTTTGTCTCGAACTGGCAATGCGTCACCTCCCATTATCATTGCCAGACCAGAGATGTTTGGATATTATCTATAGTTCCAGATCAGGATGTCCCCATTTGTCAGTGGCTACACTATGTTAGAGATGTAAATTCAAACGACTGAACAAAAACACGTTGGGAGTTAATTTACTTCCGTAAAGTTACTATGAAGTAAGCAGGATGAAAATGTTGAGAACCTCCCGTTGGCTTGTAAAGTTAATGTACCAACGTGTCGAGTAGATGTGGTTTTATCTTTCAGTTAGTAATCTCCTTTTTTATTCTCAATCACAAGTGTCAATTATATTTGTATTCTCATTTAAATATTTTTCTTTGAATCTACATCAAGTACACTGGATAATGAAATTAATTTCCTGGCTTAGTCAGTGGACGAATGGTAACTCACATAAGTTTTTTATGAGTTCCATGAAATTGAAGTTCATAGGTTATACTCAGGTAGAAGAACTTACAACAGAGTAAACTCCGTTAAAGGCAGCTGAGCGTCAGGTATTGTTGTTAAACTGGGTAACTGATGAAGTTTACACTGAATAACAGATACAGACCAACTGAGGGTTTTCCTCGGTTTACTACGCATTTTCACAAGGCTTGGGTTAACTCAAGTTTATGGAAGCGTAGAAGTAGAATTATTTGTGGACATAAAATATGAAAGACGTCTTATATATATAAAAGACATGGTTAATAGAATAAAATATGCCACGAACTTTGTTGACTAGTGATAATATAAATATCCATTTGCTGTTATTGAACAGCTGTCATGTGGTGTTTAACTGTTCAAACTACCGAACAATTGAGTCTAATCAAGTTGTTATTATCATAAAATGTCAGCCGTAAGAAAAGAACATATGTTATTTGTAAGTGTTCTGTCAGACATCAATGGATTACTTGAAAACATCACTGAGAACATTTGAAAAGCCGAATATAATAAGTGTGACATTTGAAGACCATCACTATTATGGTTATATACTAGAGGTTAAAACCGATCCCAAAAGAAGCCTGTGGATTAAAAAAAGAAAATTGAGCCTGTGATCATACACCAAAGCTGAGTAATATGTTGGGTTTAGCAAAACACATAAGGCTTGACATTTTGGATTAAATCGATAACTGTACATTATTTTATCGACCCTGGCAGCATGAAAAAGTAAGTTGACCTCAGCCTGATTTGAGCTCAGAACGTAACATTTTATTTGACGCACTAACGTTTCCCGCAATTAACACACGAAATAATGGTTTCTGATTTAGGCACAAGGCCAGCAATTTGGAGTGTATGTGTGTGTGTGTGTGTGAGAAAATCGATTAAATGAACCCCTGTGCCTTACTGGTACTTTATTTTATCGAATCCGTACGGATGAAAGGCAAAGCTAACCTCGGCAGGATTTGAACTCACACACGAAATAATGGAAATGAATCGAGAATTCCACGCAATTTGTCTACCTAAATTCAGAAATTTTGGTTCAACCCGAGTCTATGGTAGAATTGCTGGTATGAAATGCTGGCACCCATTCGTAACTGCCCTTGCAACATCCATTCCTGCTACTTTTTCAATTTCTTCCTTTCCTCCCTTGGGAAGATTAGGGTTGCGAATTCCTTTTTGGGTGGGTGGATTAAGATTAGGATTAGCGTTGCGAATTCTTTGTTATTTCGAATTCTTTCAGTTACTCCCGTTTAGTTCACTTCCCTCCCCTTCCTCCCCTTCCTCTCATTCCTCTTCTTTAACCTTCTTCCCCCGCTTTCTATCCCTTTCCGCATCTTTCGTCCTCTTTAGCCCTCCACCCTCTTTAACCCTTTTTACCTCTAGATAACCTACTTACCTCCCCTTCGGTTACTTCTCCCGTCTTTCTCCTTCTTCGTCCTTCTTTAACCCTCTTTACTCCTCTTTATACCTCTTTTATTCCCTTCCCTTTCTCCCAGTCCCTCCTCTTCCACTCAGTTCTCCCACCCATATCACCCTTTGTTTTCTTTCGTCTTCTCTATCTCTCTTTAGCCCTATTTAGCCAACTTACTTCTTCTTCCCAACCTCACCTTTCTCCCTTTTTGCTCCCCTTGTCCCCATTTTCACTCTCTAAAACATTTTAGCTTTATTCAGACCACTTTACCCCAATACCTCCCCTTTTGCAATCTTTCGCTCATTTTCACCTTTAACCTACATTATCCCTCTTTCATTAGACCACTTTCATCCCCCTTCCCCTTCCCTTTTACCCCCCTTTTCGACTCTTTCACATTCTGTCACCATATTTTGCCCTAATTGCTCTACATTACCCCCAATTAGCCCAATTTCATCTCTTTCTCTCTTTCCCCTCTTCCCTCTGTTTCGCATCCTTCGCTCTCTTTCGCTATCCTTCCTTCCCTTTCCCCTATCTCTTTTTCCTTAATCCTTTTTCGGCTTTAACCCTCTTCCTATCCTTTGTCTACTTACGTCCCTTTCCTCTTCTACCACCTCTTTCGCCTTCTTTAACCCTCTTTAGACCACATCCTTCTATCCCCCCCCCCCTCACACACACTTCATTTTTATGCCTTCTTTAATCTTTTTTATCCCTACTTGCCCTACATTCCTTCCCTTTTTCGTCTCTCGCCCTTTTCCTTGTCTTTTTTCTTTTTTCTGACTCTTTCGCCCCCACTCCACTTTGTTTTACCTTTGTATCCGGTTTTGGAAATGTGAGTGTCAACAATATGGAATAGAATGTCAGCACCTTCTTAGCATAGTGGTTAACATGCCCGAACGATGCGAGGTTCAAATCCTCGTAGGTGCATTTGTCCACATTTTCTTTCCCTAAGGTTAGTTTATCCAATTTTCTCTACTATTATCTATAGTAACCAATTGTTATTTCAGTCATTTTCTGTGTTTTAATGCTCACATTTCCAAATTTCAAACTTTTCCAACACAGTATTAGACTGATACTTTTTTTTATCGACATTGAATGGATGAAAGACAGAGTTGACCTCGGCGGGATTTGAACAGTATTGTTTTCATTCGTATGAAATCATCCTGGATGCAAAAATATAAGGTCTTCTTGTACACTAATATATGTATGTGTGTATGTATTGAAAACATGAGTGTGCTGAAGCATTATCTACGTATTTCTATAAAAGAGTGCTCTTATCTCCTTACTGTTTTGTTATGTATAATTTGAAACAATAAAAGTCCTCCTCTAGGCCTCCCGTGATTTCGCTATAGAAAGGCAATAACAAACGTCACAAGCAGCCTACGTCATCGAGAAGATAAGAGAATACGAACGATCAATAGTAAAATAGATATCTCTTGAGTACAGTCATGTGTTTTTTATTTGACATATGTACTTATGATATACAGTGTGTGTGTATGTGTATATATATATATATATATATATATATATATATATATATATATATATATATATATATATATATATATATATAAGTATGCATGTATACGTACATACATATATGTATACAGACGTACAGTAGCACGCATATATATATATATATATATATATATACATATATATGCATACAGGTACACATACATATATGCACGTATCAGTTTAGCGGACGCTTATTATAACGCTGCTTTGTTCGTTTGTAAACAAACTGAACAGCCTGAATTTATGCCATACGGTGTTAAGGCAACCACGTCACCTTTTTGTTCAACACTGACACAGGAACGATGTACTAGTTTCAAGCTTGTTAGCTATCATCAGCACCGTTTACCCATCTGCCAGATAGTTGAACGTTCGAAAGTATATACTTTCCTTATGAAAATTAACGGCTGAGCAGCCTAATTTGCATATTGAGTGAGTTAAATCGGTCAGGCATACCGAAAACGATAAATTGAAATAAAATGAAAACGAAATTTCATTTCTCACTCTTAGTATGGCACTTACTTAAATGTAAGTATGCATGTATACGTACATACATATATGTATACAGACGTACAGTAGCACGCATATATATATATATATATATATATATATATATATATATATATATATATATATATATATACATATATACATATATACATATATATACATATATAGGGGCGATAAAAGGAGCCCTAACCAAAGCTAGTCCCACACAAAGCCGGCCAGTCTACCGCGGCTGGCGGTTTTACCCTTCCAAGCGGTCGAAACCAACATAATAGAAAGAAGAACTTGATTCTTGGCGCATGAAATGTGCGCACCCTCATGGATAGGGAAACCTCCTTGAGGCCAGAGAGAAGAACTGCCCTCATAGCGAGGGAATTAGCTCGGTACCGGATCAACATAGCCGCCCTCAGCGAGACCAGACTCGCTGAAGAAGGATCAGTAGCAGAACCGAAAGGAGGCTACACCTTCTTCTGGAAGGTTAATGCAAAGGACGAGGACAGAATACACAGGGTAGGCCTGGCCATCAGGACTTCACTCTGCAAGCAGCTACCAGACCTCCCAACACCTGTGAGTGAGCGGCTGATGAAGCTCCGCTTCCCCCTCGACCCATCTCGGCATGTCACAGTCATCAGCGCGTACCATCACTCTCACCAGCAGCGATGAAGCAAAGGACGCTTTCTACGGGGAACTCAACGCACTCGTGAAGGGCGTCCTCCCAAGCGATACACTCATCCTACTGAGGGACTTCAATGCAAGAGTCGGGTCTGACAGCAGCAGCAACTGGAAAGGCGTGCTGGGACCTCACGGCACAGGGAAGCTGAACTCTAAAGGCCTCATACTGTTAAGTTTCTGCGCCGAGAACGACCTCACTATCACCAGCACACTGTTCCGCCAGGCAGCCAAGTTCAAGACGACATGGATGCACCCCAGATCCAAACAGTGGCATCTGATTGACATTACCATATGCCGCAGGAGGGACATCCATGACGTGAGAATCACCAGGGCCATGCGTGGTGCAGAGTGTTGGACCGACCATCGACTTGTCAGGACCACCCTGTCACTGCACATCACCCCGATGCATCGCAAGACTCCGAAAGTCTGTAGGCCACTTTCGACGTCCCACGACTCAAGCAGCCAGAGCATCTTGATGCGTTCGCGGAAGAACTGGACGGCCGGCTGACTGCCCATGGACCACTGACCGGACCCCCAACTCAACAGTGGGACCAGTTCAGGTCGCTGGTAACAGAGTCCGCCAAGGCAACCATCGGGCCGAGGAAGAGAGTCCACCAGGACTGGTTTGATGAAAACGATAAGCGCATCAGACAACTCCTGGACGAGAAGAGGAGGGCTTTTATTGGGTGGCAGAATGACAGTTCCTCCACCTCGAAGCGTGACCGCTTCAAGCACCTCCAGAGGCAGACCCAAGCAGCGCTACGCAGAATACAGGACGAGTGGTGGGAAAAGAAGGCCGAAAAAATGGAGAGATACGCTGACACAAAGAACTCCAAGATGTTCTTCAGCGCCATCGGGGACGTCTACGGACCCCCCGAGCCTGTCACGACACCGCTCCTGTCTGCTGACGGCTCGACCCTGCTGAAGTAGAAGAGCAGCATCAACTCGAGGTTGATAAAGCACTTCAGCAACCTGCTCAACAGGCCCTCCACTGTTGACCCTGCCGCCCTCGACCTCCCCTCCCCCATTGGATGAAGTCACGAAGGCAATCAACCAGACCAGCACAGGAAAGGTCCCTGGAAAGGACGGGATTCTTGCCGAGATCTTCAAGTCGGCCGGTCCAGCTGCCCTGAGGGCCTTCCACACCCTCCTCGTCAGCATATGGGAGAAAGAAGAGGTGCCCAAAGACTTCAGGGATGCCACAGTTGTCTGGCTTTTTGAGAACAAAGGCAACAAAACTGACTGTGGCAACTATCGGCGCATTTCTCTCTTGTCCATCGTTGGGAAGGTCCTGGCTCGGGTCATGCTCAACCGCCTCATCGCCAACATCTCGGAGGACAACCTGCCTGAGGCCCAGTGTGGGTTCCGCCCAAACCGCAGCACGATCGACATGATCTTCTCTGTATGCCAGGTGCAGGAGAAGTGTGTCGAGCAGAACATGGACCTCTTTGCCGTCTTCATAGACTTGACGAAGGCCTTCGACACTGTCAACAGGGAGGCCCTCTGGTTGATCCTGTCGAAGTTTGGATTCCCGACCAAGTTCGTGAACCTGATACGGCAATTCCATGACGACATGATGCGGGCAGGCGCGCCTGGGCGGAGAGGCATCAGAGCCGTTCGGAATCACCAACGGCGTCAAACAAGGATGCGTGCTGGCTCCCGTCCTCTTCAACCTGTTCTTCACCTGCGTGCTCAATCATGCCGCCGTAAGGGACCTCGAGCACGGAGTGTATCTGTGATACAGTCTGGACGGCTCCCTGTTTGACCTGCGGCGCCCGACGGCCAAGACAAGGACCGTGCAGAGGATCGTCCTGGAGGCACTTTTTGCTGACGACTGTGCCCTCATGGCCCACAGGGAATCTGACCTCCAAGTCATCGTCAACAAGTTCGCGGAGGCCTCCAGCCACTTCGGTCTCACAATTAGCCTTGGCAAGACTGAGGTCCTGTTCCAGCCTGCACACCCTCCTTCAATCTCCATCGGAGGCACCCAGCTAAAGACGGTGGACGACTTCATGTACCTCGGCAGTGTAATCAGCATCGATGGAAGCCTCGACAAGGAGATAAACGCCAGGACCTGCAAGGCCAGTCAAGCCCTTGGCCGCCTGAGGACACACATCCTGAACCAGCACAATATCAGGCAGTTCACCAAACTCAAGGTGTACAGGGCCGTTGTTCTCACCAGCCTCCTCTACGGATGTGAGACATGGACCCTGTACAGAAGGCACCTGAAGCAGCTGGAACGGTTTCACATGCGCAGCCTGCGGTCAATCATGAACATCAAATGGCAGGACAAGGTCTCCAACCTCAAAGTTCTTGACATGGTTGAGACAACCAGTGTCGAAGCTATGATACTGAAAAGCCGACTTCGATGGGTGGGACATTTCATCCGGATAGACGATCACAGGCTTCCGAAGCAACTGATGTATGGGAACTCTATTCGGGGAAACGAAAGCAGGGCAGGCCTCTCAAGAGGTTCAAAGACTGCGTGAAGTCAAGCATCAACAACTCTGGAATCGCCCCAAAACAACTCGAGATCCATGCTCAAGACAGGACTGAGTGGCGAGCCCTTACCAGACGCGCCAAAGACTCTTTTGAAGAAAAGAGACGGGCAGAGTTCACCGAGGCCCGTGATAGGAGGAGAAAGGCACCAACAGCTGCCCCAAGCGACTCCGATCTCTTCCCCTGCCCCCACTGTCTCCGGACCTGCAAGTCAAGGATCGGCCTCCACAGCACGCTTCGTTCCCACGGCAGACGGGAACTAAAATAAAGAAGATATCATCATCGTTTACGATGGACAACCAAGATATATATATATATATAATAACTAGAAATTGATTAACATATATATAAACATGAATAATCACAGGAGATAATTTTTACAAGCGTGTAACCACACATAGCCAGGTAGATAACAAAATAAAGTTGACTAGAACTTCAAAAATAGTTACCTTTTAATATGATTAATCTTCCCTGTATATGTTCCATTAAAGAAATATATTTCACCAATTAATCAGATGGTAAATCACGGAAGTGGATATTTTTGGATTTTCAACAAGGAAGAAAAATTTATAGCAATCCATGTTTACACTACGAGTTCAAATCTGCAACTGGCTACTACCACGTGTTGTGTTTACACATCATAGTAGCTTCGTCTCAGTGGCGTGAATAGGTATTCGACAACTAGAAACAGCAGTCGATTCCTATATATATATATATATATATATATATATAATTGGATATTTAGTAAAATCGAATCTCTGGCGGTTTGCAAGCAAATTCGGCCTACTTATATGAAATGATGAGTTAGCAAAGCACTCGATAAGGTAGGTCCTTAGAGTAATAACATACGTTTAAATAGCTTGACAAATCGAACATTGTGGTAGGCAAAATCTAACACACAATAATATACCAAAGTAACGATAGAACTAACAGGTTGAGAAAAATACACCTGGACAAATCAAACGATTATACGTTTAAAGTGTTTCTTTGAATCCAAAATCAAATATTAGACTTACATGACTAGCAAGCTCGTGGTATTCATGATCGAACAGAGGATTCAGTTCTTCAACATGTTTTCGTTCTACCAAGGACGGGGTGATAGGCTAAATGTTGCCGCTATGTTGCAGCGTATCGTATCTATAGCTGTCACGTGTTAATTCGAGCAAGGGAGGGAAATAACCCCCGGTTTTTGGCGGGTCATTCAAAATGTTAGACAAAGGAAATATTTTAATTTCCGCTAATCATCAGAATAAGCTCTCGACCAGATGTTATAAAACAAACTCAAATAATTAACCAATCAACAGAATTGTCTAATTAAATTAATTAGTTAATTATTAAATCTAGGAGAATATATATATATATAAAAAGATGAAATCGAAAATGCAACTGGAGTCTTATTTTTAAAAATAAGACTCCAGTTGCATTTTCGATTTCATCTTTTTTTCTTTATACTTTCACTCGTGTAGGACACCTCGGTTATTTTTCATTTTGTAAAAAAAACCTCACTTTCTAATATATATATATATATATATATATATATATATATATATATATATATATATATATATATATATATATATATATAATAGATTGAGTTATAAACTCAAAATAGTCTTTTACAATTAAATAGCTCAAAGAAGGGAATCTTTCCGAGCCGTGTAATACAATTGAATATATGAGAGAGATGAACACAGATACAAGTATACGTGTGTTCCAATTGCAATTGACCAAGTTAGCTAGGTTGAAAAAATACTAATTTAAAACAATATGGTTTGCCTGTCTCGATTTAAAGTAATAAATCAATAAAAATAACAAACCTATATTGGGCAACTGCCTTCGATACCCGGACAGATCTAAAATCTGTTTCGCAAGAATTATTAAGTGAAAGCCACCATTCCTGTTATCTTCTGCGGATATCCAGGAAATTCGTACCTTTCACTTCAAAAGATCTAAGAAGACTGAACTATGTGTTGATATAAAAGTACATGTTGCAGCGCCTAGCGCGTCTCATACCCATGCCGCTAAAAATAACAGTCGGTTTTATGAGAATAAAGTTAGCCGAGTTTCTAACTCAATCTATGATATTCTCTCTTATATCAACGCAGTAGTTTTTGTTTTTTTTTGTTTTTTTTTTTGTTTTTTAGAATAAATGTAAAGAAACTGTAATTCGTGTAAGATATGCAATATATTCAAAATATCTAAATCAACCGCCGAATACCATTTACTTAAATTGTCTTTGGTATCCATTAAATATAAGATAGGTTTAAAAATAGCTAGGACGAGTCATCACTCTCACAAGTCCCGTTTTAGTCACTTTAGCTTTTTAAAAACTACTGATGAAAAAAAAAAAAGTTGGAATTCGTACAATAGACAGTTGTGGAGAAATGGTGGCACACACATACAGAGATTTCATTAGATTATAGTTTAGATGTTAAAATTCTTCTATTGAATGTGACACTCTAAATTTTACGTTTACTAGATAGTTTTTAAAACTATACTAAGCCCGAATAACATTGATGAACTATAGTCACCGCTGATATATATATATATATATATATATATATATATATATATATATATATATATATAAACACATATACTTACGGTAAACATGTTGACTAATCGGAGTTGCGTATGCAACACACCAATCAGCGAGTAATGATAAAATTCGATTTAAGCAATCAAAATCATGATTTGTCAGTCAGTGACGGAGTGTATATAGAATAACGTTTGTCAGTCAGTGACGGAGTGTATATAGAATAACGTTTGTCAGTCAGTGACGGAGTGTATATAGAATAACATCTGTCAGTCAGTGACGGAGTGTATATAGAATAACGTCTGTCAGTCAGTGACGGAGTGTATATAGAATAACGTCTGTCAGTCAGTGACGGAGTGTATATAGAATAACATCTGTCAGTCAGTGACGGAGTGTATATAGAATAACGTTTGTCAGTCAGTGACGGAGTGTATATAGAATAACATCTGTCAGTCAGTGACGGAGTGTATATAGAATAACGTCTGTCAGTCAGTGACGGAGTGTATATAGAATAACGCCTGTCAGTCAGTGACGGAGTGTATATAGAATAACGTTTGTCAGTCAGTGACGGAGTGTATATAGAATAACATCTGTCAGTCAGTGACGGAGTGTATATAGAATAACGTCTGTCAGTCAGTGACGGAGTGTATATAGAATAACATCTGTCAGTCAGTGACGGAGTGTATATAGAATAACATCTGTCAGTCAGTGACGGAGTGTATATAGAATAACGTCTGTCAGTCAGTGACGGAGTGTATATAGAATAACGTCTGTCAGTCAGTGACGGAGTGTATATAGAATAACGTTTGTCAGTCAGTGACGGAGTGTATATAGAATAACATCTGTCAGTCAGTGACGGAGTGTATATAGAATAACGTCTGTCAGTCAGTGACGGAGTGTATATAGAATAACGCCTGTCAGTCAGTGACGGAGTGTATATAGAATAACGTTTGTCAGTCAGTGACGGAGTGTATATAGAATAACATCTGTCAGTCAGTGACGGAGTGTATATAGAATAACGTCTGTCAGTCAGTGACGGAGTGTATATAGAATAACATCTGTCAGTCAGTGACGGAGTGTATATAGAATAACATCTGTCAGTCAGTGACGGAGTGTATTTAGAATAACGTCTGTCAGTCAGTGACGGAGTGTATATAGAATAACGTCTGTCAGTCAGTGACGGAGTGTATATAGAATAACGTTTGTCAGTCAGAGACGGAGTGTATATAGAATAACGTCTGTCAGTCAGTGACGGAGTGTATATAGAATAACGCCTGTCAGTCAGTGACGGAGTGTATATAGAATAACGTCTGTCAGTCAGTGACGGAGTGTATATAGAATAACGTCTGTCAGTCAGTCAGTGACGGAGTGTATATAGAATAACGTTTGTCAGTCAGTGACGGAGTGTATATAGAATAACGTCTGTCAGTCAGTGACGGAGTGTATATAGAATAACGTCTGTCAGTCAGTGACGGAGTGTATATAGAATAACGTCTGTCAGTCAGTGACGGAGTGTATATAGAATAACATCTGTCAGTCAGTGACGGAGTGTATATAGAATAACGTTTGTCAGTCAGTGACGGAGTGTATATAGAATAACATCTGTCAGTCAGTGACGGAGTGTATATAGAATA
Source organism: Eledone cirrhosa (assembly GCA_964016885.1). NCBI lineage: Eukaryota > Metazoa > Mollusca > Cephalopoda > Octopoda > Eledonidae > Eledone > Eledone cirrhosa. The sequence goes on along the minus strand of OZ024741.1, from coordinate 78,726,735 downwards.
ACGTCTGTCAGTCAGTGACGGAGTGTATATAGAATAACGCCTGTCAGTCAGTGACGGAGTGTATGTAGAATAACGTCTGTCAGTCAGTGACGGAGTGTATATAGAATAACGTCTGTCAGTCAGTGACGGAGTGTATATAGAATAACGTTTGTCAGTCAGTGACGGAGTGTATATAGAATAACGTTTGTCAGTCAGTGACGGAGTGTATATAGAATAACATCTGTCAGTCAGTGACGGAGTGTATATAGAATAACGTTTGTCAGTCAGTGACGGAGTGTATATAGAATAACGTCTGTCAGTCAGTCAGTGACGGAGTGTATATAGAATAACGTTTGTCAGTCAGTGACGGAATGTATTTAGAATAACGTCTGTCAGTCAGTGACGGAGTGTATATAGAAGAACATCTGTCAGTCAGTGACGGAGTGTATATAGAATAACGTCTGTCAGTCAGTGACGGAGTGTATATAGAATAACGTTTGTCAGTCAGTGACGGAGTGTATATAGAATAACCTTTGTCAGTCAGTGACGGAGTGTATATAGAATAACGCCTGTCAGTCAGTGACGGAGTGTATATAGAATAACGTTTGTCAGTCAGTGACGGAGTGTATATAGAAGAACATCTGTCAGTCAGTGACGGAGTGTATATAGAATAACGTCTGTCAGTCAGTGACGGAGTGTATATAGAATAACGTTTGTCAGTCAGTGACGGAGTGTATATAGAATAACGTTTGTCAGTCAGTGACGGAGTGTATATAGAATAACGTTTGTCAGTCAGTGACGGAGTGTATATAGAATAACATCTGTCAGTCAGTGACGGAGTGTATATAGAATAACGTCTGTCAGTCAGTGACGGAGTGTATATAGAATAACGCCTGTCAGTCAGTGACGGAGTGTATGTAGAATAACGTATGTCAGTCAGTGACGGAGTGTATATAGAATAACGTCTGTCAGTCAGTGACGGAGTGTATATAGAATAACGTTTGTCAGTCAGTGACGGAGTGTATATAGAATAACGTTTGTCAGTCAGTGACGGAGTGTATATAGAATAACGTTTGTCAGTCAGTGACGGAGTGTATATAGAATAACGTCTGTCAGTCAGTGACGGAGTGTATATAGAATAACGTCTGTCAGTCAGTGACGGAGTGTATATAGAATAACGTCTGTCAGTCAGTGACGGAGTGTATATAGAATAAGGAAAATATGAAGTTCGGTGTAGATGTTTAGAAGTCCTTTATTAACAAAGCTGCCATGCATATTTCAATGGCGATCGTGGCACGTGATAGTTCCACCATGCAACCACTCACACGATATCATCAGACAGTATCTTGTGGAATAAGTTTATATTTCCGAGGCAATCCGATCTAAAGACAAAGGAACGGACAAAAATGATATTTTCATAGTCGACATCAGTAAAGGGCATTCTTCCACATTTTCTTTAATCATTACCAAACATATATATAGTCAATTACAATAACTCTGTATCTTTATATTTCCAAATGTATCTTTGCTCTCTCTTTGAAATGACGATAAAGTATGATATAACAGATATTTGGCAGGTAGAGTGACCGCATAGAGTAATCCTCGTTGGTTCATCTATGAGTCTCTAAATATATTATTCTTCAGTGATTTTAATGCCATAATTTAGTGATTCACACTCTTTCTAGATAGTTGGACTTGATACAATAATAAATATATATGAAACTTTGGTCCTCAGAAGAGTGTACAACGTTGGTTATATAGCTCTAAACGATTGACATTTGGTGGAATTGATCCAACAACCAGCATTGAATAAGACAGCTGTAACATTGCACTTATTGAAAAATATATTGCTCCAAGTGAGACTATCAATTCCATAGTTAAATTAATAGGTGGTGAACTGCCAGATTAGTTTGAGCGTCGGATTAAATTGCTTACGCTATTTGTTCATGTTTTCTCCGCTTTGGGTTCAAATCCCACTGAAGTCGACTTTGCCTTTCATCCGTAGAGGATTGATGGAATTGTTAGTGCATCGATATGTTAGTGCATCGATTAGATATATATTCCGGCTTTGTGTGTTCTTTGTTCAAATTCCGCTTCCTGACACCAGAGAAATTGGAGCATGAAACCTCCTTTGAGCTGCAACCTCTGAGGAGGCTGAAAAAAAGTTACACAGGTGTGAAGTGTGACAAAATGACGCTACCGTCTTGCAATAAAATGCAATCGATTCTTCTTACACCTTCATACAATCATGTCAACAGAAGCACATGTAAACAATATCGAATGTATTTGGAAGAATTACAAACAAAAAATTCAATTTTATGTGTGTAATTCATTCAACAATGCTTCCTGGCCATTTAGATGAATTCCTGTGGCAACATCTTTAATGGAACTGTTGGTGATACATTTGACAACATTTTAACAAATATTTCCCAGTGATATCTAACTCCATGACTTCTCATATATATTACCCATATTGATTACTTGTTAATTTAATCTTCAACATTAAATATTGTATATGTTTAATTTTATTCTCCGTATTGATTATTTTCTAATTTAATTTCAAATTCATACATCGCTATAAGGTAACTATAAACGATCAACACGTCAGTATATAGGTTTATATTTATAGAAGGAAAGCATTCAGTAATCTTTCTGTATCGTTCCAATTTTAGAATGTGCTCTGCTGAAGCAAATGAAAGTATTTACAGAATGAAAGAAAGTAATTATAGAAAGGAAGCATTCGGTAATGAAAGTAGTAAATCGATATCGTCTAGCATTTCATAATACTACCAACTAACTTTATGCTGGCTGTATGTATATATATATATATATATATGTGTGTGTGTGTGTGTGTGTGTGTGTGTGTGTGTGTGTGTGTGTGTGTGTGTGTGTGTGTGTGTGTGTGTGTGTGTGTGTGTGTGTGTGTGTGTGTGTGTGTGTGTGTGCATCATATGCGTATACGGTTCAATATACATCTCCAGGCATATATATACCTATATATATATATATGTGTGTATAACTAAAGATGGTTTTCCGAAGGTACTCAATAGAGAGGCATATTTATTTTATCGACAAATCTTTTCTACAGGACTAGAGCTATTCCCTTCGTATCAAACTGTTATAGTCCTGGAGAAGTCATTTCTATATAAATATATATATATATATGTATATAAAAGGTAAACAGAAATAACAACACAATCGGTACAGTATATGGAATGTATATATTAGGTTAACGCTTGATATAGCAGGAAGGGGGTCTTAACGTTTCGGACGCTAGTCCTTCATCAGAAGAAAGAATGAGAAATAAAATAGATTAAGGGGACGGGTGGGATCGAATTGGAAACAATGTCTTTAGAACTCCTGATGCAGTCGTATGGGTGCCGTATTGACATACGGCGTTTCTTGGGCAATTTAAGCCTGGCGGAGCCCATCCCTCTCCAGGCCTGAGTACCGCAGATTTCTTAGAATCGACCCCAGCACTAGACATATATACATATATACATATATACATATACATATGAAACGGCCGGAGCTCAGCCGTCGAGGTCCTGACTCTTTTCCTATATATAGAACAACTCTAACCCTTAATCGGATTATAATAAGGGCAACATAATCCATAATTGTATCTATTTAAATATTACTTTAAAATATTTCTTAAATATAACCAATGAAATGGAAAAAGAAACCTGAATATTAATACTCACAACACAACTACATTTAAACATTACCAGAACATTTATCCCATTACATTCACCATAAACTCACATAGAAACTGTTTTAAATATAATTATCTCGCTACATATACATATCTTAATACCATATAACATTTTTTGTACTGCACAACAGCTTTACTTCTGCTTAGATTGTTTATTTAAATATTTATCTGATCCACTCTCAACGCATGCATCAACGAAACTCTGTATGTATATGTATATTACACAAGTTGCTTCACAGTTTTCACCTTATACTCTACCCATGCATTCCTGACTGCTTAATATCTTCATCCTATTACACCTATATTTTGTGATATCTTTGTCATATTATGCTGTATATGCTTAATACCTTTGCTTTCTTTACCATATTACTCTGTATATGCTTAATACCTCTGCATTCTTACTGCCTATATGCCTATGTACCACTAATGTCCTCATTTGCGAATAACCTTCTTTTATAATCTTTATTATACCCATTGCTACAGATCACAACATCTTCACTCTCTTTGAATATGACACTATTGATAGCAACAATAATATCAACGTATCTTTATGATTGTTCTGTAGAATAGGAATTTAATTGTGTTTAAACTTTGCCAATGCTCCGATGATTCCAAACGGCTGTTTGGAAGAAACGATTGTCAGCAATAAAATGTATTAAACATAGATTTAGTTGTTCTGTACTTTAAAAAAACGATCTTGCACGGAACAGATCTTTATACTACGCAACATTCTCAAACAATGCGTTGAGCTACAACAGCCTTTGGCGGTCAATTTTATTGATTTCCAGAAGGCATTCGACAGTGTACACCGGGAGTCGCTGTGGAATGTTGCGCAACTGTACGGCATTCCTGCAAGATTCATTGCCATTTTCAAAGCCCTGTATGCAAACTCCAGCTGCTGCGTGCGGACTGAGTCCGGTGTGATGGAGTTCTTTGACATTGTCTCCGGAGTCAGACAGGGTTGCATTCTCTCTCCACTGTTGTTCCTGCTGGCAGCCGATTTCGTACTAAGGCGAATGGATGAAGGACCCGGTCGAGGAATCCCATGGAGAGGACAGTCGAGGCTGAGGGACCTGGCATTCGCCAATGACATCGCTTTGATTGCTGAAAACAGTGCAGATCTGCAGGCCCTAACAACATCCCTACAAGAGAGTGCGGAAAAGATCGGCCTGAGAATCAACGCCAAAAAGACCAAGATCATCAGAACGGCCAGCAACACAGGTCCAGTGATCAGAGTCAACCAACAGGATCTCGAGGAAGTCGATCACTTCACCTATCAGAGCAGCATCCTGACAAGCAACGGCGACGCGGAGCTCGACATCAACTGTCAGATCAGCGAAGGAGCTGCAGTTTTCCAGCGGCTGTGCCCAGTCTGGTCGTCTTCATGCATTAACACCTAGACCAAGCTCCGCCTGTACAAGAGCATCGTGCTGCCGACAGTGCTTTATGCGAGCGAGACCTGGAAGAGTACGGCAAAAATAGAGAGATGGCTGAACGCTTTCCACCAGCGGTGCCTGCGAAAGATCCTTCGTGTGTCCTGGCGCGACCGAGTGAGGAACGAGGAGATCCTGCGGAGAGCCGAGTCGTGGACGCTACAGAGAGTGGTTACGGAGCGTCGGTTCCGCCTGGCTGGCCATATTCTGCATCTCCAAATGAACGGCATTCGAAAACAACGATGAACTGGACTCCGCCTGGTGGTAAACGGAGGCGGGGTTGCCCAAGGATCACCTGGCGACGAACGTTCTGGAAGGACCTGATGGCAGCCAACATCACCTGGCACGGTCTCGAAAAAGTTGCCGCTGATCGTGACCGTTGGCGAGTACTTACTGCTGGATGCGCCGAACGGCGCGGAAGAATCTAAGACTAAGATATATATATATTTATATATATATATATATATATATATATATATATATATATATATATATATATATATAAATGTAGGAGGTGAGTTTTATTGTAGTACAATAAAGCAATGCAGATATCGGATAAGAAGCACTCTACAGTTTGTGGGACTGGAGTATGCATAATATAAGATCAAAAGATGGTTAAAGGAGTTCAATATATTTTATTATGCGCATTTCAAAAACAAACATCATCAAACAATAATATTTGTGTTTTCATCAGATAAAACAGGAGAACATGATATGAAGGCTAAAAAAAACACTTGTTGATAGTGCAGTTTTAAATCAACATATGAAAAGTGGTTTTAGATTGATGTGTGATATTGGGAAAAATATTTTATTTAGAGAGGGGGGGAGAGAAAAGGATGAAAAGGGAAGGAGATGAGAGGGAGAGATGGGTGATAGAGAGAAAGAGATAGTTTTTATAACAGAGAGGAGATATATTTTATATAGAGGGGTTGAAAACCGTTGGAAGATACTGTATAAATTAAAAATTTTGAAAATTAACGAAGGGAGGATATGTGCGAGGAAAAAATATATTATATTTAGGGAGGGGTGGGGGTGGAAAGGATGAAAAAAAGGGGAGGAGATGAGAGTGAAGGTGGAAAGGGAGAGATGGGTGATAGAGAGAAAGAGATAGTTTTTATAACTGAGAAAAAGATATAATGTTTTAATATAGAGAGGTTGGGAACCGTTGGAAGATAATGTATAAATTAAAGGAATTTGAAAATTAACGAAGGGAAATTATGTATGGAGATAGAGAGAAAAAAATAACGAAGGGAGATTATGTATGGAGATAGAGAGAAAAAAAATAATAATTGTGGGTGAATATTCAAAAGGAGAAATGTAGGAATTTTAAAATTAGCAAAGAGAAAAAGTTTATGTATAGGATTTGAGAAAAATAATGTGAAGTTAGAGTTTTTATATTGAATTCATATGTATTAATAATGAGTTCGTTGATGGGGAGAAAAAAATAATAATAAATTAAGGATGAAATTGAGATTAAAAAGATTTATGATAGAGAGAAAAAATAATAATGATTGCGGATGAATACTCAAAATGTCAAAAACAAATGTTATTGTTTTACGAGGAGATATAATGAGGGTGATGAGTAAACGGGTATTATAGAGTGTATAATGCCCTTTAAAGTAAGGTAGATGGGTATATTTTAAAGAATATATGAGTATATATTAAAAAAAATATATAATAATAAATTAAGGATGAAATTGAGATTAAAAAGATTTATGATAGAGGGAAAAAAAATAATAATGATTGCGGATGAATATTCAAAATGTCAAAAACAAATGTTATTGTTTTACGAGAAGATAGGATGAGGTAAATGAGTAAACGAGTACTATAGAGTGTATAATGCCCTTTAAAGTAAGGTAGATGGGTATATTTTAAAGAGGTGTATGTATATGTGCCTTTGAGAAAAGATTCTAAATTGATAAAGAATTGAATATTAACTGTATACTTTGTGAAAAGTTCTATGGAATTTATGCAGGCAGATGGAAAACAAATCCGAGCGTCTATTTATTATGGATTCTAGGTTAGAGATAATGGTAAATTTTTCATTTAGGCAGAGATTACAGATTTTAGATAGAGAACTGTTCAAGTACGAGGATGCAGAAGAAATCTTTTTTCAAAAGATGTTATATTTAATGTTTTTGTCTTTTAAGGACCATATGAGTTCTGAGAGAGCAGTGTTAGTTCTTTTAAGTTTGTATTTGAAAGATGAATGATGATTATAGAGACGAGCTTTAAAAGAGGTGGAAGTGGAGCCAAAATAGGTGAAGGAGTTGGTGCTAGTTATAATTTTACATTCATAAATTAAGTTTTTATCGAGGCAATGGTTGTTGAGAGGACATTTATTTTTAATGCGGCAGTTGCAATTAGAGAGATTATTAATGAGTGATCTAGTGTTATCTATAGAAGGAATTGGATTGGAGAAGTTGTTTGCGATAGGAATAATAGGAATAATAGTTTCTTGATTTAGAGTTGGATTATGAACATTTAGCGAAGTTGTGTTTGACGTTGCATTTGGGTTTACAGAAGTTAGCCTAGGGTTTACAATGACGTCAGGAGTACTATTATTGTTATTATGAGATTCAATATTGGAAGGAAGAGATTTAGTATTTAATATTTTGTTGTTGTGTTTAGAAATGATGTTGGAAATATTGGAGGATGTAGAATACGAAAATTTAATGGTGTGTTTGTTAAATATTTTACTATAGATATGTGAGGGAGGGAAGCATTTATTTAAGGCACTAAAAAATAATTTAGGAATATTGTTATTAATAGAGATGGAGAAAGGAGCATTATACCAGATTATGTTTTTGTATCTAGGTCTTTTATTAAAATTATTGGAATGGTTATGATTAAATATTCTACTGTAAGTTTTCCTAGAATTTGTTTCTTTATTATATTTGATTTTATCTGGATAGCCGGCTTTAGAAAATTGCAATATAGTTAAACTTAATAAATTGCAATATAGTTAAACTTAATATTATTAAGAACAATATACGTAATCTCTTTAACCAACATAACCTAAAAATTGAATTTGATAATAGTACCAAACTAGCTAATTTCTTGGATGTATCTCTTAATCTTGACACTGGCCTATATTACCCTTACCATAAAAACAATGAGAATCTTAATTATGTTAACTTTAAATCTAACCATCCTACCAATATCAAGAATGCTATAGTTAATAATATTGGAAATAGAATATCTAACATATCTTCTAATAAAAACATCTTTGATGCTAACGCCAATTACTATAATAACGCACTTTCTAAAGCCGGCTATCCAGATAAAATCAAATATAATAAAGAAACAAATTCTAGGAAAACTTACAGTAGAATATTTAATCATAACCATTCCAATAATTTTAATAAAAGACCTAGATACAAAAACATAATCTGGTATAATGCTCCTTTCTCCATCTCTATTAATAACAATATTCCTAAATTATTTTTTAGTGCCTTAAATAAATGCTTCCCTCCCTCACATATCTATAGTAAAATATTTAACAAACACACCATTAAATTTTCGTATTCTACATCCTCCAATATTTCCAACATCATTTCTAAACACAACAACAAAATATTAAATACTAAATCTCTTCCTTCCAATATTGAATCTCATAATAACAATAATAGTACTCCTGACGTCATTGTAAACCCTAGGCTAACTTCTGTAAACCCAAATGCAACGTCAAACACAACTTCGCTAAATGTTCATAATCCAACTCTAAATCAAGAAACTATTATTCCTATTATTCCTATCGCAAACAACTTCTCCAATCCAATTCCTTCTATAGATAACACTAGATCACTCATTAATAATCTCTCTAATTGCAACTGCCGCATTAAAAATAAATGTCCTCTCAACAACCATTGCCTCGATAAAAACTTAATTTATGAATGTAAAATTATAACTAGCACCAACTCCTTCACCTATTTTGGCTCCACTTCCACCTCTTTTAAAGCTCGTCTCTATAATCATCATTCATCTTTCAAATACAAACTTAAAAGAACTAACACTGCTCTCTCAGAACTCATATGGTCCTTAAAAGACAAAAACATTAAATATAACATCTTTTGGAAAAAGATTTCTTCTGCATCCTCGTACTTGAACAGTTCTCTATCTAAAATCTGTAATCTCTGCCTAAATGAAAAATTTACCATTATCTCTAACCTAGAATCCATAATAAATAGACGCTCGGATTTGTTTTCCATCTGCCTGCATAAATTCCATAGAACTTTTCACAAAGTATACAGTTAATATTCAATTCTTTATCAATTTAGAATCTTTTCTCAAAGGCACATATACATACACCTCTTTAAAATATACCCATCTACCTTACTTTAAAGGGCATTATACACTCTATAGTACTCGTTTACTCATTTACCTCATCCTATCTTCTCGTAAAACAATAACATTTGTTTTTGACATTTTGAATATTCATCCGCAATCATTATTATTTTTTTTCCCTCTATCATAAATCTTTTTAATCTCAATTTCATCCTTAATTTATTATTATATATTTTTTTTAATATATACTCATATATTCTTTAAAATATACCCATCTACCTTACTTTAAAGGGCATTATACACTCTATAATACCCGTTTACTCATCACCCTCATTATATCTCCTCGTAAAACAATAACATTTGTTTTTGACATTTTGAGTATTCATCCGCAATCATTATTATTTTTTCTCTCTATCATAAATCTTTTTAATCTCAATTTCATCCTTAATTTATTATTATTTTTTTCTCCCCATCAACGAACTCATTATTAATACATATGAATTCAATATAAAAACTCTAACTTCACATTATTTTTCTCAAATCCTATACATAAACTTTTTCTCTTTGCTAATTTTAAAATTCCTACATTTCTCCTTTTGAATATTCACCCACAATTATTATTTTTTTTCTCTCTATCTCCATACATAATCTCCCTTCGTTATTTTTTTCTCTCTATCTCCATACATAATTTCCCTTCGTTAATTTTCAAATTCCTTTAATTTATACATTATCTTCCAACGGTTCCCAACCTCTCTATATTAAAACATTATATCTTTTTCTCAGTTATAAAAACTATCTCTTTCTCTCTATCACCCATCTCTCCCTTTCCACCTTCACTCTCATCTCCTCCCCTTTTTTTCATCCTTTCCACCCCCACCCCTCCCTAAATATAATATATTTTTTCCTCGCACATATCCTCCCTTCGTTAATTTTCAAAATTTTTAATTTATACAGTATCTTCCAACGGTTTTCAACCCCTCTATATAAAATATATCTCCTCTCTGTTATAAAAACTATCTCTTTCTCTCTATCACCCATCTCTCCCTCTCATCTCCTTCCCTTTTCATCCTTTTCTCTCCCCCCCTCTCTAAATAAAATATGTTTCCCAATATCACACATCAATCTAAAACCACTTTTCATATGTTGATTTAAAACTGCACTATCAACAAGTGTTTTTTTTAGCCTTCATATCATGTTCTCCTGTTTTATCTGATGAAAACACAAATATTATTGTTTGATGATGTTTGTTTTTGAAATGCGCATAATAAAATATATTGAACTCCTTTAACCATCTTTTGATCTTATATTATATATATATATATATATATATATAAATCAATACACATAAATGTATATATAGAGAGAGAAAGAGTGGGAGAGAACAGTCTATTGGAAGCATCGTTAGAGTGTCATGACATGAGGTACTTTGCATTCTGAATTTAAATCCCGCCGAGGTGAATTTTGCTTTTCATACATTCGAGGTCGATAAAATAAAGTACTAGTTAAATATTGATCGGGTCTACTACTCCTCCTCCGCTCAGACACGGCAGCAGCTCTTTCCTTCAAGATTACCATTTCCCTGTTATCGGAGACTATGTGGTCGCCTAACCACCAGGACATGATATTATTAATGATCAGTGTTAACTGGATTTTTTCGCTAACATGGAAGCATTGCTTGCGACACATCAACTCCTTCACATAATTCTATTAACATCCGATGATGTCACACCGGTGCCGGCTGCTGTTGCAATGATCGCATAGCTGCTTCTCACTAGTCCCACTGAAATACGTATTATCCAATGAATACGATTATGTACCATCTGTCCTAACGTTAATTCATACTTACATATATATATATATATATATATATATGTGTGTGTGTGTGTGTTGAACCATGGATATAACAGACAATGTTTAGGGCTTAATTTTTAGAGCGTTGATTGATCACGATGAATCGATATAGTGACTAATCGATAATAGTTATATAACTCCATATTATTAGCCTCGACACTATAGATCCATCTCATCGTCTTCCTCAGAAACAATGAGCGAGAATCTTTATTTTGAAGATATATATAAAGGTTGAAATTTTTTGGATACTGGGCCAAAGAATGGATAATAAGATTCACAATCAAAGATGAAAATATACAAGTAGAAAAATTAATACAAATAAATAGATAACAAATGGGAAAAAAATTAGAAATTTGAAGATAACGAAAGTTAGTAATCGAAAAGGAACCAATTGAAGAAATAAAAGAATATACTCTTTCTGATGAAGTCCAATATTTTATGTAATGCTTGCGTTTGAGAACAGTACTATGCAGTTAGCACTCGCAGACTGATATTGTACAGAAACATATGTTAAGGAACGAACTCTAAATAAATTTTTCACTTCTAACCTTTACTTCCTACCTAGACATTTGTTTTTCCTGGTACTCTACCTTTACTATTATATATATATATGTGTGTGTGTGTGGTAAGACAAGGGTAAGACAATATATAACTCAATTTGTATGTAGAGAGTTACATATAAGATTAGATAATCGCCCAATATTTTCAGAGTGAGCTCTATATATTTATGTAATATAGTCTGGAAGAAAAATAAATACTTTTAAGGAAAAAGGTATTGAAAGATAAGTGTAAACACAGAGTATATATAAGCAAATAGAAAGATGGAATCGAAATTCTACATAAGTTCAATGCTTTACACATGTTTCAAGTGTGATATAAGGGATCTTACAAGTAACTTATGTGAGAAAAAAGAAATAATGAAAAAGCATAAAAACATAAATTTTTTTATAGCATCTTACTTCTAACAACTCTATAAATAATGTTCTAAATAATATTATTAACACTTCGGATACACATAATCAATTCAATAGTAATATTCAGGACCATACCTACAGATCTTTTAGTTATGGGTCTCATTTCTCCTCCACTATAAATACAACATCTAACCAGAAATGTAATTGCAGAGCACTTAGCAATTGTCCTCTGAATTGATTTTGCCTTGCAAAAAGTATTGTATATAAATGCACTGTACGCTCACCTAACTCTACTACATTTCATATAGTAGCTACAGCTACCTCATTTAAAAGCCGTTATTACTACCATCTTAACTTCATTTAAAAATGATAAACTTAACAATTTTACTTCCTTAGCTACATGGGTTTCTGATCTCATTAGGTCAAAAACAAATTACAATATTCAATGATAAATTCTTGATTACGCAAATAAAGGAAACAAAAGTCTTGCTGTTTATCTGTTCCAGAACCGTTTTTTTTAAATCTCAATGTCAGATTCTGAACAATAGAAATGAGTAATTATAAATTCTCTACATCGCTTCTCCTACCCTCTCTTTAACTGGGCATATGACCCCACTTAGTATGTCTGAAGGAATATGTGCGCGCGCGCGCGCGTGTATCTCTCTTTCTCTCTCTCTCTCCGTATATATATATATATATATATACATAGATTTTGAGTTTATGTTGGTTGTATACCAACACCTCAGTATGCAGGCTGGAGCACTCGACGAAGTGCGCAGGTTGGTTTGGCTCCCTAGGGAGCCTCACCCCAGAAAGAATTCTATAGACTTCTGACTGAGGAATGCTCTCAGAACTGACCAATGGGAAGTTTGACACTTTTTTTGTTATTTTGTTCCTTTAACACCTTGTCCCTCCTACCATTTTATCAATTTTTAAGCTAACTCCAACAATAACAACACTTAGAATGAGGAATGTTCTATTAACTGACCAATGAGAGGAGAAGGGGACCTTTGACACTGAAATTCGTTTGTTTGAATTCACATGACTCCAGTTCCTCAGTGAATTAACAACCAAACAAGGAACTGGGCATATCAGAGTATTGACAATATTATACACCTAAACAACATATGTACTTGTCTATACCATACTAATTCAAACTGCCTGAAGAGGTCACAGCCAAAGATGGCTGTCACTGAAATATATATAGCAGTAATAAACGAAGCTAAATTTTAATCATTTGACTTTTTTATTTAACTTTATTTTATATATATACATATATATACGGAGAGAGAGAGAAAGAGAGATAAACACGCGCGCGCACATATTCCTTCATTTTTTTATTTGTTTTGCAAGATTTCTTATCTGAAAACATGTGTTGAAACATATATTGTTATACTTTGGGAGGATCATGCTGCCAAAAAAAAAAATAATAAACACTTGCACCTGTTGGTTTTCACTTCAATTTATTATAAATTTCCGGTTGGTTGGTTGGTTCGATAACTAGATGGGTGTTAATATATTGTCAAAGCTCTTTCGTCACACATTCTGTGACCTCCTCAGTGACTGGGTTTGTATATTTGAAGAGACTCAAAATAAGAACCCAGTCACTGAGGTGACGAAAAAGCTTTGACAATATATAAACAACCATCCGGTTTTCGAACCAGCCAACCGGAAATTTATAATAAATTGAAGTGGAAACCAACAGGTGCGTGTGTTTTTATTGGCAGCATGACCCTCCCATATGTATAAAAATGAATTGAGACCTAGGAGTATATATATATATATGGGTTATGTATTTGTATCCATGTACAGCTGAGCTGTTTTGTACACATAAATATGTATGTATATAGGTAAGTGCAAATTTTTGTAGGTATATGTTGTGTATGTTAGGGGTTCAATATCTCTCTCTCTCTACATATATATATATATATATGTGTGTGTGCGTGTGCGTGTGCGTGTGTGTGTGTGTGTGTGTGTGTGTGTGCGCGTGCGTGTGTGTGTGTATTTAAATTCCTTATTTCTAAAGAAATACGGTATGTTTATAAATAAGCATTTAGAAAGCCATAGCTATGAATACCACTGGCAGCCAACTCCACTGAGCGGTGTTCGGCAGAAGCAAGGAGTCAATCGTCGATGCATTTCGAACTGAACTGAACTGGTTCTCGTCAAGACGGTCCCTCCCGCTCTTACAATTGCCGTACTTTGAAAACAGACGAAAATATATAGTTTTTTCGTCTGTGTAAATGAGGTGATTAATCTCATTTACATATAAAGCTGTATAAGTTGGCCCAAATTAGAATTTAGCTTCGGATATATATTTATACACACACACACACACGCACACACACACACACACACACACACACACACATATATATATATATATATATATATATATATATATATATATATATATATATATATATATGCCGACCGCTATATCTGATTTGCTAAGCTGTTTGAACGTATTGTTATTACTCTGGGGTTCTTTTCCCCATCTGAGTGCTAAAGCTACAGACCGATTCTGCATTCGTTAGCTTGGCCGTGTTCTAAAGCTTCGTTAATGCTGTACTAATATATATATATATATATATATATATATATATATATATATATATATATATATATATATATATATGTATATTAGGATGGCTCCCACCCACTAATACTGTTTCAATCATCAACGAAACGAGGTCTGCAAACTTTCAGCTTAATCGGACAACGGTTAGGCGACTCTCAAACGCCTTGAATTTGGAACATAGTATACGCAACGATTAATTCTGTTCAAAATCGGTATCACCATCATCATCATCCGAAATAGACTCAACAATTGACCCCCACGTGAGTCTGTCGTTCATTGCCGTTGCATGTAGTAGGAGATCACGCGCCCCCTGTTACTAGTGACTGCTTGTGGCTTTCAATGCACTAATAGGGACACAGCTTCGTAGGTATACTGTTCCCTATCTGGGCCATTTTCTTTTTTCTTTTTAGAGAAATTTATGTGGACACATCCAAGCAACCCCAGCAAATGTACATATACATACATTGTATATATATATATATATATATATATATATATATATATATATATATAAGAACAAAAGATGGTTAAAAGAGTTCCATGTATTTTATTATGCGCATTTCAAAAACAAATATCATCATGCAATAATATTTGTGTTTTCATCAGATAAAACATGAAGACATGATATGAAGGTTAAAAATCACTTGTGGATAGTTCAGTTTTAAATCAACATATGAGAAGTAGTTTTAGATTGATGTGTGATATTGGGAAAAATATTTTATTTAGAGGGGGGGATGGAAAGGATGAAAAAGAGGAGGAGATGAGAGTAAAAAGTGGAGAGGGAGGAGTATAATGAGGAAGGATGAGATAGGAGGAGAGATGGGTGATAGAGAGAGAGAGATAGCTTTTATAACTGAGAAAGATATATTGTTTTACATAGAGGGTTTGAAAACCGTTGGAAGATAATGTATAAATTAAAAGAATTTGAAAATTAACGAAGAGAAAAATAATGTAAAGTTAAGGTTTGTATATTGAGGGGTTTGATAATATGTGCGATGAAAAAAGAAAATGTTAATATGTATTGAGAATAATGTTTAAGGGTTTAATAATATGTGCGATGTTAAGAAAATGTTGATATGTATTATTAAAAGGAACAACAGGTTATTTAAGTAAGGAAATATGCATGAATGAGTTAGATGAAAGGGAGAAAAGAATAATGAATTGAGGATGAATAATCTAACGTCAAAAAAATGTATATGTTTATGAAGGATTTTTACAAGGTGATATAGAGTAAGAATGTATTGTATTATGTAATAATTGATTCTATGTTAGGCAAGAATGAGAAAAGGTACAGATTAGGGGTTAGACATTAAAGGAAGAAGAGAAGAAAGGGAAGTGATAAATAGGAGCGATGTAGAATGAGTAACAAGTATTATAGAATGTATAATAACCTTTGAAATAAGGTAGAAAGATGGGTATATTTTTAAAAGAAGTGTATATATATATATATATGTGCCTTTGAGAAAAAGATTCTAAATTGATAAAGAATTGAATATTAGCTGTATACTTTGTGAAATGTTTTATGGAATTTATGCAAGCAGATAGAAAACAAGTCAGTGCGTCTATTTATTATAGAATCTAAATTAGAAATAATGGTAAATTTTTCATTTAGACAGAGATTGCAAATTTTGGATAGAGAACTGTTCAAGTATGGAGACGCAGAAGAAACCTTCTTCCAAAAGATGCTATATTTAATATTTTTGTCTTTCAAGGACCATATGAGTTCTGAGAGAGCCGTGTTGGTTCTTTTAAGTTTGTATTTAAAAGACGAATGATGGTTATAAAGAGGAGCTTTAAAAGAGGTGGAAGTGGAGCCAAAATAGGTGAAGGAATTGGTGTCAGTTATAACTTTACATTCGTAAATTAAGTTTTTATCAAGACAATGGTTGTTGAGAGGACATTTATTTTTAGTAGGGCAATTGCAATTGCGATTAGAGAGATTATTAATGAGTGACCTAGTGTTATCTATAGAAGGAATTGGATTGGAGAAGTTATTTGCGATAGGAATAATAGTTTCTTGATTTAGAATGGGATTAAGAACATTTAGCGAAGTTGTGTTTGACGTTGTATTTGGGGTTGTAGAAATTAGCCTAGGGTTTACAATGACGTCGGGAGTACTATTATTATGATATTCAGTGTTGGAAGGACGAGATTTAGTATTTAGTATTTTATTGTTGTGTTTAGAGATAATGTTGGAAATGTTGGAGGATGTCGAATAGGAAAATTTTATAGTGTGTTTGTTAAATATTTTACTATAGATATGTGAGGGAGGGAAGCATTTATTTAAGGCACTAAAGAATAATTTAGGAATATTGTTATTAATAGAGATGGAGAAAGGAGCATTATACCAGATTATGTTTTTGTATCTAGGTCTTTTATTAAAGTTATTGGAATGATCAGGATTAATTAATCTACTGTAATTTCTTCTAGAATTTGTTTCTTTACTATATTTAATTTTATCAGGATAGCCGGCTTTAGAAAGCGCGTTATTATAGTAATTGGCGTTAGCATCAAAGATGTTTTTATTAGAAGATAGGTTAGATATTCTTTTTCCAATATTACTAACTATAGCATTCTTGATATTAGTAGGATGGTTAGATTTAAAGTTAACATAATTTAGGTTCTCATTGTTTTTATGGTAAGGGTAATATATGCTTTATTGTACTACAATAAAACTCACCTCCTACATTATATATATATATATATATATATATATATATATATATATATATATATAGGAAAATATTTAACCCCGACGGCAGAGCTCAATCCGTTTTGACGTCTATTTCTGGACTAAATTAGAATTTTTAGCGTGCTAATAAATAACCGAACTTTTCAAGGGGGTAATTCCTTATATGGGAAGATTGTAGTTGCTAAAAGGATTGGTCAAAATCTCTTGTAAACACAATTAAATCTTCATGGCGTGTGTGGGAGGAGGGGGTGTCTGAACTTGCCAGTAGAACAATGGGGGAGTGGGTGGAGCCGGTCAAGCGTTGAAAGTGAATTCTATACACCAAATTCTAAGGAGTGTGTATGAAATTAGGCTAAGTAGAAAGCAGACGAAAAAGAAATCTGAGAGTAGGACGATATAGAATTAAAAGGTTAATAAATTGAGATTAAAAGAAAAAGGTAATAAAAAAATTAAATATTAAAAAGTAATAAAAAAAAGCAGTTGCTATATTTTTAGCTGGTATTGCGTTTTCGGCCAAAGCTATATAGAATTTACTGGGGTGGGGGTACTGAGGCTAAAAAAGCCCGATGGGCTGCCTCAGAGTAGACGAAAGAGGAAAAAGGAAAAGGAAGAGGAGGGGGAGTGGAAGGAAGTGATAAGAAGAGATACAGGGAAAAAGGAAAGAAGTACATCTACCCATGTATGTTGGGGTTTCCCCTATCTTGTTCGGCAAGTGGGGAAAAGAAGGATGTTGCAGCCATTGTCTACCCACCCGGGTCATGAGGGGGTTTGAGGGCGAGGTAAGTCCTACAAATAGGACAAGATAGGGAAAACCCCAGCATATATAAGTAGATGTACTTCTTTTTCTTTTCCCCCTTATCTCTTCTTATCACTTCCTTCCACTCCTTCTCCTCTTCCTTTCCCTTTTTCCTCTTTCGTCTACCCTGAGGCAGCCCATCGAGCTTTTGTAGCCTCAGTACCCCCACTCCAGTAAATTATATATAGCATTGGCCGAAAACGCAATACCACCTAAAAATATAGCAACTGCTTTAGACTCTAGAGATTTTTCTTTATTATTTTTTACTATTTAATTTTTTTATTACCTTTTTCTTTTAATCTCAATTTATTAACCTTTTAATTCTATATCGTCCCACTCTCGGATTTCTTTTTCGCCTGCTTTCTACCTAGCCTAATTTCATACACACTCCTTAGAATTTGGTGTATAGAATTCACTTTCAACGCTTGACCGGCTCCACCCACGCCCTCATCGTTCTACAGGCAAGTTCAGCCACTCCACCTCCCACCGACCGCCATGAAAGATTTAATTGTGTTAACAAGAAATTTTGACCAACCCTTTTGACAACTGCAATCTTCCCATATAAGGAATTACCCCTTGAAAAGTTCGGCTAGTTATTACCACACTAAAAATTCTAATTTAGTCCAGAAATAGCCGTCGAAACGGCTTGAGCTCTGCCGTCGGGGTTAAACATTTTGCTATTGCCCACTCTACTACCCTAAATATTGAGTACTCTCGTGCTTTATGCTCCATCTGGTTCCTTACCACACTTCCTTCGTTATATATATAACCACATACTGATATATGTATATATGCTCCTCTCCTCCTCATCATCCAATTCCTCCCCTTCCTCCTCTTCCTCATTTCTCATCTTCTTCCCGGCCCCTCCCCAATTTCTCTCCTTCCTATCCTTGCTCCCCTTGCTCTTTTTGCTCTCCTTTTCTCATTGCTATCCTTGCTCTCCTTGCTCTCCTTTTATTCATGCTCTCATTTTCTCCTTGTTCTCCTTTTCTCATTGATCTCCCCTTCTCCTTGTATCTATGTACTTGTTTATATACAAATACGATGAGAAAAAGGGAGCAAGGAGAAATATGAAAGCAAGGATAATAAGGAGAGTATACATACATACATATATATATATATATATATATATATATATATATATATATATATATATATATATATATATATATATATATATATATATATATATATGTAGGAGGTGAGTTTTATTGTAGTACAATAAAGCAATGCAGATATCGGATAAGAAGCACTCTACAGTTTGTGGGACTGGAGTATGCATAATATAAGATCATATATATATATATATATATATATGTATATATATATATATATGTATATATATGTATTTCATTTCTGAACTTGTTTAGCAAGATTCTTTATCTGAAATCGTGTGTTGAAACCGATATATGTTTAGACAAATTACAGAGGCAATAAACATAAAAGAATTACAACCAAAATTAAATAGAAAATATGAGTGGAACAGCAACATCACAACTTACAGTTAAGGACAAAACAAAATGAAAACACACACACACATAGAACAAACAACCAACCAGTAACATGTAAATAAACGAATAAATAAATGAACATAAACACACACAGACACCCGGATGTGGCGCATGCGCAGACTGAGCACACAACACACACACAGAAACAAAATGGCGTAGGACAGAACAAAGGAGAGGCACAGAAACAAAGAAGGGAATCCCCAGTCACTGAAGAGGTCACAGAGTGTGTGACGAAAGAACTATGACTATATATAAACAACTATCTGGTTGTGGAACCAACCAACCAACCAGAAATTTATAAATTTATAAACTTATAAATTTATAAATGTATAATAAATTGAAGTGAAAGCAACTGGTGCGTGTGTTTCTTATTGGCAACATGACCCTCCCAAAGTATAACAATATATATATATATATATATATATATATATATATATATATATATATATACTACAAGCAGGATTCGGCGTTGCACGAGGTAGGAAACGTGAAATAGCAACACGCATATGCAAAGATTGAGGAATGTAGCTGTTTACTTTTTGAATTCCCTTATTCTCAGGGAATGATTGTTCATCTACTGGAAACGTAGAACACCAGCAGGCCAAATCCAGTAGTAGCAGTTTCAGTGGGCTGATTGTGGAAATCCTGTATGCGATGTGTGTCGTAAGTCTGTTCACGAATTACGTCACGGATGGGGAACACACGTCAGTCTGAAGGAGCGACGTAGTCAACTGTGTGAAAACCAAGTAGGGATATACGCTTAAGTAGGGATATTGTGATGACGAAATCAGCGTGGCAACGCAGCTGCAGCAGTACAAACGCTGGGTGGTATTGATTGCATTGCGTTTACACAGCAACAAATGTGCGACAAAAGGGGTCACCGCGGAATTAGCACAACCGCTGTTCGGCGTTCTTGCGCAAGGCGTTCATACTGCGGTGTAGGTGCAACAAAAGGGGTCTTAGTAGAAGTAGCACAGTCGTGAGTTTTCCGGTGTCAATAACATGGCAAGGTACACAGGGCCCGGATTTGCGCGTGATGTAAGCATGAAGCGTCAACAGGGCGCCGACAAAAAATTTAAGGTCCTCCTCATTTCCCCAATCCCCCGAAAATGGTCCTGCTTAAAAGTAAGTAAGTGTTGTGTCCTCTGTTAAATAAACCAAATGTTTAACGAAATATTATACGCTACTTACGATGTTTAAGTAGCGTTTATATTGAAAATGAAAATGGCATGTAATGCCCAATGCTAATTCGTAAATTTCCTAGAAACCATTAATGGAATCGGAAATTCCCACAGCAATGCGAGGGGACTAATTAATGTGTGCTGCAAATTTCGAGGAGATCGGCTGGATTATCTTTAGGTCACGCCTCAAAAAAGCCTTAAAATGTGGTTTTTCGCCTAATGGGCAGGAAAAGTTAAAACTAACGTATAACTAACGCATGTGTAAAGTTTGAAAATAATCGGTCGGGTACTTCTCGAGCTTTAGGGATTTATACAGACAGACAGACACACACACACACACACAAAGACAGAGATCCTCTGTTTCATATATATATATATATATATATATATATATATATATATATATATATATATATATATATATATATATATATATATATATATATATATATATATATATATATATATATATATATATATATATATATATATATATATATATATATATATATATATATATATATATATATATATATATATATATATATATATATATAACGGAGGAGTTGTGGTAAGGAACCAGATGGACCATAACGCACCAGAGTACTCAATACTTAGGGTAGTAGAGTGGGTTATTTTGGTTAGGGTTTAAATTTCTATTATTAATTCTATTTATATTTTGTGCTATGTTCATAGTAGTAGAGTAGGATAGTTTTATAGTATGTCTGTTAAAGATTGAGTGGTATCTGTGGGCTTTAGAAAAACATTTATCTAGTGCTTTAAAGAATAGCTTTGCTAAAGGTGTTTTTACGCTTAATGAGAAGGGGGTGAGTACCAAATAATATTTCTAGTCCTAGTTCTTCTGTTAGTTTTAGAGTTTAAGTTAAATATTTTATTATTATTACAATTAATAGTAGGGTTATTTGCCTTATTAGTGTTGTCGATGTATTTAATCCTATTTATATACCCTGCTCTATTTAAAGCTTCATTATAATATTCTGCCTATCGTCAAAAATGTTTTATTAGCGGAGATGCGTGAAATCCGTTGTTGGACAGAATTGACGATAGTGTTCTGGATGATTAGAGTTAAAACTTATATAGTTTAGATTCTCATTAATTTTATGGAATGGATAGTAGAGCCCTGTGTTAAGGTTTAATGTTAGTCTAAAAAGTTTACAATTTTATAGTTATTCTCTATTTCTAACTTAAGGTTGTAGCTATTGAAGAACTGTTTTATGGATTTTCTTTTCTTATTAATTTCACAATTACTATGGTTTTCAATTAAAAATAGCATATCATCACGATATAAACAACCGGTCATCTCTGGTATTTTTCTATGCAGTGTATTATTAATAAATAGCCCCACAAGATCCGTTATTTGCGCCGAGTCAGATGATCCCATGGTGATATCAAAATTATTTTTTTATCGGCTCTTGTCCAGAGATAATTGTTGAATTCAATTAAAGTTTTCCGTGCAGTTAAAATAATATGCATTTATTCGCTAGATAAATCTGTATGTTTAGATGCATAGATAAGAGCTTTATTAAGTAAACTAGGAGTAATAGGGGAGTAGTAGTTTGCAATATCCATTTGTATGAATTTTTTGCTATGTTTAAATTTTATGTTATTGAACCAATCTTTAACCTCGTTAGTACCGTTCCATAGTTTTAGGTAAGATATTTCTTTATTCTATCTAATATATGTTTACTAACTATGCCTAAGTCTGATTTAGATGGTGCTATAAGTCTGACTGGTAGTTCTATTTCAAAGTTTCTTTTGTGGTCTTTCAGGTTAATTTTCGGTCTTCTAGGTATAAAGGGTTCGGTCTTATTTTCGATGCCTAATCTTAGGTAAAGGTACATCTTTTAGAGAAGAAGAAATCCTAAAGAATTCCATTATTTAGCAATCAGTTATAATTTAAAGTGCTCAACATTAAAGGAGCTATTTATAAGTAGAAGGGGTATTTAATTTGTTGGAAGTCCAACAAATATAAATGTTTATAACTAATTATTTAGAGCACTCAACAGTTTACTGGAGTAAATATTCAATGATATTAAATAAATGGAAACTATATTTATAAAACCATATTTATTTTATTATATATATTTCAAGGGTACCAGACACATTGATACGCTTTCATCAGATAAAATACAATAATAAATGTGAAGACTAAAATCCGAAGAGGAGTCTATAAGGATAATATATACATATCAAAATATATAAAACCATAGAGCAAATATTTATTAAAATAATAGATTAAAGTTTAAGCAAAGAATCGCTGCTTTCACCCTTAACGGGATCTTCTGAAACTCACTGAGTTTCAGAAGATCCCGCAGATGTGAATGCAGATGTGAATGTATATATATATATATATATGTATGTGTATATGTAATTATCTATATATTAAATACTGTCATTTTGGCCATTAACATTTTTATTTTAAATAATTGTTTCTACTTTGTGGCACAAGGCCACCAATTACCCAGTGCATTACTGGTGCTTTATTTTATCGACCCCGTAAGGATGAAAGACAAAGTTAACCTCGGTAAAGGACCATAACTTTATGCTGCAAAGCATGGCGTCTGACGCTCTACCGATACTGCCAATCCACCGACTTTTTTTTTTAAATAATTGTTTCTACTTTTGGCACAAGGCCAGCAATTACCCAGTGCATTACTGGTACTTTATTTTATCGACTCCGTAAGGATGAAAGGCAAAGTCAACCTCGGCGGGATTTGAACTCAGATCGTAAAGGGACGTAACTATGCTGGAAAGCATGGCGTCCGACCCTCTACCGATACTGCCAATCCAAAAAATAATATTCACTGGACATCGTTCTGTTGTGACGTAGTAGAAACGTTATTTTTAACGGTAGTGAAATTAACTCCTCAAAATATTCCTGATGCGGTCTTTAATTGATTCTACTATCTGCTATGTGGGGATTAACTTTAGTCTGTATTTGTAATATTTTCTTTCGTTTAAACTACTTCTGATGGTGGTGGGGTATGAAAATATTTATGGTTTATGGTTTTTTTTTAATCTATTTTATATTCACACAAGTTACTTGTAAGTGCCCTTTTGTAACTATATGTGTAAACAACATGTGTAAAATATTAAAATTATGTAGAATTTCGATTCCAACTTTCTATTTGCTTATATATATATATATATATCATCATCATCACCTTTTTACGTCCATCATATATATATATACATATCATCATCATCATCATCACCTTTTTCACGCTAGCATGCGCTATATATATATATATAGTGAGAGTGAGCGAGAGAGGGGGGAGTGTGAGAGAGAACGAGAGAGTGAGGGGCATGCATACACTCATACAAATACAAACAAAACCATATTTACTCATATACTTGAATACGTGCATTACTGATACTATCTGTCAGTCACAACTCCTGGCAGAAGAAAGGAGCTGATCATCAGATCAGACCAAGGAAACAATGTGTCCATTGGTCTTTCCATTACTGATACTACTCCTGACAGAAGTAGGTGGAATATAAACTAAGAATGCAACAGAACCAGATCAGACACTGCAATGAATTCTATCCAACTCTTTAATAATTTCACCAGTCCACCACATCTACTACACTCGTACTACATTTATCAACCCTCTCGTCCCGAAAGGATGAAGGACAAAAACCAATCTCAGCGGGATTCGTACTCAGAAAGTAGGGACCCCAAAACAAACTGCAGAGTATCTAAATCCAAGACCGTACATATCTATATTTACATATATACATATACATAGGATGGACAAAACCAACCTCAGTGGGCTTTGAACTCAGATGGTAGGGACTCCAAAACAAATGGTTAGGCATCTAAATCCAAGACTGTAGCAACTCTGCCAATTCTGGGGAGGTAGAAAAGGGGGTCAAAAAGGGTCCAGAAAAAAGGATTTCGAAATGAAACGAAACAAAATTAAACGAAAAAATTTCAAAATATAGAAACGAGAGATTAATTAGGACTAATTAATACTAATTAACTATGAAGAACATAACGAGGAGTTAGTGAATTCTGAGTTATAAGTTCTAAAGTCAGCAGAACTTGACAGCAGGATGGTGTGTGTATATGTGCGTGCACATATATGAGTACATACATACACATATATATATGAGTACATACATACACATATATATATATAAAAAGATGCATACATGTATATATACATATATATATACATACACACACATATATATATATAAAAAGATGCATACATGTATATATACACATACACACACACATACACATAAATATATAAAAAAGATGTATACATGTGTGCGTATACACACACATATATATTTTAAAGGTGCAAATTAATTGCATCTGTAGGCGGTGTGCCGATATGAGCACCCGATGCTCGGGGGGAGGGGGCAAAGTATGAATAATATTAATATATATATACATGTAAAATACATATACATACACACACATATACATATATGTACATGCATATCCTTGCCTACATATATAAATATAGATAAATATACACATACACATTCATGCGTACGTGTATTTATACACATACTTACACATATCTACACATTTTGAAATAAGTGTAAATTCAAGAATTCAAAAATGTCATTCCAACCTCGAAAAATTCAACTGTCTTGATGCACAGGTGCGTGTGTGTTTATTGGCATCATGACCCTCCCAAAGTATAACAATATTTGTTTCAACACAGGCTTCAGATAAGAAATATTGCCAAACAAATACAAAAACGAAGTATATATCATCATCATCATCATCATCACCGTTTTACGTCCGTTCTTCCACGCTAGCATCTTCGTTTTTTCGTTCATTGCCAGAGAACGTCTCTATGCACCACCTATGAGAACATTAGTCTACGACCTCTTTTACACCATAAACGTGGTTTTGTCTTTGCGCGTAATTGTTTTTCACCGCTCCTATTAATGACGTATTATTCGTTTTTTCCCGTTCTTTGCCAGCGAACGTTTCCACGAACCAAAGTATCGTCTTCCTGTCTTCCTCCGGTTGCAACGTTTTTTGAAATATCCAGTTCTGCGTTTACAGATTGACTTTGTTAGTTTCAGAAGATCCCGTTAAGGGTGAAAGCAGCGATTCTTTGCTTAAACTTTAATCTGTTATTTTAATAAATAATATATATATATATATATATATATATATATATATATATATATATATATATAGGAACAAGTAGGACCCGGGGGTCCTACTTGTTCCTATTACCCACTCTACTACCCTAAGTATTGAGTACTTTGGTGCGTTATGGTCCATGTGGTTCCTTACCACATTTCCTTCGTTATATATATATATATATATATATATATATATATATATATATATATATATATATATATATATGTATATATATATATATACTCGACGAGATGACTAAATCCAGTCATTGAAACGAGCGTTCTATTCATTATGCTTTCTTTGTATTCTCTCTAGTATAAATTGATTGTGCACACACACATACGCACATACAGACACACACACATACACACAAACGCACAAATACACACTCACACACAGACAACACGCAAACTTGAAGTCGACCTCGGCGAGATTTGACCTCAGAGCATAAAGATACTGAAAAGATATTACTACAAGTTATTTTGTTCGACGCTCTACTTGTTCTAACAATCCAATTGTGATATTAATTTCCAACATAGGCACGCGGCTACAGATTCAGAGAAAGTTTGGTCAATGAAATCAACTCCTAGTACTTCCATGGTACGTTATTTTATTGAATCGGTAAAAATAGAAGTTAAAGTTGATCTCAACTAAATGAGCGTAAGTCATATTGTTCGACGTTCTGCGAATTTGTACAAACCACCTTCTATGGAATATTATTGATTTTTATCACTGAGGCAAAGAAATAGATTTTGGATGGATGGGAGGGTATAGTCCAGTAAATTGACTTTAGTACTTCACTAGTTATTGCAACGAGCCCAGAAGTAACTAAATAATGCAAAAATATTTGTTCAACGCTCTACCGATTCTGCCATACCACAGCGTGTCCCCTATTAAACAATAATACCTATTTTGTGAAGTAATTCATATAAATCAGGAGAATGTAATTTTCTGTATCATATACTGTAAAATCATCTTTAAAAGTGTATATATTAAATAAACACTCTAAAAATGGGTGCAACAGTCCAGAAAATTATCTTCTTTAGAACGGATATTTCCGATATTTAAATGTTTTTGTTTTGAGCTTTTTCTCTTTATCGGAGTTCTTACAAACTGATGCGGTTTTGATTGGTATAGATGAAACCAGTATCTGTTATAAAATAGAATTATTTTAGTAGCCAAATCCCATCACCAACCAACAGCCAAAAGCCGTTTATATTTAGAAATGAGGTCGAACGTTTCTGCACTTTCAATTCCTAAATTTTGTCCTACCGTTATATTATATGTTGTATTATTTGTATCGTGTATAGTGTGGTAGCGTTACAGCGCTGGACAAATGCTTTGTAGTATTTTCTCCGGCTCTTTACGTTCTGAGTTCAAATACCGCCAATGTCAACTTTGCTTTTCCTCCTTCTGAGGTCGATAAATAAAGTATTATTCAAATATTAGGGTAGATATTCTCGAATTTTCTCCTCTTCCAAAATGCTAGTCTTGTACTAATGCTAGAAATATTCTGGCTGTCTACGCTCTGAGTTCAAATCCCGCCACGCCCGAATCCAGTTAAAGTTTAGTATTTTGTATTGTATTTATGAAAAGGATTTTGCTTTTCACGCAATTTGTAAAGTAAAAGGCGAATGTTCAGATTTAGCTTAAGTATTCTATGTCGTTTCTTTATTTTCCATCATCTACAGACGTTTCCATTTTCTTTTACCTCATCGATACAATTCATGAACAAGTGGCAATGTGGATCGTAGAGTCGCTGTCATAGAATTCAACATGTCTTGGGCACTTTAAACCTTGAAAGGATGAAAGACAAAATTGACTTCAGCGGGATTTGAACTCAGAGAGTTAGGATGAGTACTTTAAAGCATTCTATCCGATGTTCTAACGACTTAATTCGCCACACATGAACAAGTAGTAAATTTAAGTTCAAACTAAGATTTATATAATAACTACTTCTACCCAGAAAAGAAAAAAGAAGGAAATTATTATACGTAAACAGAAAAGGAAGATGATATGACATGCCAATGATACAAACACTGTTGATAACATAGACATTCATAAATATACATTGGTGTTAATAGTAAAATATAATTTAGACTGTATATTTACAATACTTTGCATTCGTCGTAAATCTACATTATAAAGATGATAATACTCTGAAAAATATAAACTGTAGAGTATATATTTCAATTATTCGTAAATATACAATCAAAGAATGAGATTAATAGCCCGAAAATCTATAATCTTATTAACAACTCATTTCAGACTTTTAGACATTTGATTTCATAATTCAGTTGGTCTAACAGACCGAAGCATACATACATAGCTGTCTCTTGCTTTGCAACAAAGATCAGACTGTTCTTTCTCCAGCATGTTAAATCATTCGAGAATATATTATTGATTTTTTTAAAGTTATTTCCACTTTTTTTTTTTTTTTTAGAATTGCTAACAATTGCTTCCAGTTGCTTGGCTTTCCGTTTTTGCTCAAGGGAATGTTTTTAAAATCAAGAATTTATCGTGTAGCACATTCTGTACATCACCTTTGGCTCCAATCATCAAAACTCTTGCTATTTCTATTCTCTCACTCTCTCTGCAGACAGACATTTGTATATATATATATCAATATCAGATAGGGTGTGGTAAAAACCAGGTAGACCATAACCCACCAGAGTGCTCGATACTTGCGTTAGTAGAGTGGGTAATATGAAAAGATTCAGGACCCCGACGGCTGAGCTCCGGCCGTTTCGACAGCAACACCCGACAGTTCGGATCTAGCTGTCGAAACAGCCGGAGCTCAGCCCTCGGGCGTCGGGGTCCTGAATCTTTTCATATATATATATATATATATATATATATATATATATATACATTATGAAGAGAGAAGAAACATTTAGATATAATTAGTAATAAAATGTATCATACCTAAACTGCTCCTAAATTCCTCGACTACGTAGTTTCGTGGCATAAACAAAAACAATATATCAAAGATATAGAGTCCTTGCGAGGTCTGCCAACTTATCAAGAGGATACCTCATTTTACTAGTCTCAAGAACGCGTCTACACGACGTGAGAAAGAATCCCAAAAGGCGGAGGGGGAGATAGTCACGCGATATAACGGTCGAGAAACAGAGCTAAGCCTCTTATAACCACGAAGAAAATACCACGGAGGCGGAGGGGGTATTCATATCGAGGCCGTAGAAGAGGTAGTGAAGAAGGCGAGAAGTACGAGTAATGGAAGCTTTCCAGTTGTCCCCACACTTCAAAGATTGCTCGACCAGAGGGAGTTATTAATATATTTAGAAACACACAGATACATGCGGACACACACATATATACATGAATGCATCCGCACCCAACTGCGAGTTAAGGGTGCCAACTTCACCGATGTTGCTCAATGAATGACTGGGACAGACCAATTCAGTTTGAACCAGACTGA
>OZ024741.1:78684716-78694716 GCA_964016885.1 Eledone cirrhosa | reverse complement strand
GTGGTACTTTTCAAGGCATATAATAGGTAATTGTAAGTTCATTATTTTCATCAACGTTTCACTCAAGATTAGCAGTTTGAAAACGTGGTATACATCAACAGCTCAGCTTGTTTATCTGGGGTCTATATTCTAAGGGGGCTCTTTTATAGTAGTTGTAGGAGTTGTAAGGGGGTTGACATAATAAGTTTGGAGAGTTGACTCTCTTGATGTCTGACCACTCGATAAGTTAGGGGTTATGCCCCTTGAACTAGGGTATATCTTGCTAGTCTACCTGCTGTCAGCTACTACCGGCGACTGGACATGGTGGTGGCCACAGGCCTGCGCGTGCGCGGTAACATGGAGTATGTATTTTCTGCTAGTCACCCCGTGTAATATGATACCCCAATATTCCATGCACGGGAATCACCGAAGCATGCGCAGACTTAACCGGGAGATGACATGCGAATTTAAAAATGCCACAAGAGAGATCCTTTAGATAGCATAGACGCCGGACCATACCTGCAAATATCTGCATATACACCGTGATCTATCTTGAATATGCATAACTGACAGGATATAGAAGCAACATGGATAATACGACCACCATCTAAGCTAGAACCGACCCCTACTACATATAACAACAGACAAAGAGGGGACAGTCCTTAGCATTTAACCAGTCGCGTGTGAACTTGGAATTGGTGAGAGGAGGGGATAATAGCGAGAGACACAATATACCACCCCAGTCAAGTCCCAAACTGGACTTTTTTACCAATATATCCTATACACCAATATATCCTATACAGCAAAACCTTGGATTTAGAACCGGCAGGCTGATCTATCGCAAACGCGTGAAATCCCACGCATGGCTTAATAATTGGCACGACCGAAACTACATGGAAAAGATCGAACGGAGCACACCCTGCGACCACTAGCTGTTTGATCAGCAGGTCCATCTCCCAGAGAGTGCACACAGCTGATAGTGAATCCCAGTTGATTCGTGAACTCGGAACTTTTCAACAAGACCAACTGTCCCCGGAGCTATGCAGATGATTGCATGCGCACAATGGATATCGCACCTACAAGGTCACCTATATTGTTCATCTTGCTGTATATGTGTAAAGTATCCGTGTGTGGGATATCCCTGAGTAAATTTGCTTGACTGTTAATTGTTTATTAATTGTTTGTTAATTAGGCAGGAATATATTATTATATCTTTATTAATCCTATATTAATAATTTTTTGATAATACATTATTAGATTACTTAAGCTATTTAATACCTTCTTAAAAATACATTTTATAATTATTGTCTTTTTACTTATATATTTTCTTACTTATTTTCTTTAATCTTCGAGCCCAACTTGATAAGCTCTTTGAATTGCTCCTTAATTAGATTACTTAAATTACTTTATTTATTATACCTAAGTTGTTGTATCTGTTGAAGCAGCCCTTTGGAAATTCCTCGGATCTCCCAAATTCCGTAATTTTTAATTTGTAATTTTCCTCAATTCATTTATATATATTTTTAAAAGTTCTCTAAATTGTTAATTCTTTGAAGGGTCTTTCGGCAGAGGTTTTTATTAAAAATATTAAAAAGGCCTTTTCTGAGGGATTTTTTGAAGGCTTTTTGAATTAACCTTTAATTGATTAATTTCTTTCAACTATTTATTTCTTAATTTTTAAATTTCAACCTCTTAATCTTTAATTTTTAAGCTTGGATATATAAGATTTCTTAATCTTAAATTCATTAAATTTTTAAATTTCTGGGTTTGGAACTCTTAAACTTCAAATCCTAACTTAAATCTTAATCTTTATATTATGGATTCCCTAAATCATTAACTTTATTAACCTCTTAAATCTTTTTGAAAGTATTTTTTTTTCCCTAATTTTTAATTTTTAAGTTTAGAACTTTCGTAGGGATTATTAAATCTTCGTAAATTTTCTTAAATTTTTTTAAGGGAATTTTTTATAAAAAATTTTTTTGAAGGAATTTTTTAGGGAACTTTTTATTTTTTTATTCTCTTAATCTCTTCTGGTTTTTTAGGTTTATTGGGGCTTATAAGCTTTATGCGCTTATTGAGGTGCTTTTTAAGGTGCTTTTAAGGGATCCCAAGTCTTTTACTTTTAATGCGTTTCCTCTATTCTCCAGAAAGCCAGACAAGGAATATTGAACTAGTTTCGTTGTTGTTACAACTCATCAGCAATATTTACCTATCTTCCGGCCTCTCTAGAGAATCGTAAAAGCACATATCGTTATATGCTTTTTCTATGAAAATTAGTAGTGGGCAGACTAATTTGCATAGAGTGTGAGTAAGTACCGGTTCAACGGAGAATAGAGGAAAGGTGTTTCCTCAAAAACCAGTATGACTCTAAAAACCGGTTTGTCTGTGTGTTTACATACAGAATAGCTGGCCACTCACAGTAAAGTGACCAGTGAAAAAAAAACTTGGTACATCTACATATGTATACGTGTGTGTATTCATATACATACTAGTATTTCAGTATACATATATGGATGTACATCTTTAACTTAATTGTTTAAGCGTCAGTCATACAAAAGTGAGTTACAAACGAAGCGAAATTTAATTTCGTTTCGTTATTTGTTTTTATCGTCTCCGTTGAACCGGTACTTACTCACACTCTATGCAAATTAGTCTGCCCACTACTAATTTTCATAGAAAAAGCATATAACGATATGTGCTTTTACGATTCTCTAGAGAGGCCGGAAGATAGGTAAATATTGCTGATGAGTTGTAACAACAACGAAACTAGTTCAATATTCCTTGTCTGGCTTTCTGGAGAATAGAGGAAAGGTGTTTCCTCAAAAACCAGTATGACTCTAAAAACTGGTTTGTCTGTGTGTTTACATACAGAATAGCTGGCCACTCACAGTAAAGTGACCAGTGAAAAAAAAACTTGGTACATCTACATATGTATACGTGTGTGTATTCATATACATACTAGTATTTCAGTATACATATATGGATGTACATCTTTAACTTAATTGTTTATATATATATATATATATATATATATATATATATATATATATACCGGGTCTACCAGCAAAATTGTCCAAATTTCAAATTCAACTTCGAACCTCTGTATTTCAGGAATGCTTAAAGATAACTTAATGGAATTGTCAGTGGACTTTGAGCAATAAAAATGTTGATTACTCTCCAAGCTCACCAGAAGAATTCGTGGTGAGGTTAATCAGGAACGAAAATGACATTTTCATAAATAATTAACTATAGGTCAGGATTGGATTAAAGTTCGAATGGAAGATTAAAGTTTTATTCCAAAGTGCCAGAGACAATCCCGACCGAAATCCTAATTGTTAGGCATCAAGAGTTGCTCCTCTTTTGGCAATGACTTCCACAAGCCTTCTTAATGAATTCTTCATCAATGTATTCCTCCCATGTCCTACAGATGGAGATTTTGAGGGCTTGCAGGTTACTCTGGGGCTGCTCACAAGCTTTACTGACGAGTTCATTCCAGATGCTGAAGTCTAGTGGGGTCAAATCAGGTGATGAAGGTGGCCAAGTTTCCTTATCCCAAAACCTGTTCCCAAACTTATCGCTGAGAAATTTTTGAGCCACTGCACTTATGTGACAAATAGCTCCGTCTTGCTGGAATGTAAACTTGAAGTGCTTAGCGATATTGTTGGGGTTTCCCTTGACTCTTGCCTCAGGATATTCAGAAACCATCCAGGTCTTTAAAAAACCTGAACATAACAAACTCCTGTCAGATGTGGAGTATCTTAGCTTGTTGTTTCTAAAAGAGTGGAGATGTGTTCGAAATCTAGTTTTGAACGAGCCATACATATGATCAAAGACCTTCTGCCCATACCAGTTTAACGATGCTTCCGTCCTTCCATTTTGCATTACAACTTATTTCTCTGGCGCGTTTCGCAAAGTCCCAACTCATCACACTTGAGCTTACTCTTCTCTTCCATCAGAGGGTTCAGTCCGGTCCTCCTGGCATGCAGTCATAGGTACATATGGCAAGGTTAGTCCTTTTCCGTGGCGGCTCCCAAATACTTGAAATTCACAGCTGTTTCTCGCCACCCTGGAGCGATCCGATTTGTGAGAAGGGTACTGAGGCCATTTTCTATATATACATACAAATATATGTGCATGTGTGCACCCAGTAGTGAGTTTTTGCAGTTTGTGTATGTGTGCATATAATAGTGACTTTTTGTAGTCTGTGTATGTGTATAATGCTTCGTAAGGATCTTGGTCTTAATGGTCGTAGCAGCATGCGGATAGTGGTGAAGGCTGGGCTATTTCAGAAAGTGGACAGCAGAGGAGTGTGTGGAGAGACTGTTTGTGGCGCGCATAAATAACGGAAGTGGTATGAAATGAAGGTGTGATGACGCAGGAGGAGGAAATGGGATGGCGAGCTGTGGTGGTGGTTGTTGTGTGTGTGTGTGTGTGTGTTTATAGTAAAGGAGTGTAGTGTGAATGTTTGAGTTAGGCGAGTTAGTATGATTAGGTAGCTAATTAGTGGCGCTAGGAACAATAAAATGTGCGTATTTGTCTATGATCGTATTGTTGTGTGCATGTACGAGTGTTGGTAGGTGTTGGGTGTAGTATGTGTGCGTTGGTGTGAGAGCAGTCTGTTAGTATAATTGATTAGTTAATTAGTAACGTCAGTAGGATTAAATGTATATCATGGTCGTGTTAGTGTAGCTAATTAATTATTTGCTTTGGTGTGTCTGTGTTTTTTTCTCATCTAAGGGTGTTAATGTGTTTAGATGCGTGTGTGAGTGGATGTGTTGGTGAAGCAGTCGTGAGCATGTGGTGTTTGTGTGAAAGTGGGTGAGGATGGGTGATGGGAACAGCTAAAAAAAGAGGGCGAGTTAAGGCCGTTCCTGCACCATGTCTGTAGAAAAAAAAAAATCCACTAGTCTGTTCTCAGGTGTGAGTCCGGGGCTTCGGAGCAAGCAAACGAGGCCAAACACAGTGAGGTGGTGGGTAGAGTGTCAGATAGAGTGGAAATGCTTGGTGACTGGGGACTTGTTGCCGAGCCGGATGCCCTACAGATGCACGGCGAATTTGTTCGCTTGTCGACGACTGGTTTGTCCAATATAGTCGGTGTGGCATGGCGTGCAACGGAGTCTGTAGACAAGACAAGCAGGGTTGGGAGCAAGAGTTGGATCCGTGGAAGAAGTTGGCGAAGGAAGGGATCTGCGGACGAGAATATTTCGGAGGTTTCACGCACGCTTGAAGAAGGAGAGGGTGGGAGGAGGAAGCTGGTGAAGGTGGAGGGGTCTGACGGGAGGCGGTGGAAGGCCTGAGGATCATCCTTGGAGGGGGTAAATAAGGTAGAATTGAGTCGGTTGGTGGTAGTGGGAGTCGTGGAGTGAAGGTGGTGGTGCGGATGTCTTCACGAGCGCGGGTGAGAGAGGCTTGGACCAGGGTGGAGGGTAATCTGAATTTAGACAATTAAATTAAGGGCTGCTGTACAAAATAAGTTCTTAATTTTTACGTTCTCAGACAGAGAAGATATGAATGATGTGCTCAATCGACCAACCAATTACTCTCTTTTTTTCTCTCGTTATGCTACTCTCTCACCATATACTTACTGTCTCTGTTTATATATGGGTATCTATCTATGTGTCTGTCAGTCTTCCTGTCTACCTTTTCATCAACAACGTTCTCTATTTCTATTTTTTTTTTTTTTTTTTGAAGTGGAACAATTTATTTCAGTTTTAATAATTTCTTACCGTAAATATAAATGATAGACCATGTGATGAAGCCTCGGTCGGATTCAAATTTACTTGAGATTCAACGTCAACGGCTGTATTCTTCTTCTTCTTCTTCTTCTTCTTCTTCTTCTTCTTCTTCTTCTTCTTCTTCATCAAATTCAATGTTTTTTTTCATTCTATTTAAAAAGGTATATTGAATAAATCAGCAACAACAACAACAGCAGCAACAACAACAACAGCAGCAATAACAACAACAACAACAACAATAACAACACAACAGAAAAGAAATAGAAGATTAAAATGTATGAAAAATTTTTTTTATTTTAGTGACGTTGATTTGTGAATCTAGATACCAAGTTCGAATGCATAATTGATGACGTGTGCAGCAATTTATTATGTGTGCATTATATAGTTTCAGACTTCAACTACTTTATACATAAATTGATTTATCGTATGCTTCAGTCAATAAAAGAAAAAAATATTCACTGAGAAATTTAATATCCGTAAAGAATATAAAAAACATATTAACCTTTCCCTTCACCCCATGAAGCCACTGAATAGGAGAAAATAAATTACATAGATCCCTAATTGAATCGATATTAATACACATTGTGGGTTTTAAAAGAAACTAAGCACCATTGTTCGTCTCGGAAACAAGAGAGATGTTGTGCTGATGAATATATTGAAGAAGTTAACGTTGGAATTGTATTTACTTCAATCAATCGATAAATTCGTTAGGGAATCGATGAAACAATTCAGTAATTAATCAATTAATGAATTAATATACGCTTAGGTACACACACACACACACACACACACACACACACACACACACACACATATATATATATATATATATATATATATATATATATATATATATATATAGGAGAAGAGTGAGGGCCCCGACGGCTGAGCTCCAGCCGTTTCGACAGCTAGATCCAAACTCGGATCATGCTGTCAAAACGGCCGGAGCTCAGCCGTCGGGGTCCTCACTCTTCTCCTATTACCCACTCTACTACCCTAAGTATCGAGTACTCTGGTGCGTTGGAGTCCACCTGGTATCTTACCACACCTTCTTTGTTATATATATATATATATATGCACAATACTGCAAGATCAAGGATGAATTTAATATATAAATAAAAACATTTTTTTTTAATTCTCATCCTCACTATGGAAATACATGAGTGAGTACACATTTTATTCTCTCTATACACGGAAAAACACAAGCTATTGTCTTTACGGGTTTCACAGCTTTTTAACGTTTCATCAGTTGCTATTTATGTGAAATCCAATCTGGAACATAACTGAAATCATCAGTCTGGGGTTGATTTAATTGGCTTTCCCATTCCCCCAAATTGCTGGCCTTGTGCCTATATCAGAAACAATGAATATATTTTCTCTCCCTTTTTTTTTTCTTCTTTAAATAAATTTCGCAGTCACACTTTAATATTGTCTTGTATCTGTTGCTTTATTCCGATCTAATTCTAAATCTTTTCTTCAGTGTTATTTGTTTTTAGTTTCTATCTTATTGTTTCCTTCTATTTAGAGAACCATGTTATTGTTTGCCTCACGTTGCTTTATTATTTTAATCAGTTTTCCTTTGCTTGTGTCAAAGATGTTTCTAAGCCCACTGTTGTTACATTGTTGTAGTTCTTTATGTTGTATAAGTTCACGTCGTCCCTGTGTGCCCAATTAGTGTATCCTATTTATATTAGAATGATTCTAGGAACTTCCTAGATTTTGTCTAAGCTCTTCAATTCAATTAATTCAAAATTTATAATGTTGACGATGTACATTATAACTGGAGTGACCAGAGTATTTAGTTTTAATCATATGGATCAACTAATTATTACAAGGATTATTTCTGTTTTTAAAAGGGTTGGGTATTAACTGAGTCGGTAGAGTGTGGGATTTATACTTTGCAATATTTTTTCTGCTTCTTTAGATTCTGAATTCAAATCCCACTGATATCAACATCGACTTTAATCCTTCCGGAATCGATGAAATAAAGTACCAGGCATGTACTGAAATCGATATAATTGAACCATTATTTCTGTTTTCAATCGCTACATTCTGCTTATCTCTATGTCCAAATCTTTTTGTCTGAATAATTTCTCCATTTAGAAACACAATATCGTCTCTTTGGACTGATACTTCCATTAGAAGACACTTTTTTTCCAGATGGTCATTGACAACAATATACGTTCCATTAGAATTTTTGTCGGTATTTCATAATTGTTTCTACTTTAGGCACTTCGGTATTTCATAATTGTTTCTACTTTAGGCACTTCGGTATTTCATAATTGTTTCTACTTTAGGCCAGCAATTCTGGGGGAAGGGAAAATCGATTAAATCGATCCCAGTGCATTACTGGTACTTTATCGACCCCGTAAGGATGAAAGGCAAATCCAACCTCGGCGGGACTTGAATTCACAACATAAAGGGCCGTAACTCTATGCTGCGAAACATTGTCTGACGCTCTATTGATACTGCCAATCCACCGCCATGATACAATTTCCGGTGGTTGAACGCCTCAGCGCTGTTATGTTTATAAATGTACTGCTGTTGGCCAAGACTGGGCAGCTTAAGATAATACAGTTACTCGTTTTCTCCCAACATATACATACTTAATTATTTTCAGTAGTTTTTTTATGGTAGGCGTTAACCATATGCCGGAAAGGAAACTATTTTGGTTTCAACCTTAATTTCTACTCTTCTCAACCAGTGCTGCGAGTCTCTTTATCTATTCCCCAGACTCTGTTCATTTTTTTTTTTTTTTTTTTCATGTATTGACCATGTAGGGCTTTTCTTGACAACGTTTTATCATGGCATTCTGTAATACTATTTTGAGCTTAATTTTTCTCCAATTTCTGTTGTTTCTTCTTTCTCCTCACAATTCTCTATCAGATCAACCACGGTTATGTATGCGTTGGTTTCCTTAAAGACCGAAAACAGGTTTTCGTTTTGTTCGTATATTCTTGCTATTTATATTAGTTACTAATTATTTTTTCTAGTTAGCCTTGGAGATATTGTTTCCGATTCTTTCAGTATGTTATTAACTATTTTCCGGTATCTTGTGGGTGTTTGCTAAATATTGCAAATGGAAGTTTGAAATCTTATCTTAA
Source organism: Eledone cirrhosa (assembly GCA_964016885.1). NCBI lineage: Eukaryota > Metazoa > Mollusca > Cephalopoda > Octopoda > Eledonidae > Eledone > Eledone cirrhosa. Next base: position 78,685,898 of record OZ024741.1, on the reverse strand, counting down.
TACCTTCCTTTTTTTGTTTGCAGTCATTAGGCTATGTCTTCTCTTCTTATGGCGTTTTATGATTATTCAGATATTTTCAAAATCCCGATTGTTTTGAACAATCGTAGTGATTCCTACGTTGCACAAGTCTTCTGTTTCTAAGCTGTTGTTGCTAGACTGATTATTATGTTAATGTTTCGAAATTCTGAAAAAAAAATCGCTTTGGGTTGGATTCGAACTGTTTATTTGTTCAACGAATTGATGTCTTCATTATGTGCAGTATTTTGTTTTGGTGTTTCCATTGTGTTGAAATATTTTACATAATATGTGTGCAGTACCTAATAGAGCTATTTTATGTATACTGTACGTAGTTATAAGTCCTTGGGCTTTGGTTATGTATTTGTCTGCATCATTTGTATCAAACCCAAATCATCTATTATTTTTGTGATTGTTGTAGTTGTCGCTGTGGTTATAACTTTGTCATGCAATGTAGATGGAATATGCACCGAAGTATTTCATCATCTGTCAAATCACAACAAGGATCTCAGATAGAAAATACTTTCCTTAAAATATGCGCAGTGCCTAGGTATGACACCAATCTTGCATGATATTCCCAAGCGATTTAAGAAGTCTTGGAGTTTCAATGGAATTGGTTATCCTCTCATATTCCAAACAGTTTTGTCATCTTCACTTTCAATTCGGAGTACTTGGTAATTTTTTTCAACCTCTTTACTCGCAATATTCATGTTATTTGGTATGGCTACATCAATGATCTGACATTATTTGACTTTCTTGTTCAATATGACAATATCTGGTCAGCAATGTTCAATTACTCTCTGAGTCTGAAAATCATAATCCCAGAATATCGCCACTTTCCCATCCTCTTGCGTTACTTTACAAATCACATGCTTATACCAATTTTCTATTACTTCGTACTGGTATTTATGACATAACAGTTAATGAAGGTTGGAAGGCTCTCACATCCCCTTACCAAGTGGGTTACATTTTCCACATTCTTTTCACGGAGTCTACATTTCTGGGTGTCAGAAGTTTTGTTATACTTTACCGAATTGGTTGCAAGAGCTTGGTATTGTGCTGGAATTATAAGGTTTTTAGTGGAACGCTTCAAATCACTTTGCTTAAGCCATTTCCATGATGTTGTTTTATCCTTGATAACCTGTGTGTTTCTTTCAAACTGCCCGT
>OZ024741.1:78639716-78682216 GCA_964016885.1 Eledone cirrhosa | reverse complement strand
CAATATGTGACAAAGTAGAGGCGGTGTAACTAGGGGGGGGGGCAGTGGGGCCATGGATCTCCCAATAGTTATATTTTTCTCCCCAAACTAATAAAACACATCTATTTGTATATGCGCGACAATTTATGTACATGTTATGTAGAGACAGATAGGAGAGATAGATATAGATATAGAGAGGGGGAGAGTGTGGTGGTAATTGATATAGAGAGGAAGGTTGGGAGAGTGTGTTGTATATTAGATGTAGAGAGGGGAGAGATTGATGTTTATTGATGTAGAGAGTGGAATTTAAAGAGAGTACCGTATGGTAGATATACAGAGGGAGATTGGAAGAGAGTTCCGTATGGCAGATGTAGAGAGGGGGGGAGTTTGGGGTTAATTGATATAGAGAGGGGGATTGGAAGAGAGTACCGTGTACTAGATATAGAGAGGGGGAGAGTTTGGTGTTACTTGATATAGAGAAGGGGTTGGAAGAGAGTTCCGTGTAGTAGATATAGAGAGGGGAAGAATTTGGTGGTTGTAGATATACAGAGAGGGATAATGGAAAAGTGTCGTGTAGTAGATATAGAGAGGGGGAGAGTTAGGGGTGATTGATATACAGAGGGGGATTGGAAGAGATAAGTATAGATATTTATAGAGAGTGAGAGAGTGTATGTGTCTTAGATATAGAGAGTAGGATAAGAGAGGCGGTGTCGTGGTAGATATAGAGAAGCGTAGAGTTTGGTTTTTGTAAATACAGAGAGGGGGAGTAAAAGAGAGTTTTGTGTGTTAGACATAGAGTGGAGGAGAGTTTGGTGGCACTCTCGGGTCCCAAATAATAGGAGGGGTGGCAATAATGGAGGGGGGAGGCTTGGGCAATCAGTAATTGTATAGTGTACGTTCGTAAATATGGGATGTCCTGTAATGTTCTTCTTTTGTCGTATATAATGTCTTTTAATGTAAAATAAAATTATTATTATTTTCTCCAGCTGCTGCATCTATATGAATCACTTACAATAAAATTTCACCGGAGATAGATGAGCCAATTTAATAACCGGGTTGGTGGTGGGGTGAATAAAAACCGGGTGTGGGGAAAAATCTGACAAATTAATGTGCGGGGGGTGGGGACGTTTATTGAAGACCTGAGAGTACATGAATTATTGACAGACGTAAGAATGAAAACTCAATACCGAAGTAGAGTTTAAATATTCATTTATTACGGCTAAGCCTTGTTACTCTGGAGTCTCCCCTGCGTACTCACCAGACAAGACTGGTGATTCTGTGAGTGCACAGGCGAAACTTTAGAGTAACACAGCTCACCAATATCCATAATAAATGAATATATATATATATATATATATATATATATATATATATATATATATATGTGTGTGTAGGAGGTGAGTTTTATTGTAGTACAATAAAGCAATGCAGATATCGGATAAGTAGCACTCTACAGTTTGTAGGACTGGAGTATAAATAAAATATAAGATCAAAGATGGTTAAAAGAGTTCCATGTATTTTATTATGCGCATTTCAACAAACAAATATCATCATGCGATGACATTTGCGTTTTCGTCAGATAAAATAGGGAGACATGATATGAAGGTTAAAAAACACTTGTGAATAGTGCAGTTTTAAATCAACATATGAAAAGTAGTTTTAGATTGATGTGTGATATTGGGAAAATATTTTCCCAATATCACACATCAATCTAAAACTACTTTTCATATGTTGATTTAAAACTGCACTATTCACAAGTGTTTTTTAACCTTCATATCATGTCTCCCTATTTTATCTGACGAAAACGCAAATGTCATCGCATGATGATATTTGTTTTTTGAAATGCGCATAATAAAATACATGGAACTCTTTTAACCATCTTTTGATCTTATATATTATATATATATATATATATATATATAAACACACACACCCACTTACACCACCCACCCACACGCAACTAACATCACTAACACCCCCCCAACCCCACGCACACGTACCCACATACCCTCGTACACCACCAACTCTACACACCCTACCACCACTAACCCCCACTCACACCTGCATTCAACCCTTTCCCCACCTCCCGTATACTAACACCCACTAACACCCCCTTCATCAAACTACACACACACCAGTACACTACACTCCCTCCATCGAACTACACACACCCTTCTCTCCCCGCTCCACCCACACCCTCGCTCCACACTCACTCATCCCACTAACACTTCTACTAATACACACACACACCCTCCTCACTCCAACTTTCACACCTACCCATCCTCGCCCCTTTACCATTCCACCCGACTGCTGCTATGCCCTCTGACCACCTCCCAGCACAAACAGACACACAGCACTCCCACCGCCTTGACCACTTCCTGTTGCGCGCGCACCCCACATCTCTCCTCTTCCGACCATCTCTTCATGGAATACTCGTATGTGGAACTTGACCACCACGGAATCTACTAAACATCATAGGAATTTACCAACATTTCAACCATCCTCTTACGGAATCGCCTATATAACTCACCCACACACACACACCCCAAAAAATGTTTTTCTCCCACACGCCACCTACACCCACAACACGCTTAAACCCCACACACACGTGCTTTCCACCACATATTTACACCCTCAGCCTCCTGATTCCTCTCCCCCCACCCCTCTATCCACACACGCACAGACACTCCGACCTACACCCCCCCCCCCACACACACACACACCTCTTCCTGAACATGCAACCCCGTTCTTCCCCCAACCCTTGCTTTCACATACACACACACACACGTACACCTACACACACACACCACCTTCAGCCCTCCCCGCTCGGACACCTCGTCTCCCTCTCCCCACTCCACCCGCCACCACCCCTACACACCCCACACCCTTCTACCACCTGTTTTACCCCTTTTTAATTCCAGTTTATTTTGATCATGCTTTTATATTTATTTTTATTTCATTCCTTTTATTTTGATCATGCTTTATTTTTATTTTTATTTTTAATTTCATTCGCACCGTTTCCTTTCGCTATATGTCTCTCCACCACTCCCCTACACACCCTGTGAACTCTGTTCCCACACACTTCTCACCTGAGGAAGGGCTTATGCCCGAAACGTCGTTCCCCACCACCACCCCACTCTCCAGAGCGTGAAATTAATAAACATTCGTTGTACTGCCTCTCTGTTTTGTTCCTGTTCAAATTTTTCCGTTATATATATATATATATATATATAAAAAAAACATGAGAAGAAAGAAGAATACTGCGTGGTTGCACATGGGTTACATATGATAAAATTAGTCCTTCGTCAGTGATTTGCCAACCACCATTGATATTTCGTCGCATTAAAATCATATATCTCAGGTTGGTGCGAGCAATAACTAAAAAAAGCTATTGGGACAAGTAAATCGCGTAAAGCGAGTGAGACAAGTAAACAACATAGAAGGATGAAAGCAACGCAAAGATGGGAATAAACAAGCAACATGTTTATCCGGTCAGCATAAGCTGGGTGGGTTTCATGAGCGATCAAGATACAGACCGTCCGACGTGAGTGAGATGTGAGCAAGAAGAGACCCACTACTAGCCAAACGGGAGGAAGTGAGAAGGGGAGAAACAGAGAGTGAGTGAGTGGAAGTGCGAGGAAGAGGTCAGTCGAGAGAAAGTGTAACTGACAGAGGGGGCGAAAGAAGGTGAGAGCAACAGAGAGAACGGGGAAGCAGTAAGAGAGAAACAGACAAACGCAGCCGAGGTAAATATATATAAAAAAACATGAGGAGAAAGAAGAATACTGCGTGGTTGCACATGGGTTACATATGATAAAATTAGTCCTTCGTCAGTGATTTGCCAACCATCATTGATATTTGGTCGCATTAAAAATCATATATCTCAGGTTGGTGCGAGCAATAACTAAAAAAAGCTATTGGGACAAGTAAATCGCGTAAAGCGAGTGAGACAAGTAAACAACATAGAAGGATGAAAGCAACGCAAAGATGGGAATAAACAAGCAACATGGTTATCCGGTCAGCATAATCTGGGTGGATTTCATGAGCGATCAAGATACAGACCGTCCGACGTGAGTGAGATGTGAGCAAGAAGAGAACCCACATTCATTTATATATATATATATATATATATATATATATATATATATATATATATATATTTATATGCAATTTGGGACGAGATGCAATTTGGGGACGAGATGCAATTTGGGTTTGTACCAGGAAGAGGCACCACTGATGCCCTCTTCCTTGTGAGGCAATTACAGGAAAAGTAGCTAGCTAAAAGTAAGCCACTCTACTTGGCATTTGTCGACGTTGAGAAAGCCTTTGACAGAGTTCCACGTACTGTAATCTGGTGGGCTCTTAGAAAACTAGGAGTAGATTAATGGCTTGTGAAAGCGGTACAAGCCATGTATAGGGGAGCAGTCAGTAAAGTTAGGATTAGCAATGAGTATAGCGAGGAATTTAGCGTACAGGTTGGGGTCCACCAGGGCTCTGTTCTTAACCCCCTCCTGTTCATCATAGTCCTGCAGGCAATAACGGAGGAGTTTAAGACCGGATGCCCAAGGGAACTCCTGTATGCTGATGACCTCGCACTCATAGCTGAATCTATGGTAGAACTAGAGAAGAAATTCCAAACTTGGAAGCAGGGACTAGAAAGAAAGGGTCTCAAAGTCAACATGACAAAGACTAAGGTCCTTGTAAGTAGACGAGAAAACAGAACCCAGATCCCCTCATGGAAATGGCCTTGCTCAGTATGTAGGAAAGGTGTAGGTAGGAACTCCATTCTCTGCCCCAAATGCAAACAATGGGTACACAAGAGATGTAGCGGTACCTCAGGAAGCTTAATTAAGAATGTAGGCTTCACATGCAGCAGCTGTGCTGAGACAGCAAGCAGCAAACAGCCAAAGGAAACAAGTACCACCAATCTCTGGGAGGGCTCTGTAGAAACAGTAGACAGCTTCTGCTACCTAGGTGACTGAATTAGCAGCGGAGGTGGGTGTTCAGAAAGTACAATAACTAGGGTAAGAACGGGATGGAAGAAGTTTAGGGAACTACTACCACTGTTAGCTGCAAAAGGCTTCTCCCTCAGAATGAAATGCAGGCTGTATGATGCGTGTATCCGAACAGCAATGTTGCATGGTAGTGAGACCTGGGCGCTGAAGGTGGAAGACTTACGTAGATTAGAGAGAAACGAAGCCTGCATGCTCCGATGGATGTGTAACAGTAATATACGTGAACGACAAAGCATAAATGAATTGAGAGAGAGACTGAGCATAAGAGGAATCAAATGCTGTGTGCAGGAGAGGCGGTTGCGCTGGTATGGACATGTGATGCGCATGAAGGATGACAGTTGCATAAAAAGGTGCAGAGCACTAGAAGTTGATGGAAACCGCGGAGTGGGGAGACCCAAGATGACCTGGGATGAGGTGATAAAAGCCGACCTTACCCAATTACACCTCTCAAAGGCAATGACACACGACCGTGACTTCTGGCGCCACGCAGTAATACAGAGTACCCGACCTCCCATGGGTACAAGCTGAAGCATATAGACAATATGCCCCCCCCCCCCCCCCACCGCAAGGTGGTCGTGGAGGTGCCACGGCAAAAAAGCACCCAGCCCACACTGTAAAGTGGACATGTAGGCGCCACGAAAAAGCATCCAGCACTCACTGTAAATGAGGTTGGTGTTGGGAAGGGCATCCAGCTGTAGAAATCAAGCCAAATCAGTTCCTATATGAGCATGGCATGGTCAGCCGACCAGACACTGCCCACAACAGGACAACCCGTCTAACCCATGCTAGCGTGGAAGAGCGGACGTAAAATATGGTGATGATGATGATTATATATATATATATATATATATATATATATATATATATATATATATATATATTAGTAAAAAGGAAAAGAAAATGGTGACAAATTTTTCCCAGTGAAAAATAGTTTAATTAGGAATAAGTATAAATTAGTAATAAATATTAGTTAGTATTCAGTTTTAGTTTTCAGTTTTTACCGGTTGCGCATTTCTTATGCTTTTCAAAAATAATTTTGAGATAGAGTGCCCGTGATTTTTACTCTAATCTGATCATTTTGGGAAATTCTTCCTGTTTTATGTGAAAAAAGTGGCTTGGAAGGTATTAAGATTTGTTTGGTTGTTGAATGTCACGTGGATAAGCACGATGAAATTCGCGTCAATTCGTGTTGCAAAAATTCTTGTAGTCAAAACAATTTTGATTGGTCGGCAGAAGGCACGTGAATGTTTAAATTGATTTTAGTGCGAACTAGTTTCGCGCCAAATGTAGGTTTGTCGAAGAGTGTCCTTTTCCGCTTGATCGAGTTGCAATCATGTTGAGAGGTCAATAGTTCAGGTGTCTATTTAGACAAATATGTGTGTGTGTGTGTGTGTGTGTGTGTGTGTGTGTGTGTGTGTGTGTGTGTGTGTGTGTGTGTGTGTGTGTGTGTGTGTGTGTGTGTGTAGCAAATGAATCAGTCAGTAGGTTGTGGTTGTACGTGTGTGTGGGGGGGGGGGGGTATTTTAACATGTTGAAACATATTTTTCAGGTCTTGTCTTATACAGAGAAGTGTGTGTGTGTGCGTGTGTGTGTGTCTGTATGTTAGTGTTCGCGTGTGCATGCGTGTGTGTGTGTGTGGATGGACCAGTATTTCTGTGGTACTGGTAAAAATGGCGTACATTATTCGATATTTTCAGTCATTTGCAAAAACGATTCTCTCAAAAGAGCATCAATAACATCAATAATAAAAGAGGTGAAATGATGTATAGTATTGTCATAACAACAAGGCGTGTGTGAGTCCAGATTGTACGTACTGCAAGGGGAATCCATTAGGCTCTGCCGTATTGGATACTTGTGTACAAATACGTATGCACCCATCAATGGGCAATACATGTGTGCGTATGTGTGTGTGTGTCGGCACGTGTATATCTATAAACATCAAAAGGTATGCGAATTTGTGTATATTTGTGTTGCACCATAAAACATGTGTGTTTACGTATGTCATTGTGTTTATATGTGGATAGAAATGTATGTAAGATGTATGCTGATGTAGGTATGTATGTCAACGTGTGTATGTTGTGGGTTCGTCTTTGGAAGAAGTGTTTAGACGGGGTCCGTATTTGTTAATAAAGTGAGATTCCTTGCTCATGCACTGGGTGTGGGTGGTATTTTTAAATTTGTAGAAGGGAAAGATTCTAAAGTTGGGATGATTTTGGGCGGCACAGGTATCAATGTGTTCACTCAGTGCTATTTCTCAGTATTCCCGTATTTTAATTTGGGATCTATGGACAGTCATGCGTTGGCAGAAGATGTTTTTAGTCTGGCCTATGTATTGTTCTCTACAACCTGAGCAAGTTAATACATATATTAGGTTTTCTGATGCGCATGTGAAATTGTGTTTTACTATAAAACGTTATCCTTGTTTGAAATAGAATTCCGAACCCTCTATTAGGTTGATGCATATACCACAGTTGGGTCTATCGCATTTTTTTACTGTGGGTTTCGTTGTTGTGTTTGGCAGTACTTTGGCATGTGTTAAGATGTTTTTCATTTACTTAGATTGTTTATGCTCTTTATGATATCGTGTGTTCGAAGGATTGGGTTCATTTTATGGTCCTTTTTTAATATAGGGATGTTCTGGAGGATGTTGTCAAAGGCCTCATTGTTGAGGGGGTTGTGTGTGGAGATGTATGGAAGAGCTTTTAGTTTCGGTTGATTAACTTTAGGGTGTCTAAGGTCCTGGGTACTGAGTTTTAGGGCACGTTGGATTCCATTGTCAATTAGTGATGCAGGGTAATCCCTGCTTATGAGTGTGTCCTTTAGTTCTTGTAGACGTAAGTAACAGGTGTTTTTATTGGAAACTATAGTACAGATTCTCTTGGCTAAGTTGTAGGGAATATTAATTTTAACGTGTCTAGGGTGGCATGAATTGAAAAGAAGATATTGCTTGGCGTCTGTGGGCTTGTAGTATATGTCAGTTTCTATATTTTTGTTATGAATCTTAATGAGGATGTCGAGGAAGGGGAGTTGTTGATGGCTGTATTCCATTGTAAAATTAATATTCGTGTTGAGCCCATTTTAAGGGTGTGAAATTCTTTAAGTTTCTCGATGTTTTCGTTCCAAAGGATGAAGAAGTCATCTAGATATCTCTTCCAGTTCTTTTCTATGTGTAAGTGGAAAGTGTTTCAAATTTGTTTAGTACGTTAGTGTAGAGGGTGATTTCCAGGTATCCCATGACTAGGTTGGCATAAGTAGGGGCCGTTTTCGTTCCCATAGCAATCCCAGATTTCTACCTGTAGGGTTTGTTATTGAAAACGAAGTAATTGTTCTCCAAGATAAATTTGAGTCCCTCTATCACAAATTCTTTTTTGATGTGTTGTGGGAGTTCATTGTGGTAATTATCCAGCCAGAATTGGATAGCTTCTATTCCTAGGTTGTGGGGGATGTTGGAGTATAGGTTGACTACATCGAACGTCACTAGCAGGGTTTGTTCAGTAAGGGGTATATTAGGGAGGTGGTTGAGCATATCTAGGTCGTCCCTTATGTTTGCGAAAGGCTTGAGAAGGGTATCAATGAAGTTGCTAAGGCGGTGGGTTTCGCAAGCGGGGCCTGCTATTATAGGTCTTAATTTGAGACCATTAGGTGAGGGGGACATTGATGACTAAGTCTGTGGCTTCCTTGCATGCCTTATTTATTAATTCGCATTTATGTACTTTAGGGATACCGTAGAAAAGGCTGGATTTACTTGTGAAGTCTGTGATGAAGCTGAATTCCTTGTTAGTGAGTCCTTCTTTGTATGGGTTGATCAGAGTTTTTAGGTTTCTCCTAATTTTCTGTTGATTGTAGTGTTCAGCCTTTTCGTAGTATGTTTCGTTTTCCAAAGTGGAGAGCGCTAAGTTGATATAGAATTCTGTCTCCATTAGGACTACTGCATTCCCTTTATCAGCCTCTTTTATTGTAATAGTTCTGTCGGATTTTAATCTATTTAATTCTTCCCATTCTTTCTTGTTGAGGTTTGGCTTGTGTTTTTGTCTGTGCAAGTGTTGGTAAGGGAAGTTTGTGATGTGTTCACAGAATTCGTTCATGATTTTATTTCTACCTTTTGATGGGGTGTAGTTGCTTCTATTTCTGGCTAATGATTCATCCTCATTGTACTGGTCGAATAGTTCTTCACTGAGTCGTAACTTTCTACAGAATTCTGTGATGTCCTCCTTCATTTCATAGTAGTTTGGACGTAGGGGGTCGGTGTGAATTTAAGACCTTTGGAGAGTAAGTTGATAAGATTGGGAGTTGGTTCTGCACTAGTTAAATTGATAATTTTTATTACTCACGCTTTCTCCTCCCTGTCTTTTGTTATTTCGTTTGCCTGTATCTGTGTGCTGTGTCTAAAAAATGGTTGGGGTAGAGGGGTTGTCTGCTGATGTTAAGTGGTCTCCTGTGTTTGTTATATTCCTTGTTGTTGTAAAATGTGTTTCGGGTTCGTGGTTGTGGATTGAATGGGGTGTTCCTGTATTGCGAGTATGGATGTGTGTTTCTATGTGCCATGTTGGATTGTGGTGTTATAGGTGGCCTACGTTGTTGGTTGTATCGTGTGGTGTGGGTTTGTTGTGTATTGTGGAAGCGAGAGTTGAGAAAATGGAAATTACCTACACAAGTATCCCATAAGGCAGGGCCTAATGGATTCCCCTTGCAGTACGTACGATCTGGACTCACACACGCCTTGTTGTTATGACAATACTATACATCATTTCACCTCTTTTATTATTGATGTTATTGATGTTCTTTTGGGAGAATCGTTTTTGTAAATGACTGAAAATATTGAATAATGTACGCCATTTTTACCAGTACCACAAAAATACTGGTCCATCCACACACACACACACACACACACACACACACACACACACACACACACACTTCTCCGTATAAGACAAGAGCTGAAAAATATGTTTCAACATGTTAAAAATACCCCCCCCCCCCAGACACACACACCACACCCACACACACACATACACATACATTCCTACTGACCGAATTATTTCCATTATCACAACAATGAACCACTTTGCTACACACATATTTGTCTTAATAGACACCTGAACTATTGACCTCTCAACATGACTGCAACTCAATCAAGCGGAAAAGGACACTCTTCGACAAACCTACATTTGGCGCGAAGCCAGTTCGCGCTAAAATCAATTTAAACATTCACGTGACTTCTACCGACCAATCAAAATTGTTTTGACTACAAGAATTTTTGCAACACGAATTGGCACGAAATTTATAGTGCTTATCCACGTGACATTCAACAACCAACCAAATCTTAATACCTCCCAAGCCACTTTCTTCACATAAAACAGGAAGAATTTCCAAAACTGATTAGATTAGAGCAATAATCACGAGCGCTCTATCTCAAAATTATTTTTAAAAAGCATAAGAAATGCGCAACCGGTAAAAACTTAAAACTAAAACAGAATACTAACTAATACTTATTACTAATTTATACGTATTCCTAATTAAACTATTTTTCATTGGGAAAAATTTGTCAGCATTTTCTTTTCCTTTTTACTAAATATCACAACTCGAGTGTCACACCTCTAGTTTTTAAAATATATAGTTAAAACTTAGACGGGAACAAAAACAGGAGGCAGTACAAATAAGAGTTTATTAGGTGTATATATATATATATAACGAAGGGATTGTGGTAAGGAACCAGATGGACCATAACGCACCAGAGTACTCAATACTTAGGGTAGTAGAGTGGGTAATAGGAAAAAGTATGACCCCGACGGCAGAGCTCAAGCCGTTTCAACGGCTATTTCTGGACCTAGAAATAGCCGTCGAAACGGCTTGAGCTCTGCCGTCGGGGTCATACTTTTTCCTATATATATATATATATATATATAGGAGATGAATAAATTGGGTATAATACCAGTTTCTTACCAAATGCGAAAAAGCTCCGCCCCCTCCAAAAATTATATTTCTCCCAAAACTACCAAAACACACACCTATTTGGATATGCGCTACAATTTATGTACATGTACACGCGCGCGCGCACGGAGAGAGAGAGAGAGAGAGAGAGGTGGGAAGAGAGATCATATTGATTCGGAGACAGAAAGAGAGAGATGAATTAAGGGAAGGAGAGAGATAAGAGAGTGATAGATTGTGGAGAGTGAATCAAGAGAAATATGTAGACGACGTATTAAAATAAATTCTATACGATAGAAATTAGTGTTCTCTCTGATTTCATAGTCAGCTATATATGCTATATCTTCACAGTGTAAGATATGGTAATTATATATACATATTTAGAAATCATTTTCATTTTAGCTGCATAGGTAGACCACTGCACAAGTCTATATCGGTGGTGTAAAAGACTATTTGTTAGCGAAGAAAGCTCACGAAGAAAATTGCAAGCGAATTTCTTCATCTGTATAATAACACAAAAATATCATTATGTAAAATGTCGTATTACATACTGATTTGTGGTGAGTTGACAGAATTGTTTTATGTTCTGAGTTCAAATCCTAACGAGGTAAACTTTGCCTTTGATCTAGTCGGGTTCGACAAAATAAAGTATCAGTCAAGTATTGGGGTCGATTCAATCGACTTTTCTCCCTCCACCCAATTGCTAGTTTAATGCCTACAGTAGAAAGAATTATTACAAACTGATTTATTCGGGCTAATATCATCACCTTTGTTGTTATAAATCCCAACGTTTATGTCGGTGTCATTACCTATTATCTTCAATAATATCGAACCGAATCCTTTATTCAAACACTGAATATGTGTATTGATCTCATTCCGTTGTGTACACGGGACGTATTCTCGCATTAGTTAGTTACTTGTGTTGTTCTGCTAGAGAACAGGTTGCCGGTGTCAGGTAGCGAAACGGCCACCATATATGGTGGTTAGTTGCTATATGTGGGCTCCTGCCGACGAATAAGCAGCCCTGGACGAACAGCGGCAAACTATTAGGGGTTATGGAGCAATCAATGAGTGACGAATTATGCGAGGGGAGAAACTAGCAGAATAGAACTTGCGATTGCATTTAGAAACTTCAACGTGAAGACGAAGCTACAAAGAGGAAAGCTCACCAGAAACGTTTCCATGGAAATTTTTTTAAGAGAAGTCACACAGAGACAACGTTTTGACGATGTGATAGTGACTGAAGTTGACATGATAGGACAAGACCAATAATGTTGATGATTCTTCTTTGGATCTTATCTACACTCTTAAGATGCACGGCAGAAGCACCAGACCAGATGTGGCAACATTATTCTTATCGGTAGAGGGTTGGACGCCATGCTTTCTAGCATAGAGTTACGTCTCTTTATGATCTGAGTTCAAATCCCGCCGAGGTTAATTTTGCCTTTCATCCTTACGGGGTCGATAAAATAAAGTACCAGTAATGTGCTGGGTAATTGCTGGCCTTGTGCCTAAAGTAGAAACAATTATTCTTTCTAAACATTATTGTTCTCATTATTCTCTCTACAACATACTACACGAGCAGTCTATTGCTACTTGCCAAGTACTGATCAAGCAATTAATGTTCATTGGCAATACATTCTTTGATACTGATTACTCCTCGACATCCAGTCCTCCGTTGCGTGTACAGGCAGGCTCTCCTTGCTTGAATGTGCAATTCTTTGTACTCAGCTATCAAATTCTGTAAAGATCTTTGATCTCTTTAGTCCAATTAAGGATGGCAGCGATTGATGTCTGTGATCAGGGTTTGTTTTGTTTTTGTTGTTTCTATTGTAATGAAATGCTCTACGTAATATGCCTAAGTAGGGCTATTTTCTGTATGATATTTGTAAACCCCGGGGTTTGGGTTATTATTTGAGTGAGTGAATAACTAAATGGGTGAGTGAAAAGAAAGGAAAGATGTAAGAATGAGCAAGTGTGTGAGAAAGAAATGTGATAAAATAGAGAGAGGGGGAGGGGGGAGAGAAAGGGTGTGTGATTAATAGAATATTGAGAGAAGAAATATTGTTCAGAAGAGAGAGATGAGTGAGAAATTTAGATACAAACCTAGGGAGCGTAAAAGAAAGAGAGAATGTAAGTAAAAGAGTAAAAGAAGAGAGCAAAAAAGAAGAGCGTGAGTAGATGAGAGAGAAAATAAGACTTATATATCGAGGGAGAGAGAGAGAGGAAGATGAAGTAAAATAGATAGAGAGAAAGGGGGAAGAAAGAAAGGTTTTGAAATGTTGAAAGAGAGCATGTGAATATAATTTGTGTATGCGAATGAAATAGACAAAGAAAGAGAGAGCGAGATATGTAAGTAAGGGAATGAGGAAAGCAATGGGGGAAAAAGAGAGAGAGAGAGAGAGAGAGAGAGAGAGAGAGAGAGAGAGAGAGTGTGTGTGTGTGTCTGAGAGTGAAGGATTTAACATTTTTTAAATCATTTCAAAAGAGAGAGGGAAAAGAAGAGTCAAATAGAGTGGAACAGAAAGAAAGAAAGAGAGAAAGAAAGAAAGAAAGAGAATATATTCAGAAAATGAGGGTGAGATTAAGAGAGCGAAAGAGAGTATGAAAAAGAAAGAAACCACATGAACGAATGAAAGAAAGAAATATAGAGAGAAAGAAGGAAAGGTGGAAAGAAAGGAAGAGATTGCTTCCATACTTAATGTTAATGTTATTTGAAGAGAACTTCAGAAGCTCATAATATCCAAACACTATTTACCTTATTATGTAAAATATCTTTATTTTCAGTTTACTTACTTACAAAATTGCTGACGTAATGGAATTTTCCATTCACGACATTTATAATGGAGGACATTTGTAAAACGAGGAGTTATATTAATGGAGGCGATAGCATTGAGGGCTTGAATGGGTTTTTTAAATCAGAAATAAATTATGAAGTGCGTGTATGTATGCATGCATGCATGTATATATATATATATATATATATATATATAGGAAAAAGTATGACCCCGACGGCAGAGCTCAAGCCGTTTCGACGGCTATTTAGTCCAGAAATAGCCGTCGAAACGGCTTGAGCTCTGCCGTCGGGATCATACTTTTTCCTATTTCCCATTCTACTACCCTAAGTATTGAGTACTCTGGTGCGTTATGGTCCATCTGGTTCCTTACCACAATTCCTTTGTTATATATATATATATATATATATATATATATATATATACATATATATACATATATATATATATACTTATATACATATATATATACATATATATACACATATATCTGGGTATCAAAAAATAAATAAGGTATTTATAGGTAGGGAGTGAGATGGGTAGAGGTCATTGGTTGATTTAGTTTTTGATACCCAGATTCCTGATGATTTCTAAAGAATGAAACAGTTCTAGTCCTGTAGAATCTCTTCTATATTAAAACTTATATACACATATATATATATACATTTATATATAAATATATACATATATATATACATACATATATATATATATATATACATATATATATATATATATACATATATATATAAATATATACATATATATATACATACATATATATACATATATATATATATACTTATATATACATACATATATATATATATATACATACATAAATATAAATATATATATATATATACTTATATATATATACATACATATATATATATACATACATAAATATAAATATATATATATATATATATACATATATTATATATACATATATATATACATACATACATATAATATATATACATATATATATACATACATACATATATATATATATAATATAGAAATGTCTTCTACAGGACTAGAACTGCTTCATTCGGGAGAAATCACCAGGAAGTCCTGATGATTTCTCCCGGATGAAACAGTTCTAGTCCTGTAGAAGCTATTTCTATATTAAATATTTATACTCTGTTATGTATTGAGTACCTTACTTACTGTGGTTACCCCCGATTGAACCCGGGATAAACTGCCAATACAGTGAGAGAAAGACTGGGCCCTTGAGAAAATTAAACACAACACAAAAGCATTCGACTCATTTTCAAAAATAAATAAATATATAAATATATAAATATATAAATATATAAATTAATTAATAATAAAACGTTTCACCAATTAATTTACTAATTGATGAAAATACCATTTTACACAATGATACTAAATAAATGAAAGAATGAGAAATATAGAAAAAAATATTGCTCCGTCTTCAGGTATCCCGCTGAAATTGACTTCAAATGAATGTTATGATAGAGCACGATCACTGGGATTGCTTTAGAACCATTTGTCCTCCCCAACGCCGCCCTAAACACTGCGTGATTTGTACCATTTAGAAAATAAACCACCAACATTGTCTAATTGGTGTTAGTATAAAGTTGAACAACCAACTGAATCTGAGATGTGATACCATACATACAAGTGTTCAGTTCACCGACAGCTGGGTAAATTGAAGCAATGTAGAGGACACTATTCTATTCAAGAAAAACAAGTAAACACCAATATCACATCCGAACCCACGACCTGACTCCATTAAAAACATTCAAGGACCAGTTGGTCGTGATGAAGTCCACTACCCAAGAATTCAGAACATAAATAACTGGATCCAGATTAAATACTGCAAGGCATCTCCTCTAACGCTGTAATAATTCAGCCAATCCACCAGCGGCAGAATCGGTAGAGCGTCGGACAACAAGCATAGCAGCATATAGTTACGGCCCTTTACGGTCTGAGTTCAAATCCCACCGAGGTTAGCTTTGCCTTTCATCCTTACGAGGTCAATAAAATAAAATACCAGTAATGCCCTGGGGTCGATTTAATTTGACTTTCCCTTTCCCCCAAAGTTGTTGGCCTTGTGGCTAAATCAGAGACCATTATTTTGTTGACTCAGACACGATGAAAGGCAAATTTGACAGCGGCTGGATTCGAATTCAGAATGCAAGAGTCGCAAATATAACCACATGGTTTTTGTCCTAAGCACTAACGATTCTGCCAATTTCCCGTAACTTCACTTCACCAACTGCCAAGTGAATAGAAGCAATGTACAGTAGAATTATTCTGCTTCAGAAATACATTTTCTCATCTGTTGCTCCACTATAAAACATATTGTAAATGTAATTGTATTGAGTTATAGGATATATTACGAATTCATATATATAAATATTAGTAGTAGTGCATACACATACAATTATGAAGATAATAGAGAATAATCCATGAACAAAACAAACAACTATAATATATTACCTTATTGTAAATGTAATATATATTATATTACTGCAAATGTAATATATAATATTATTGCAAATGTAATAACTTTGACAGTCAAATTAACCATATATGTTATCTACAGAAAATATATAAACACACCAACGTCGTCAGTTTGGTCTGTATACTGTAAGTAGTATTTCGTTTATACTTCGTTTATGTTCACTTACCCTTCAAGTAAAGAACTGTGTTCACCTATCTCGAAGACGGTTCCGTCACTGGTGTGGAAAAAGATAGAGATTAACGCTGTAGAAAAGACGAGCATTTTTTTTTAAAGTGTATGTTATATAATATATTTAAAGTGTAGACTTCCCACACGTTTAGCATGTAGAAGAAAATTCATGAGAACTCTAATGAAAAAGCAAGAATTAAATTTAGAACTAGCATTTATTTCTGAATGAATATTTATTTCTGCTAGTGAAATTGTTCCATTTCAACACGAATAAAAAAGAAATTTATTACAGAATAAAGTCGAATTAAAATGTCTAGCTTGAAGAACTAAAAGTTACTGGATGTAGATTACATGAAATCAACAGAAGTTTGTATAGAAACACATATTTCCATGATGTATTCTTGATAGCGAAAGTGTTTGATTGTTGATTAAACTTAGCTAGGTGAGAGAGAGAGAGAGAGAGAGAGAGAGAGAGGTGGAAACGGAGAGGGGCAGTGGGAGTAGTGATTAAAATATCAATTGTCTCTCTAGTCACTAAATAATAGTTTCTGATTTAGGCACAAGGCTAACAATTTTGGGGGACGCAAGTTAATTTGTTTAACCCTTGTGACGTTTTTAAGCCTGCAGAAGATATTGCCGAGCCGTATTCTATTGATTCTGTCCCTTCGCAGTTTTATCAGACGTCTACGAGTGGGATACAATTCAAACCACACTACCATTATATCGAACACACATGTATTCTATAACAAGTAAATCGAATTTACAATTTACGGTATTAATATTTAAACATTTACATAATATAACTGTTTCTATTTTTGGCACAAGGCCAGCAATTATCCCAGTGCATTACTGGTACTTTATTTTATCGACCCCGTAAGGATGAAAGGCAAAGTTAACCTGGGCAGGATTAGAACTCAGACCGTAAAGAGACGTAACTCTATGTTGCAAAGCATGGCGTTCGACTCTCCACTGATACTGCCAATAACGTTAAATAATTATATAAAATATTTATTTATAGTTATATGATGTTCACTGTATTTTCTGAATTTTACTAGTATATCACATTTTCGATATCTAAAACTACCTTAGGTTAAATCGGACAATCAGTCTATTAACACACATGAGCGAGTACTTCCTCCTAGCGTCATCCTAATAAGACTTTATATTCATGCATCTCTGTGTCTGGCTTAGTTATTTGTTCAGCTATGTATGTATAGTAATAATAAATACAATGACCAAAATCCAGAGAGAACTCAATAAGGGTTGTATATATATATATATATATATATAAGGATAAAGGATAAGGATCCCTTAACTCCTTGCGGAGTCGTGTAAGTTGATATATATTTCTATTTATTTGCCACCAGGGCATCAAAGATTGGGACAAATACAAAGGGGGGAGTTTACATACATTTAAAAAGACGTGTAAAAAACATATAACAAATTAAATTTAACAATCGATGTCCTCAATAGGGAGGGGCGTTGACATGGGTCGCACACACCCCCGAAAAAATGTGCAACCCTCCTCTTCAGGAGCACAAAGAGCGGGTGCTTCCTTCCTCTTCTCATTCTTCTCCTCTCTCACCTACAGGCTGATATAGAGAGAAGGCCCATTCACTCGGGCCATTCTCGCTACTTTCACCCATCTTTCATAAAACTTGCTGGGGTACAGCACCTCTCTCTCCATTCTGATCCTTCTTCTAAAGTGGTACTTGAAAAAAAAGACCAGTTGTTGGCCGGAGAGAAAGGTGTCTGACCTCAGCCCTTTCAATCTTGTCCACCATACAACTTCTTTCGCCATGGCAGAGGAAAACCGCCTCTCCTTCGTTTTTGAAAGGGGGGGGGGGGCGGTTTGATTGTGACAATGTTCTCGGTGGTCAACCGGAGTGGTCCCACCCGCGACAGTAGTCGTTCTACATAGCCCCACAGGTCAGCAACGCGCGGGCAGTGTACGAATGCGTGTGAGACGGTTTCCTCGTCACTCACGCATCTTGGACAGATCTTCTTCGAGGGGTCCCTACCCGGGCGCCCGTGTCTGTAGAGGTTGTCCCGAACGGGTAGAGCTCCTCGGTAACATTGCCAAGCCAGGGACTTTTGGAAGTTGTCCATCGGTCCCGGGCCAAACGTCCTACCGAACAGACTGGCCAGCTCGTCTTCCTCCATGCCCAGAGCCTCTCCGAGAGCGTCGTCGCACTTATTGCGCACCAACCTTCTATAGAATGTTGAGGTTGAGTCTCCACTGATTGCCGGATCCGCTTGCCAGAGGGCCGTGAGCGCCTGGGCACATTCAATGTGCCAGTCGCCCACTTTTCTCGGTCTTTGCTTGACCCAGGATTGCAGCTCGGTGAGTGAGACGAGTCTCGGAAAGGCTCGCCTCACAAACAGGGCCCACACCGGCTGACCGGTGAGGAATACCTGGAGGTGCCGTAGCCTTAATGCGTGTCTACGCATCGTCAGCCACGGCATCCCCTGCCCTCCGTTCGAAGGGTGTTGACAGCAGATGGATCTTCTCACCAAAGGAGCCCGCTTCTTCCAAAGAAATCGGAAGAGCACGCGCTCCATTTTGGCGAGTGTTTTCTCTGGGCAAGGCACGACGGTCAAGCGGTAGTAGATGACGGACGCTATATAAGCGTTCGCCACCTCCGCTCGACCTTTCAGGGATAGTTTGCACTCAGCCCACTTCTGGGCGAGTGCAAACACCTTGCCCGTTACCTCGTCCCAGTTTTTCTCCACCTGGAGGTCCGGTCCGAACCAGACTCCGGGCAGCTTCACCAGTCCCTCCGTCCAGCGTCCGACGATGCCGTCGGAGGGCATCGTTTTGCCCCTCCACGTCCCGAGTTGCAAACCGACGGATTTGTCCCGGTTCAGCTTGGCTCCTGTGAACCTTTCATATTCCTCCAGTAAGGTGCCGATCTGCCCGATTTCCGAGGCGCACGACACCATTACTGTCACGTCATCGGCGTAGGCCGACACCGCTTTCCGCAATCCCGGTTCCAAGGGGATGCCCTGCAACACCTCCAGTTTCCTCAGTAGTGGCTCGAGAGCCAGCACATACAGGAGGGAGGAGAGAGGGCATCCCTGTCGAATGGATCGCGTGATTTGGAACGGCTCCGAGAGGTAGCCGTTCACCTTGACCCTCGAGCAAGTGTTGCTGCTGTGCATTGCAGCAATCCAGCCCCTGAAAACGGGTCCGAAGCCTGCCGCCGCGAGCACCGCATCCAGGTACCGATGGTCAACCCTATCGAACGCTTTAGATTGATCCAAGTTGATCAGGGCCCCACCAAAGCCGGGTTCGTTCCCTACCCTCTCTACGATGTATCGCATGAGGTGGAGGTTGTCGTGTATGGACCTGTACGTGATTGCGCATGTCTGCGCTTCTCCCACCAGGTTCCCGACGACAAGCGCCAACCTCTTCGCTAACACCTTGGCCAAAATCTTTAACTCTGTGTTTAGCAGAGTTATGGGCCTGAAGTTATCTATGTCATCCCCCTTGTTCTCGTCCTTCCTCACCAGCGTGACTACGCCCTTGGTCACAGAACTGGGAATTCTCCCGTTCTGTTGCCAGTTGCAGTAGACCGCCTCGAGGAGACCGGAGAACAAGCCCGGCATCGCTACATAAAGTTCGTATGGTAGACCATCGAGACCCGGAGATTTGCGTTTGCCGCATTGGCTCAGCGCTTCCCCTATTTCAGCGGCTGAAATCGGCCTCTCGCGAGAGCCACGCCAGACCGTCGAGGTATGGACCGAAATCCATGGCCCCAGCCGGCCCGCCGCCCCTCCCGAACAGTCGTGCAAAGCGCCGTTGAAAGGCCGCGCTCATCCGCTCAGGTTCAAGGATCACGCGTCCATCCTGGTCCTTCAAAGACCGAATCGTGGACTTGTTTCCACTTTTTGCCTCTGTCACTCGGGCCCAGCTAACAGCTTTGGCTCCCTCGTTACCAAGAGCACGAATGTTACTCCTGACAACGCAGCCCTCGTGCTTCGCATCAAAGAACTGGTCTAGGGCCGTTCTTGACGCCAGCACGCCGGCCACGTTGCCACTCCTAATCGCCTCTTCTACTCTATTTGTTAATTCCCTTTCAGTTCTATTCCTATCTGATGCTAATTCCCGACTAAAACCTATCGATTCTATTCTAATTTCTCTCTTGAGAGAGCCCCACCGCCTGTTGTTGACAATTGCCCCCGTCAAACGCTGCTTAACTAGTGTGCTAATCCGCTTACTGTAAGCTTTGTTTATCAGTAAAGACAAGTTTAGCTTCGAGTAACCGGGTCCCTGTCTATGAGTTCTATCAAGGTTGACCACTCCGGTCACCAACTTGTGAGCCGAATGGTCAACCATGAACATTCGTGGACAGCTTAATATGTCCCTATCCTTATTTCTAACTAGGAACCTATCTAGGTACGACCTGGATGTTCCACTGCGATTACTCCACTTCCACCGTGGCACAGTCGGAAAATCCAGTCGATATCTATCGGCCAGATCAAATCGGCCGATTAATCGTTTGAGGCTGTTACACCCCCCTCTATCGGGACATGCCCCTACATAGTCCTAACGTGCATCCAGGATACCATTCCAGTCCCCCACTAAAAGCAAGGAGCGAGACGTTCCCAGGAAATTCTCCAGGCGTCGGAAGAAGTCCGGTCGCGGTGTCCCCGATGGGGCATACGCTGCCACCAGCCTGAAAGCTCCACCTTCACCACTGCCGACGTCTAAAACCACCAGTCGACCCTCCGGGTCCAGGTGTACCTTCTGTGTGGCAAGACCCAGGTATTTTCGCAGCAGAACGACAACCCCACCCCCACCCCTCGGCTGACAGAGAGATGCGTAGATCTCAAAGTCGTCGAAGATGGGGGCCAGTTGGCGCTCGCTGCTGATCCTGGACTCGTAAATAACCATTACATCCACTCTGTGCGACCTGAGGTCATTTAAGAGTTTGCCCTGTTTTCAGGACATCCCCAAGCCGCGTGCATTCACACATCCAACTCTTATATTGGCCATGTTTGTGCTGAAGAGGTAAAAAGGAAGAGGAAAGGAAATTACTTACCTCTTCGTCTCCTGGGGGCCAAGCTGCACAATTTCCATGGGGGTGTTGGAAGGGTTGTTTGGTGGGGTGGTGGTTTGTGGTGGGGTGAGGACATCAGTGTGTGGTGGGATTAGGGTGTTTGGTGGGGTGTGGGTGTCTGGTGTGGGGGTGGGGAAACATCTCAATAGGACGCTGTTATGTGGTTTGGTGCAGTTGGTCCCCACATGCATTGGATGGTTCTTTTTCAAAGTTACATAGGTTTCCGTTGGGACCCTAATCATCATTAGGTGCGGTTTGTTCGCTGCGTAGGTGAAAGTGATCCTTTCGGTTTCCACCGAAGGGTTATTTTCTATCGCTTTCATCAACGTTTTATTGTTCTTGTTAATGTATGTATAGAGTTTTTGTTGTGTTGTGTTTGTTTTTGTTTGTTGTTCTTGCGGGTGTTTGCGTTTTATAGTACGTGTTATGTTTTGGGGAGGGGTGGTTTTTTTTATTTGTGATGTTTGTTCTGTTTGTGCTGGTGGCTGTGTGTTTGTGGCATTTTTGTTAATGTGGTGCCTTTTTTTTTTCCTTTTCACCTGTTGAAAGGGTTCTCCCTCGTCGTCACTGGGTGACGTTGATACGGAGTCCTCTTCCGTGTTGTTGGGGAGGGGTATATTTTGGGGTTTTGTTGTGGTTGCTTTTGTATTTGTTTTAGGTGGGGAGGGGTTGGGTGGAACAGTGTTTTGTGTTGTTATTTTTCCGTGTTGTTGTTGTGGTGGTGGTGGTGGTGGTGGTGGTGGTGGTGGTGGTGGTTGTTGTGTTCGGGGTTGGCAGAAGAGCCTTTTTTTTTTACTCGTTAATTGAGGACAGGCAGCCCTCAGGTGACCCCTGCTTAAGCAGTGGAAACATGACGGCCGCCTTCCCCCCACTGAAATGTTTATATAAGTTAGCCCGTCCAGAGGCACGCGTTGTGGGATATTCGCTATTCGTTCTGGGCTCATTTGCACCAGAACTTCTACTGTGGTCCCACCAAATACACCTCCAGAGGACTTTCCTATTGAAATTATCTTGTCTTCGTCAAAGTTTATTATTCCACATAGTATCCACCAAATGTTTACATTTGGTGTGATACTCATTATTTTTATTCTTTGTGTCCTTTTTCCCCTGTATGTGGGGTAAAAGGTGAAGTGGGGGGACACAATGGGTGCTATCGAGTACTTTTGAGCTGTTGACTGGTTGTTCATCAGCACCGAAATGCTACCAAACAGTTTACCTTTTTGTATGAAGGTTAAGTCCTTCATTGCGTCTTTTAGAACCATCTCAATTTCATTTTGTGATAATTGAGCTGGTTTTCTTGTTACGTTCGATATTATAGAGAGGCTGTCCTGAAAACTGTGGTTTTCAGGACAGCCTCTCTACGTAATTCCTGTGGAGAATTAATGCTAAAAGCACCGTTTTCGCCAAAAGTCACGAATTGTTTTGCGTCTTGTAATAGTTGTTTAGCATTTGTTATGTCTATTGGCGTGTATAGTTCGTTTTTTTTTTACGGTCTGTGCAAATGTTGTTTTGGTGTTGTTGTCTTTCGTGTTACTGTCACTGTTGGTAATATTGGTGTTGCAGTTGTTGGTTGTGGTGTTGTTGTCATTGTTCTTGTTGTTGGTGCTGGTATTATTTGCCGGATTTGGTTTCGCGGTTTCGATATTTTCCACGTTTTTCGATGATGCGAGGGGGGACGGCTGCAAGCTTTGTACTCCTACCTTCCCTCCACCACTTTTCTTAGTGGGTGTGGCACTCACGACAGTGTGCGAGGTGGAAATGGCATCCATTGCCACCAAGTCTACAGTTTTTAGATGAAAATTGAAAATTTCGCCCAGAAAGGGGCGAAAATTTGTTGACTTAACGTCTGACGGCCAAGGCAAGGGGCTAAACCAAACAATGTTATTAAATTGATCAATAAACTCACAGTTCTTTTTTACAACAATCCGCAAAAATCTGGAGCAAAGTAAATCACGTCTATATCAAGTGGTAATTGATATAGAGAGGGGGGTGGTAAGAGAGTGCCGTGTAGTAGATGTAGAGAGGTAGAGAGTTTGGTGGTTGTAGATATACACAGAGAGATAGTGGCAGATGGCCGTGTAGTAGATATAGAGAGGGTGAGAGTTTGGGGATGATTGGTATACAGAGGGGGATTGGAAGAGATAAGTGTAGATATTTATAGAGAGTGAGAGAGTATATTAGTCCTAGATATAGGGATTGAGATAAGAGAGGCGATATTGTGTTAGATATAGAGAAGCGTAGAGTTTAGTTTTAGTAGATACAGAGAGGGGGAGTAAAACAGAATATTGTGTGATAGTCATAGAGAGGGGGAGAGTTTGGTGGCTCTCATGGGTCCCCAAAAATAGGAGGGGTGGCAACAATGGTGGTGGCGGTCGTGGTGTGGTCTTGTGAAATCAGTAATTGTATAGTGTACGTTCGTAAATATGGGATGTCTTGTAATGTTCTTCTTTTGTCGTATATAATGTCTTTTAATGTAAAATAAAATTATTAGATTCTGCAGCTGCTGCATCTATATGAATCACTTACAATAAAATTTCACCGGAGATAGATGAGCAAAATTTAATAACCGGGTTGGTGGTGGGGTGAATAAAAACCGGGGTATGGGGAAAAATCTGACAAATTAATAAGCGGGGGATGGGGACGTTTATTGAAAACCTGAGAGTACGTGAATTATTGACAGACGTAAGAATGAAAACTCAATACCGAAGTAGAGTTTAAATATTCATTTATTACGGCTAAGCCTTGTTACTCTGGAGTCTCCCCTGCGTACTCACCAGACAAGACTGGTGATTCTATGAGTGCACAGGCGAAACTTTAGAGTAACACAGCTCACCAATATCCATAATAAATGAATGTATATACATACATATATATATATATATAGGAGATGAATAAATTCGGTATAAAACCAATATCTTACCAAATGCGAAGGAGCGCGGCGCAGAGCATAATTTTTTAAAATTATATATATGCAGTGGCGGTGCAACGGATGGGAGGGACTAAACTCACTCGATATGCAAATTAGGCTGCTCAGCCGTTAATATGCATAAGGAAAGTATATACTTTCAGACGTTCAACCATCTGGCAGGAAGGTATACGATGCTGACGATAGCTAATAAGCTTGAAACTCGTACATCTATCCTGTGTCAGTGTTAAACAAAAAGGTGACGTGGTTGCCTAAACCGAGCATTATAATAAATGTTCGGTAAACCGATACGTGCATATATATATATGTGTGCATGTATGTATATATATATACATACTACTGTACGTCTGTATACATATATGTATGTACGTATACATACATACATACTTATATATATATATGTATATATATATATATATATAATGAAGGAAGTGTGGTAAGGAATCAGATGGACCATAACGCACCAGAGTACTCAATACTTAGCGTGTAGAGTTGGTAATAAAAAACTGTTCAAGACCCGACGGCAGAGCTCAAGCCGTTTCGATGGCCATTACAGTCCAGAAATAGCCGTCGAAACGGCTTGAGCTCTGCCGTCGGGGTCTTGAACATTTTCCTATATATATGTATGCGGCGTTGTTTGACTCGACAAGATGTTTACTTAGTTGTGGTATTTGGATGGCCGGTTCCAGTCAGTTGCTAGATAAGAAATTCCTGGAATATTAATAATGAAGGAGTGAAGAATAACATGGATAAGCTAAACAGTAGGGTTTATTCCAGGTAATAACTAATGTTTCATTGGCTCGGTGTGTCTAAAAATCGCTATCTGTGGTGTTGCTTTGACATTCGATTTTAAACACAGCAGATAGCGATTTTTAGACACACCGAGCCAATGAAACATTTGTTATTACCTGGAATAAACCCTACTGTATAGCTTATCCATGTTATTCTTCACTCCTTCATTATATATATATATATATATATATGTGTGTGTGTGTGTGTGTGTGTGTGTGTGTGTGTGTATGGGTGTGTGTGGAGAGAGAGAGAGAGAGAGAGAGAGAGAGAGAGAGAGAGAGAGAGGGTGAAATTGGAAATAGCACTGAAAATATATTTAAGGGTCTGTTTTTCTTGTTTTTCCCTTTGATTCGTCAAAGTGACATTATTGAAAGAATGAGAGGGACAATTCTTTTAAAAAAGAGTTTTATAATGTATACCGGTTTCAGTGTATTAGTAAAATTCATCTTATCAAATATTGAATATTACAATTAAAAAGAATTAATAAGGATTAAAACTAAAAATTAAAGATTTAAAATTAAGTGTTGAGGTAAGTTTTTTATCTTCCTTATTGAGAAGGAGACTGGAAAATGAACTCTTGTGTATATAGAGAGGGGTGGTAGTAGAGGCGGTAGTATATATATATATATATATATATATATATATATATATATATATATATATATGGGGGGGGGGGCTGTGTGTGTGTAAGTACATGGAGAAGTTTTACTGGATCGTTTCACGCCCCAGTTCTACAATTCACAAATGTAAAAATATGTCTTTAATCTACCACTTTAAAAGTATTGATCATCTTTAATTGCGTAAATGTTTTAATTAATGACAGAAATGATGCTTTAACACCTCTGGCTTGCTGTTAAAAATCAATGAATCTATGTTTGCAGGTGCGGATGAGCGCGCGCATACACGAATATGCACAACACACATATATGCATATACTCGTTCACATTCACGGCTACACTCGCCACCCACACACAATATATAATAATATACACATGCATACATATTTATCTATCAATCTATCAACCAATCTCTCTCTCGTACTCCCTCTCTGTTTCTCTCTTTCTCTCTCTTTCTCTCTCTCTCTCTCTCTCTCTCTCTCACACACACACACACACACACACATAATTGTATGATACCCGACGTATTTTACTTCCTTTGTTTTAGGGATTCATGTTGTCAAACTGTCAGAAAGAATACGGTTTTCAAGGGTCATCTGCTTATTCTCAACAACAAGATTCTCATAAATAGTCTGTTCCTTGCTGTTCAGCAGTCAGTTCAGTTCAGTGTATTCCAGCGACTGGATCAATGTTGTTGCCAACAGATATTTTTTCCGACCCGCGGGTCGGCCCGTCGGCCAGTGAGCTGAGACAGCCATACTCCTGTTCGATTCCAACAAAGATTAGTTTCAGGCATCTTTTCATGCATTCACGCAAAATAAATCACACAAATATAACACACAATATAGTTTGACTCTGTTGTTTTCCTGTGTTGTCAAAATAACTTTGACCTAAGTTATTTCTTAATAAAAATTATTAAAGTAGCGGTGTTCTTTATTGTTCATTGCATATTGTAAATGGCTGCTTCCCTTTTAACCTTCAACTACTAGCTATGGCAACGAATATAGCCAAGCATCTCAACTCACTGAGAAACACACAACTAATTTGCCATAAAGTCACAAGTATTCACACAAGCACATCCATGGGAGAGAGCAACTCATGGTACGCTCATCAAGTCAACAATTACTACTGCAAACTCTGACCAAGCATCACCTTTTACACACGCTTTCATCTAGTCACCACACTAACAAATGACCATGCAGTTTTCCTATACATTTTCTGGTGTAGCTTGCTGGTACAGAATGCAGCTTTCTGGTAATATAGGAAAACAACTGCAGCAAAAGCATCAATAGCATCGCAACAATTAGTGATCCTCTACTTTCGAACATATGGTCTGATTAACAATGAAAACAACACAGAGTACCCGAAAACAACACAGAGTACTCGAAAACATCACAGAGTACCCGAAAACAAACAACCAAAACATCATATGAACATTGAACTTTAAATTAAACAAAACAATGGAAACAACCCGGAAAGATGCTTCGATCAAAAATAACATATATGCTATGAACACAACATTGTTTTCACATGCTATCGATATCATTCACCTATCGCTACAACAACAACAATAACAGCAACAACAACAACAACGACTACAACACCAGCAACAATAACAACAACAATAGCAACAACAATGTTTTCAACACCAAGCTCTGTTACAATTACAGCAACAACAGCACCAGTATCAAACTCTGGCAGCGACGGTAGACTCATTCAGCAAAACAAAAAGCACAAACACGCAGAAGAAAAGGAAATTGAACTGTTTAGGACAGTTCTATTCTTTTGAATTCGAATGTAAACTGCACTGTCTATTTTTTAGTCATCTATCTGAGGTCATTGGTTCTCGCTTGTGCTACCACTTCGATTATCGATCGCTACTCCTGTATCGATCTGGACGAGGAATTGTGCTAGCGAAAGAAATGTTTTCCCCACTATTGTTTTCTGGATTGTTATGACCACCAAAAGACTGACCAATAACTTCAGAGACATCAACATAGATAGGTTTCCCTTGTGGGAGACTCACGGCGCCAGTTGTCCGAAAAGAAGACATTTCTAGGGGTCATGTGTTTACTGTTAAAGCAACTAACCATTATTGTAAATAGACACACAGTCTTCCACACGCCAACAACAGACCTAATCGCTATTACTACTGACAACACAACCTTTGTCTCAACTTACCTTTTGAATGACTGGTCACTTCTTAAAAGAAACATCTCAACGGAAATAGACGTGTCTCTCGCACAACACAGAGGCCTTATGGAACACCGCAATCATCGATTTTATTTACGATTCGAAGGAATCGTATTTTCCTTTTGTGGGGTGAAGTTTTGTTGTGTATAAATGTAGAATTGTTATATTTATCATGTGTTTGTCTTTTCAACTTCACTTCATATATATATTCAATCATCTTACCAGAAGCCTAACATTATTTGTGTAAGCGGACAGTACTTGATTTAGGAGTCGCAGAAACCCAAATGCTGGATTTTACCAACCATCCAGGGGTCCGGGTAAATTTTCAATCACATATATTTTTATTTGTTTGACCCGAATTACTTGGTCGTTTTTATGGTTGTGCGGATGATTGTTTAACCATCGTCTCAGTGTGTTTGGCCTTTAACGTATGTTGTAGCTCTGGTTCATCTGAATCATTGAGCGCTTGCCACACATCTCGGAAGTTGTTTTTCGTTAATTCCTAAGCCGAAATACGATTCTCGCTAATTTATATTTATATATATATATATATATATATATATATATATATATATATATATATAGGGTGTCCCAAAAAAATGTATACACTCTTTGATTACCTGTACAGACAATATTTATTAGAATGCTGTTAAAGTCTGTATATATATATATATATGTATATGTATATATATTATAATAAATGTTCGGTGAATCCATACGTGCATATATATATGTGTGCATGTATGTATATATATATATATACATACTACTGTACGTCGGTATACATATATGTATGTACGTGTACATACTTATATTTAAGTAACAGCCGTACTAAGAGTGGGAAATGAAATATCGTTTCATTTTTTCCGTTTATCGTTTTCGGTGCACCCGGCCGATTAACCCACTCGATATGCAAATTGGGCTACTCAGCCGTTAATATGCATAAGGTAAGTATATACGTTCAACAATCTGGCAGGAAGGTATACGTTACTGACGATAGCTAACAAGCTTGAAACTAGTACAGCGTTCCTTTGTCAGTGTTGAACAAACGAGCAACGGCGGTTGCTAGACACTACGGCTTAATGCGGGATGTTTGTTTACAAACACACCGAGCACTATAATAAATGTTCGGTGAATCCATACGTGCATATATATATATGTGTGCATGTATGTATATATATATATACATACTACTGTACGTCGGTATACATATATGTATGTACGTGTACATAATTATATTTAAGTAACAGCCGTACTAAGAGTGGGAAATGAAATATCGTTTCATTTTTTCCGTTTATATATATATATATATATATATATATATATATATATATATATATATATATATATACACACATACGTAAAGATAGGGCACCCTTTGAACAGATGGACACACTCATACAATACACCTCAACCACACACACACACACACACTCTTAAGAAGGCGCAAATACACTGCTACACTATTATTAATGACTCTATCTGACCTTTTTTTCTAACCTCTTCTCTCACACTCTCGCTTCTTTTCTGATGGACGACTAAAGTCCTATACATCATTTTTTTTTCCATTTCATATAAGCGAGAACCCAATAACTGTTTTTGTAATTGTCTGTCGCGTTTGTTTTCATTGTTTTCATTGTTGGCCATATTCATTTCATATAGAAATGATTTTTGCAGGAAAGTCAAATAATTTTAGACTCATGTGAAATACATATACATTCGCTAATGTATGTATTGAGTATTTAACTGTGCTTACTTTCTGTTACTCTTCAGATAATCATTATATGTGTGTGTGTGTGAGAGAGAGAGAGAGAGAGAGAGAGAGAGAGAGAGAGAGAGAGAGAGAGGGGGAGAGAGAGAGAGAGAGAGAGGGAGAGAGAGAGAGTGTGTGTGTGTGTGTGTGTAGACAGACAGACATACACACAAGTACATACACAGATAATTGTTTCTACTTTTGGCACAAGGCCAGCAATTACCCAGTGTATTACTGGTACTTTATCTTATCGACCCTGTAAGGATGAAAGGCAAAGTTAACCTCGGCGGGATTTGAACTCAGACCATACACAGATAATGCTGACGTTAATGTGTCTAAATCAACACTTAGTCAGTAGTTCTGAAATATCACAATTGCTGACTAAAACTTGATTGCTTCAGGTCAATTACAATCGTTGACACCTGTACATAGTTTGAAACTGTGTAGCGTATTGGTAAAGTGATTGTCTGTGATAAACCAATTAGTAGCGAGCCTATAATGGAGCCTATATGTGGTAACTCGGGCTACAAGAAATAGCAGCTAAATCTCCCTCAAAATGTTCATTACCATTTGCATTGATGAATTTGACATGCACCCTAATAAATAAATAGTTCGTCAAATAAAATATTAGGGTATTCAGAAATTATTGCAGGCTTTGTTTTTATTTGTTTCAACATTTTAAAGAATAAAACGTCACGCACAGTGTATGAAATTACATGTTATATTAAAGCTTATTTTATGTTTTCCTTCAATGTATTTCATTTTTGTTAATTTTCAGATGTAAAATCCAGATTTTCACAAATTTATTTTTGAGTTTAAACTCGGTTGCTGTGTAGCACAAATGGCTAGAAACACCAATGATGTTTGGGGCGAAGGATGCGTTAATGAATTCACAGTATAGCGTATGTTTCAAACACTCCATCGTGGTGAATTAATTTTAGATGATAAGGAAGCTGTGGGCGTCCTTCTGCCATTAACGATGAGGAATTGATGGCTTTGGTGGAAACAAATCCTCAAACAACAGCTAGAGAGCTTGCAGGAGAGCTTGTAGGCATTGAAACATTTTCTGAACATTTAAACCGAACTGGAAAGTCGAAGACGCATGAAAAATGGGCGCCACACGTATTGAACGAAAACGAAAACGAAAATCGCCGTTGTGAAGTCTGCTCTTCGCTTATTTTACGCAAGAAAAACAACCCTTTTCTCGATTGTGTTGTGATGTGCGATGAAAATGGATCTATACAACAGCCGATGACGTTCAATACAGTTGTTGGACAGAGACGAAACTCCTAAACACTTCCTAAAGTCAAAGTTGCACCAAAAGAAGGTTATAGTTACTGTTGATCTTCAGCCAGATTAATCTACTACAGCTTCCTGAATCCTGAGGAAACAACCACAGCAGAAAAGTATTGTCACAAAATCAATGAAATACATCGAAAATAGCAGCGTATGCGTCCAGCATTGGTCAATAGAAAAAGATCTAATCCTCTTTCACGTCCACACTCGACCACACATCACACAACCAATATTCCAGAATTTGAACAAATTAGGTTACGAAACTATGTCTCATCTAACATACTCATCGGATATTTCGGCAACTGACTACCACTTTTTTAAGCATTTCGACAACTTGCCAAAAAAAGTCATCAACAACCTAACAGCCCCCAAAAATGCCTTCGAAGAATTCATCGTTTGCTAAACTTCAGAATTCTACGTTAAAGCAATAAATAAACTTTTTCTTAGCAAAAATGTGTAGATTCTAATAGTTTTTATGTCGATCAATAACGTTTATACTTGCCTGAGATATGTCGTTTTAAAGTCAGTGTTTAAAAACCAGTATTAATTTCTGAACAACCTGGTATATTAAGATATTTATTTTCAGATTTCTTTTTTTTTTTTAGTCAAAACAGTGTTAAACATATCCAGCTTGCAGGAGATTATCTCATTTTTATATATTGTATTTGACAGGCTTTTTATTTGACAGATGTATCCAACATATATCAATGCAAATGGCAACAAATAGGTGTTTGTCTTCTCACATTACGCCAATACAAAGAACACACCAAAAACATCCAGCGACAACTATAGACGAAAGAAATCAATTCAAAGTATACATGGGGCTAATATAAAGTCATTATAAATTCTCCTACATCATACAGGGGACATACACAATATGTGCATTGACATTGGAAACAACTATTTCCAGATTAATCTCTGTAGAACAAAAATAACTGGTCAAAAGAAGAAGCAAATATTTAACTGCTGCGGGTGATAACGACACAAGAGATGACATTGGTTGCCGAAGTTAGAAATGAAGGTTGTAAAGAGTGAGTGTTACAATATAGTCAGTAATACTGTAAATATGGAAAATGATGGTAGTGATGTTAATAGTATTACTATTGATAATACATATAATGATAATAGTGTTAATGTTACCGGTGTACAAAATAATTGTTTCTACTTTAGGCACAAGGCCAGCAATTACCCAGTGCATTACTGGTACTTTATTTTATCGACCCCGTAAGGATGAAAGACAAAGTCAACCACGGCTGGATTTGAACTCAGATCGTAAAGGGACGTAACTATGCTGGAAAGCATGGCGTCCGACCCTCTACCGATACTGCCAATCTACCGGTGTACAAAATAATGATTTCTATTTTAGGCACGAGGCCAGCAAATTTGGCGGAAGGGCAAAGTTGATTAAATCAACCCCAGTATTTGACTGGTATTTTATTTTATCGACCTCCAAAAAGCCGAAAGGCAAAGTTTACCTCGGTTGGATCTGAACTCAGAACGTTAGAACCCCACCATACATTGATTTCATACTCCCACCCACATCACATCTCTTGCTAACCTTCACTCTACCATATCAACCTTTCAGCTTAAGTTTTTTTCACTCATTTTCCCACTCTCTCACGAAGAACAAGAACGACTAAATGTAATAGTTTACATCCTCATGGCAAAAAACACTTTCCCATTCTTCAGAATTTTATATTAACTGATTTTTATCAAACAGACTACCACCACTTTCAAAAAAATCTGCGAAGCCATTTGGAAATTATTACCGCAATAAGTAAACATAATAAATAATAAGTAAAATGTTAAAAATAAAAATTTTAAAAAGATAACATTTTTAGAATTTCTGATATTTATGTTTCCTAATAATTTATTATCAGTTAAGTTGAATTTAGTTAAAACTCCGGCTATATTGGAGATTAGAGTACGGAATTTATCACGAAATTCTTTCATTATCAAATACATGTGTTCTTTAAATGCTATCATTGTTACAGAATACTTACCTTTTTTCTAAATATAACATATATCAGTATTAACGCATTCACTTGTGAACCACAGTAGAATTTTGTCACTCCACACACACACACACTCACGCACGCACACACACACGCGCACACACACACACACACACACACACACACACACACACACACACACACACACACACACACACACACACACACACACACACACACACACACACACACACACAATTAATTGACTACTTTCATTCCATACAAATAAAATATTGAAGTGGATGAATGGTAAATCAGAAGAGATATTTGATATTTACTTGAAAGTATTCGAGTGGAGATTCAATAACAACTATGAGCTTGGTGGTGGTCAAACGTTTGAAAACATTATCATTATTATGTGTGCACATGATCTTTAATTGTTTTATCATATAATTGATTTGCAGTTCTTAGATGAAAAATATAACCATTTTTTTACAATATCAAACTATCTTGCTTTAATATCCATTTTTCTTTATACAGAACCGGTGGTTAAAATTTCGTCAGCTCACCTCTGATTACAGATATTTGTATATCCTTGTAATTTTAGGCTATGAAGCTGTGGATTGTTTACAGATGATGTGTGAAATCTTTTGGCCTGGATCTTCACGAAAAATAAAGTAAAAGATGTTATGAATATTGAATAACATGAAATCCGTGGGATGTTTTGGGTATAAATATATATGTTACTGTCTTGAGAATAAATGTGCATATGTAAGGAGAGAATAAGAGATCAAATGATCATGAAAAGGCCATTTCGCTGATCCCTCCTCTGCTCTGTGATTCTAGAGCATAAACTCTGGATTACAGTATACCTAGTTCCCCAAATTCATTTTTAACTCTGTGTGTTTATTCCTGTGCTTATATACCCCTTTAGTGCGAAATAACTATAGTTGGGGGATTACATTTCATATATTATTGAGCAAGAATTAATTATATTATACTTAAGCATACAACATGGCGTTGCATATTTTAATTTATGAATAATTTTATTACCTAATGTTTCTTTTTCACAGTTTTGTTGTTGTTATTCTTGTTATTCTTTACGTCTTTTTTCTCTTATCTCACATCTATATAATCTCTATGTTATCTCTTTTATTGTTTGTATTGAGCTTCTGAATTGCTTAAGAAAATCCCAACGTGTGTCAATAGTGATTTTGTCTTGTGTGTGTGTGTGTGTGTATGTGTAATATAGCTGATTCAATCGATCCAAGCATTTGATACTGATATTTATTTTATCAATATAAGAAGAAATATAAATGGTAAAATTTGAAGGAATGTAACTAATTATTGCAATATAATTTGACGTTGTTTTATTGATTCTACTAATTCCCCACTCCATCCTATTTCACTAATAACGTTGTATTTAATCAAAGCTATTTGATTCGATTGAAAAAACGTTTTGATGTCTGAGAGACTAAAAAACAGTTGTATTTTGTTTTTGATTTGTCGGGAAACACTGTTGTATACATTCGGTACCGGTTTTTGTGTGATGATAATTTCTTCTTTTATTCCCATAAATCTCAGAGGCGCGGAAATAGGTTATGGCACTGCCGTTTCATCTTCTGACTCACAGCGCAGAGAACTGGAATAAGCTTCGTCAGCCATTTTGTTCTACAACAGACGATTCGCCACCTATATAATGTTAATGGTGTAAACATAGAATATAAAAATTACAGCATCACACTCTGACCATGTCAGTTCATATGGCCGAATTTCTTGTCATGAATTGGTTATCTATGAACTACAGTATCCAATGTCTCCTTTTGATTTTAAGAAGGTATGTGCTAAGTTGAGTTGACATAGCAACTATTTCTAGCAGATCGAACGATAGTGTCGGTTCCTTCGTTGCCTAGTAACAATTGTTGTTTATCTTAATATCCATCCTAACTATCTAGTACTTCTAT
The DNA here is from genome assembly GCA_964016885.1 of Eledone cirrhosa. NCBI lineage: Eukaryota > Metazoa > Mollusca > Cephalopoda > Octopoda > Eledonidae > Eledone > Eledone cirrhosa. The sequence continues at coordinate 78,647,272 of OZ024741.1, read as the reverse complement.
CATCTATTCCTGGAGCTAATCTTAATCAGATTAAGATATGTAGTAAGTTTACATTGTATTAATCTTCGAGTTCATCTGCTGGTGCTTAATCCTTCTTTAGTAAAATCCGTCTGTTCAGACATTATCCAAATGGTTCGAGAGAGAGAGAGAGAGAGCGGGAGAGAGAGCGGGAGAAGTGTGTGTACATATATGTGTGTACATATATAAGTGTGTGTACGTATGTGTGTATGTATATGTATGTGTGCGTATGTGGTGGAGGAAGAATGGGATAATGTGTGCTAGAGTCTATGTGAATGTTTGTGTGAAGAAGAATGAGACAGTGGGGATGTGCGCTCACACAGCACACGTGCACACACTCACACGTGCACACACTCTCTCACACACACATATATATAGCGTGTATGAGTATGTTTATATATAAGCGCGAGTAGAAGTGTGTGTGTATATATATGCGTATGTGTGGTGTGAGTGTGATTGTAGGTGTGATATATATTTTTATCAACATTTTGAGGACTATCATCTCTTGTCATGTCAGTAATAGGTCCAAAGCGATAAGTTAGACAATATATGATATAATATATAGACAATAGCGATGTACTATATAATAAATGGTGAACAGGAATAAAGTAACGGGATAAAGTCACAAAACAAGTTACAAGGAAAAATATCATATTTCGTTTAAAGATCATAGATAATAGTTACAGTAATTAAACAATCATTTACTGACAAAATGCATGACTTGTACGGCTATGACAGACCATGCCTTTGGACTTGAAAATTCCTCTCTAAACCAGGCATGTCGAACTGAGGGTCCCCCAAGGGCTACATGGATCACATATGTCTGAAGGCCACATACGACAATTAATTGCTCACATTATAACTATTTCTTAAAATTTTATATTACGAAGACAAAGCATGCTTGCGCTGTGAAAACCTTTGTGCAGGCTGCAGGAGTATTTGTAAAGGGCCGCATGTGGCCCGCAGGCCGCATGTTTGACATGCTTACTCTTCAGGTACGACTTGCGCTTCAAATGGTACCTGAAGAAGTTGGTAAGGATTTGTTTAGTTTGAGTAGGAAAAGCATTAGTCTCAGCTGTTCAACATATATTTCTTACATAATTGCCAGCAGACAGAGGTCATGAATGCCTGAACGCCCTTGTTAAAGATTGACAGCGAGACAACAGTACATATATTCAATATTTACATCTGCAATACATTTTGATCGGATGAAGTTGCGTGGTTTAGTAGTTAGGGTGTTCGGTTCATGATAGTAAGGTCGTGAGTTCGATTACCGACGGAGCGTTGAGTTCTTCAACATGTCATTTTACATCACCTTGCTCCAGTCCACTTGGCTGGCGAAAATGAGTTGTACTTGCAATTCAAGGGGCCAGCTTTGTCAGACACTGTGTCACGTTGAATCTCCCTGAGAACTGTGATAAAGATACTCATACCTGTGGAATGCTCAATCACTTAATTTCACGAGCCGGCTATTAGAATAAGTGAAACATTTGTGGTCGGAACGGACAGAGGTTAAACACAGACTTCAAAAGGTTTGATCTCCAATTGTCATCCGATTTCGTATTTCTGAATGTTTACATAGTCCCAGGTTAAATTCCGACTAGAATTCATTTCTCAATATTTTAAATGTGAGGGTCTTTTTAGTTTTGTACAATGCCTGTTTCTTTTGTGACGCCTAAAGAAAATTGTCAAAACATAATAGTTAAAGAGAGAAAGAGAGTCAGCTCCTCCCAATAATTCCTCTTCATGGACGAACTAAAATTATAGATGACAAAAGGTCTGCAGCTTAAAAATTTTCCTAGAGATTTTCGAACAATTTTCAGAAAAAATTAAGATGTAATTTCAAGTGCAGATATGCAGAATGGTAGCAATATAGCATGATTGACGGATAAGTGAGACGGATAATTTGTGACTTAATGGAGGGGAAGTATTACAAGAGATGAATAATTCTGCATTTTATAGGAAAATGAGCAGGCGTGTATGACGCATAAGCTGTGCGTATAAAAACTATGCAAATGAGAATGAGAAATTAATATTTCATGACTGTATAAATACATTATAAAAACTCAAATATCTGAAATGAGCAGCTGTTACAAAGATTATAATTTTCTAGATTATTAACTTTGTCTATAGAGTGTACACACGCACACACAAACACACACTCTCACACAAATACATATACATATAAATATATGTGTATGTGTGTGTATATATATATATATATATATGTGTGTGTGTGTGTATGTTTGTGTGTATATATATATATATATATATATATATATATATATATATATATATATATATATATATATATATGTGTGTGTATATATATGTATATATGTATATATGTATGTATATATATATATCATAGTCGATCGACTTTCGTCAAATCGGACCGAGGTAACAATGTTTCTATTGGTCTTTCCAATTGCTAATACTATCTATCGGTCGCAACTCCAGGTAGAAGGAGCAACGTGAAATAAAGTGTCTTGCTCAAGGACATAACGCATCGCCCGGTCCATGAATCGAACTGACAACCTGACGATTGCTCTAACCAATCAGCCACACGCCTTCACTCACACACACAAACACACACACACACACACACACACACACACACACACACACACACACACACACACACACACACATATATATATATATATATATATATATATATATATATATATATATATATATATATATATATGTTAGTTTTGCGAGGTTTTTGATATGAAATCGTGTGTCGAAACAAATATTGTTATACTTGGGGAGGGTCATATTTGTGTAATATTGCCAGAATTAATAACAGAACACACTCACTGTTTGGTTGGTTTTCGCTTCTGTGTCTTTTATATCGTTAATCTAATTTATTCGGTCAAAAATAATACAGATACAATATACACACAAACACATATATATAGTTTATCAAAGTTCTTTCGTTGCACATCTGCAACATCGTCAGTGGTGCTATTGTTTCCTCCCGTTACATTGTATGTCTAAGCCATTTTTATTTAGTCTGTCTATCTATATGATATATATATACATGTGTGTTTGTATATGTATATATATATATGTGTGTGTGTGTGTGTGTATGTATGTATGTATGTATGTATATATATATATATATATATATATATATATATATATATATATATATATATATATATATATATATATATATGTAAATAGGTAGAAAAACGATTATTAGGAAGAAAAAATTTTTTTTTTCCTTTATTCTTTTCTCTTTTTTCTGGGTTAGAAAATGTTTAAAACAAAATATTTAACTTTGTGTAAAGTGTTAAGGTATTTGTTAATTTATTTATTAATTAACAATACCATTTATTTATTTATTTATTAATTTATTTATTTATTAATTTATTTATTTAATAATTATCAATTACCGGTTTCAGCATTTTATGCATTATCAAATTCTGTGAGTGGGAGAGAAAAAAAGGGGAGAATTTGTATTTGTATAAAATGTAGGAGAGAAGATAAGGTGATGTTGAACATGTTATTTAAATGGGAAAGAAAGAATAATATTATTTACAAACAAGGTTTTTGAAGTCCAAAAAAGGGTGATGTGGAACATGATAAGGTAATGGGAAAGAAAGAATAATATTATTTACAGGCATGGTTCTTGAGGATAAGCAGTTCAAAAAGTGTTATTATGGCAGGAGCGCTTGGAGGAGTTGATCCATGATGGTGGCAAAAGTCTGCCTGGGAATGGATGTTTTTTCCCTTTTTAGAGAATTAATATGCAGGGGTGAGGTAATTAAGGGTGGTCGGGTAGGAGAAAGAGAGGAGAGGGGGCAATTCATTTATATAAGAAAAAGGATTAGGTAGCGTGTAAGGGAGGAAACTCTTTAGAGAACGTAGGAATTTTGGACTATGGTTCATTGTTCGTTCCAGTTTTAGTTTAGTCCGAAGTTTAGTCCATTAAGTAGAGGTTGGATTTTGTTAATGAGTACGTTTCCTTATTAGTACGATGGATGAAAGAAGCGTTGTCTATGAATTTGTAAATGGGGAAAATTCTAAATTTTGGTTGTTGGTTAGGTGCACAATTGGCGATATGTTCACTAAAAGCAATATTTCTGTATTCCTGTATTTTGATTTGTGATCTATGGACGGTCATACGTTGTCGGAGGCTGTTTTTTGCCTGTCCTATGTAGTGCTCTCGATAACCTGAGCAGGTCAAAACATAGATTAGGTTTTCAGATGCACATGTAAAGTTGTATTTAACTGTGAAATGTTGTCCTTGTTTAAAGTGGAATGTTGAACCTTCTATTAGATTTATGCATATACCACAGTTGGGCCTTCCGCATTTTTTTAATGTAGGGTTCATTGTCAGGGTTGGTTGGATTTTGGCTTGTGTGAGGATGTTTTATATATATATATATATATATATATATAGGTGGATTCCTGATGTATATCGGGGGTGACCACAGTTCAAAGAGGTACTCAATACGTTAGTACAACGAAATTTCTTGATACCTTATAACATATAATGAATTCTATCTTTGATAATAATGATTTCCTTATAACATATAATGGTTACTTTATTTAATAATAATCATCTCATTATAGAATATAATACTAAAATGATATTTCCGTAATTTAATTCTTTCACATTTAATACATAATCTTCTAGGTTTTTTGTCATGCGAAACATTTGGAAACAATGACTAATGTTTACATAATTAAGCCATTGATATATTAGAAGAGAATATTGGAGACAACGACGGAGTCAGCATGAGGTATCTGCTATATCTGCTAGATATAGTTACCAATTCTCCTTCACATCTCAGTCTAGTGACTTAAAAAGAAGAGGACACTTTTGATAATATAGTCGAGAAAACAAAGACAGCATGATCGCAGCTGGAACACTCTCTTAGGTAATTTATCTCAGCAATATTGTTTGTTCAGAGCCCAACTGGAGATAAACAGCGACATAAAATGATTATTTGAATCAACTCTTTCTCTCCCTCTCCCATTACTCTCTCCCTTTCTTTATTTCTCTCTCTATATATATATATATATATGTATATATATATAAAATACGTCTAGTTAGCACCCCAAACGTATAATTGGGATTATACTAAGGTATATCCTAATGTTTGTTGAGTGAGACGGAAGCCGGTCGGAGTATTGCTTAAAGCTTTCTCTGTTAATGTATTAAATATATATATATATATATATATATATATATATATATATATATATATATATATATATATATATGACGAAGGAAATGTGGTAAGGAACCAGGTGGACCATAACGCACCAAAGTACTCAATACTTGAGGTAGTAGAGTGGGTAATAGGAACCAGTAAGACCCCGACAGCTGAGCTCAAGCCGTTTCGACGGCTAATTCTGGACTAAATGAAAATTTATCCTGGTATTTAAATAGCCGATCTTCTCAAGGGGTAATTCCATATATGGTCAAAGTGATTGTCAAAAATCAGTAGTAATTCTGTGCTTGCAAATTAGTAGGGGAGATGGTGGCTAAACCTGCCAGTAGGAGAAAGAGGGGAGGGGGTGGAGTAGACCCAATCAAGCGTTGGTAGTGCCAGCTACAGCTGGGCATGAAGTCAAAGAAGATACAGGGGAGGGAGAGGGGGAGGAAGTCGGAACGGTAGGTAGAACAATGGGGGGTAGAAATAGGAAAGAAAAAATACTGAGAGTGAAGAAAAGCAAATAAGTGTAAAGAAAAAAGTAAAATAAATTAAATTCAACGACCTAGGTGTCAGGCTATTGTTAGGCGAGAATAAAATAAAGAAAGAAAGAAAGAAGTAAATAAATAAATAAATAAATAAATAAGGAAATAAGTAAGAGAACTAGGTGGGGCGGATAAGGCAAGGACCCTTTTAAGAGGTATAAGTACGTAAATGATACGGTGACGGGTCAACAAAAGGGGCCAAAATACTAAAGAGACTACCACGAAATAAACAATAAAGGTTTCCATCCCGGGCCAGCAACGACCCAGTGCAGCAAAGTGAACTTGTACGAGATAATAATTCTGAGTCCCGAGAAAAATATATACTAATGCTAACTCTAAAAGATCTAAAACAAGCTACATGAAAGTTCGTACGAAATAAAGGTAGAATACGGAGAAATAAATTCAGAATCCACCCCGCCCAGAAGAAAAGCGAAGCAAGAAATACTGAAACGAAAAAATAAGGCATAAGTGCCACTAAGAAATATAGAGGGCACAGAGAATAGTGGGAGCGGTCGGAAAAAGGGGGAAAGTATCCGGGGTCTAAGCCAACTGCTATAAAGGGCGGAGTCCGCCAAATCTATCAAAGACTAGGGGAGGGGGGGGGTACTAAGGCTACATGGGGCCAAAGGGCAGCCTCGGGTGGGCGAGAAAAGACGCCGACAAAGGAGAAGAGCTGGGGTAGAAGGACAAAGGAGAGAGGGGGGAAGGAAATAAAGGAAGCGATAAAAGAATACAAAGAAGATCTTACGTCTTCCTTGGCAAGCAGGGGTTACCCATTGCAAAATCGGCAACTGGGGTGTTATAGCCCTAGTCTACCCCCCCCCCCCCCCCCCCCGGGTCATTATGGGGTTTGAGGGCGAGGTAAGTCCTACGCAATCTATGTTTACATGCAGTAACCAGTTCATCTTTCTTGTTTAGGAGTTGGTCCGTCGAAAACAGCATTTGTAAAGTTTCCTCCGAGCATAAATTGCACGGACGGCGTCCTCCCGTGTAAGAATTGGCTCTGGACAGTAATCTCCAAGTGAGATCATAGGTGATGTTGTTGTCCTTGAGGTCCCATATGTGGCCCGAAAGTGTAGTGGCGTGATGCCGGGCCGGGTTTCGGAAGGTATGTCTATGTTGGTATAGCCGGGTCTTGAAGTCACATGCGGTAAGTCCTATATAGGCTTTGTTGGAGGTATCCGTCCTCACGTTGCACTGGTAGATCACATTACGGTCTCTGCATCTATTGTCGAGTGGGCAAATAGATCTATCCGGGCAGTTACACCTCCTGGTCGGTTCTCCACTGCTAATTAGGTTATTTCTGCCATCGGGGTTGAGTTTTTTGTTGTTAGAGGAGACGATGTTTTGTGCGAAGTTTGGTGTAGTGCTGTAAGAGAGTTTGATGGTATTTTTGTTAATTATGTTGTGGTAGCGGTGTTGTAATGGGAAGTGTTTTTCAATGAGCCTAAAGAATAGTTTCCCGATGGGAGTAGTCACCTCTGCGTTGTGGGGAGGATTGAACCATGTTACATTGCGTGAGCGGCGGTGTCTCCTGCTGGTTCCGCTAATGGGAGCTGGACAGTAGGATATTTCCTCCCGGAAACCACTCCGCTTGAGGGCCTGATTGTAATAAGGCGCATGTTCATCGAATATCCGCTCATTAGCTGACAAACGGGATATGCGGAGGGAGATGTTTTTGACCAGGTTGTTTGTGATGTTCCTAGGATGGTTTGATCGGCGGTGGATGTAGTGCAGATTGTCATTAGGTTTCCTGTATGGGTAGTACAGGTCGTTTTCGAGGTCGAGGGTTACGTCCAGGAAGTTTACTCGGGTCAGG
>OZ024741.1:78592216-78634716 GCA_964016885.1 Eledone cirrhosa | reverse complement strand
TAGAAAGCACATTTTCGGCCTGAAACAAATAATTTCTTGCTTCCGTGTATCACAATGTCATAAAAGACTAAGATCCTCAGTTTACTCTCCATCGAAAGAATAGTCTACTGATGCAATTGAAGCAAAAAGCTCCGTGTGCGATGAGATCATAGAACATTTTAATTCTCAAAAAGAAAGACTAGAACTGGTATAGAATTAAATTAAATAAGCAAAATTATCTGATGTTTTTATTTTTAAATGTATGCATATGGCAAGTTATGCATAAGTCAAGATTTATGCAGAAGATAAAAACTCATATTTTGCAATTTATGCAATGTATGCAGTTATAGAATAATAGAAATTTAGTTTATTTATGCATCACAATTCATATCATTTGCAATTTGCAATCCGCATTATATAAAGTAGGTTAAAGTATGTGTTCATTTGTGAGTGGTACTTTCGCTAAAATATTATGCTCAAAGTAGCACAGAGCACACCTTCTGACAACATCATGTGCCACTGATACACACACACACACACACATATGTATATATATGTGTGTGTATATATATATATATATATATATATATATATATATATATATATATTGATTCTACTGATTTTGTATAGAATATATATACAGATATATACATGCATGCAAGCATACATACATACATATATACATGCATGCATATATGGTGGCTGCCAACTCGTTTTCGAGTACGGCAACTACTTTATATCCATGTAGGAGAACCCCTACCGATGCGCTGAACGAGTGTGACTTTTTAGTCCAGCCAGCGACTTGAAAACTCTGGTACAAACACTACACTTGTGACAATTATTGACACATAGTGCTGGGCCCATGGTACCATGTGACGACAAGTGCAGAGAGATCTCCAGATATAAAGAAAAGCCTGTGCCGTGAAGCTTTTATAATGAGCAAAGGCACTGCACAAAGCCAGTCCCACTCTCTTAACCAAGATGATATTTACCAAAAAGAAGAACAAGTCAACATCATTGGATACTATCAGAGTTGCTGGTGTTATATCAGAGTTTTTCTTCTCCTAAAATTCTGCCTTGACAAAGGCTAAGGGGTCATCTCTCCCGGTGATTTTGGATGGCCATTGACTCTTAAGAGCTCCTTTGCCCTTTGACAGGTTTTGTTTTTAGTCCTGCAGGATGTCCAAAGTCACCCTCCTCACCAAGAAACCTTGGTGGGGTTGCCAGTTTAGTCGTCAACGACCCGACCATGAGACATGCTGTACTGGGATACATGTTACCAGTAGCACCAACTGGTGACCTGACATACATACATACATACATACATACATACATACATACATACATACATACATACATACATACATACATACATACATACGTGTGCGTGTGTGTATGTATCTATGCATATATGTATGTATGTATGCTTGCATGTATGTATATATCTGTATATGTATTCTGCAATGTCAACAACATACAAAATCAGTCGAACCAATATATATACATACATATACATGCATGCGCGCGCGCGTGTGTGTGTGTGTGTGTGTGTGTGTGTGTGTGTGTGTGTGTGTGTGTGTGTGTGTGTGTGTGTGTGTGTGTGTGTGTGTGTGTGTGTGTGTGTGTGTGTGTGTGTGTGTGTGTGTGTGTGTGTGTGTGTGTGTGTGCGTGTGTATCTTTTAATTTGAACTATTGATGCTCTAGACCAGTGGTCGCCAACATGGGTTCCGCGGAACCTTGGGGTTCCGTAAAACAAACTCTGGGTTCCTTAAAAAAATAAATATTTACATTACCATTAATATTTTGGGTTTTCTGAAAAGGTGCAAAGAAAATGCCAAAAGTGCAATGTATAAATGAACAAGTACTATTGTAGTGTACACAGGTTCTCCACTCCAATTCGTGGAAAACACTACTTTCAGTATCTCACTTGAATTAGCAGAAAAACACTGTTCTGAGATTCGTGGAAATTGAATACTTTCAATTTCACATCAATTCTTGGAAAGACATAGTTTTCTGAATTCGGAGAATTTGACTACTACTGATAATACACTAATTGAACTTAGAAATTGACCAATCACGAACAAGTAAATGTTGGTCGATGACAGCATAACTTTAAACTGAAAACTTCAGTTCAGCGAGGTCTCTCAGCCAAGAGACAGGGTCAGTTCGCTGTTCTCACAACGTAAGTTCAGTAGAATGTTTTCAATAGAGAACACGTTTTAATCTGCTGCCCTCACAAAAGCTTTAAAGTCGTCTAAAGTTTCCTCACTGAGTGAACTCGCTTACTAGTCGTTTTCAATATGCATCCAGTTCCACAGACAATTCTAAATAAGAACACGTTACATTCTGTTGTAATTTGCACAGAAAATATAACGCCTGTAAAGTTTCGACTACTAACAAAGGTAATTTTGTATTCCATGCATACACTATAAACTTTGCCACACAATTATGTATTCATTTGATGACATCTGCATCCACAATTGAGAAATTACTTTATACAATAAATATATATGTCCACAAACATTTGACTAAACTTTATTGGTTCCAATCTAATATATGTTTAACGCAGCCTAAAGCCTTCTTATATTATATCTAACTTTGAGTCAAAATAGATAGAAGATATCTGAATTAATTTCCAATACCATCGTCACATCTACACTATCAGCTGATTTGCATTTTTTGCAGATATTTAAATATATTTACATTACCAATAATATTTAATACGACCCTAAAGTAGTATATGCAGGAAGTGCTGGACTCTGAAAAAAATGTCTTCTAGTTGTTCATAAATTTGCACCTTTTTCAGTAACCCTTAATATTTTAATATTATTATAAGACTTTAAATAATATGTTTGCCATCCTAAAATGGAGAAATTTCAATTTTTAAAAATTAAAATTTTTTTTTAACTAGTTAAGTTTTTCCAAATATCTAAAATTAAATTTAATTTAAGTACTTTTTGTAATTAAAAAAACTGTTAATTTCTCTTGTTTATTAATGTCATATTAAAAATGTTAACTGTAGATAAATAACATTGATATGATGTCTACTGCAAAGAAGCTGAAGTTAGATACCAGCAGTAAGGTTAGACAGTGGTGTGATGATTATGTTAGATATGGATTTCAAAAGGCTGCTGACACTAAAAAAGATACACCAGATCAGCCCATGTGTTTGCCATGTTCAAAAGTTCTATCAAATAGCTGTTTAAATCCTGCTAAACTTAAAAGACACATTGATACACCAATGATAAAAACAAGTCACTGGAATACTTTACTTCGCTGAAAAACAACATAAAAAAATCACAAGCTAATATGTATGACTTGTTTTGTAGAAAGTCAGATAGAAATAAAGCTTTAACAAGAACATCTTTTGAGATTTCACATTTGATTGGTAAAAACAAGAAACCATTTACATTAGGAGAACAGTTAATTCTGCCAAGTATAAAAATTGCTACAGAGAATCTTTTTGAAAGCTGCAGTATTAAGGACAAAGAAAAATTAAGCCAGTTACCATTGTCAACAAATACCGTAAAAAGAGGGATAATTGATATTTCTTCTGATATAGCCAATCAGATACTAACTGCACTAAAGAAAAGCCCATGTTTTGGTCTGCAAGTGGACGAAACTACGGATATTAATAACAAGGCTCAATTAATTTGCTATGTACGGTTTGTAGACCTTATTAAAAAGAATTAGTAGAAGAGTATTTGTTTTGTCTGGCATTAGACATCACAACTAAAGGTCAAGATATATTCAATAAAATTGAAGAGTATTTTTTTTTTAATGGTGTATCTTGGAGCAAGTTGACTTCAATAACAACAGATGGAGCAGCTGCAATGACTGGTAAACATTCTGGTTTGATTGCAAAAATTAAAGAACAGACCCCAAATTGTATTTCAAATCATTGTATGATTCATCGAGAGGTTTTGTGTTAAAAAAAATTCAAAGACAGAGATGCTCAAATATTAAATGACCAGCTGAAAGACATTGTCAAAATTTTCAATTTGATCCATGCAAGAGCAAAAAATTCTAGAATGTTTGAATCTATTTGTGAATCTTCTGGAAGTAATTATAATAGATTGTTATTGAACAATGATGTGCGTTGGATGTCTTTTGGGGATGCTATGAAGAGAGTTTTTGAACTGAGAGAAGAAATAATAGTTTTTCTAAAAAAACAGAATGATGAAAGAGCAAGTGTATTAGAAACCAATGAATGGAATGTGCAACTCGCTTATTTAGTAGACATTTTTGGTGAACTGAACAAACTAAATAAGTGTCTTCAGGGTAACAATGCAGATATTTTTACTTCAATCAATTTTATTACATATTTTCAATCAAAATTAAACATCTTTATAAAAAGAATTGAATCGGACAATTACTTTCAAACCTTGAAATAGAGCTTAAAAAGAGAGAAAATTTTGACTCCAGCAATCTAAAGAAGATTATTCTTTCTCATTTAAATGTGCTTTCCACAGGTTTTTCAGATTATTTTGATTTCATGGAAAAAGATATTGTTAGCGGAAATTTATGGATAAAAAACCCGTTCACCGAGATCGAGCAGTTAGTGTCAGAAAATGACGCTGGAAATTGTAAAAATTTACTACCTGCACAATGCTTACATCAGTTGATGGATTTGAATTCAAACGAAGACCTGAAAGTGATATTCGAAAGCAGAAAGAAAGAACTGTGGATCGACTTATTCTTGATTGGGGAGTTTAATGAAATCAGCCAACTTGCATTGAAGTATTTGACTTTATTCCCATCTAGCTATTTGTGCGAAAAAGGGTTTTCGCAGTTGGTGGAAATCTGCACAAAGAAGAGGAATAAACTGTCAGCAATTGACGAGTGTATGAGACTGGCATTAACTAGTGTTGAACCTCGATTTTCTAAACTCACTGATGAGGCGCAACAGCAGAAAAGCCATTGTGTTCGATTACATACACGCGCATGAAACACTAAAATAAATAAATACTTTATTTTTTTTTTTTTTAAGTTTTGTATTGTATAGGTTCCGTGAAGAATTCAAAATATTTAGAGGGTTCCTCGGTTTTAGAAAGGTTGGCGACCACTGCTCTAGACAAACGTCCATTGAGCTTTTCTACTGAGAAACATCAAAATCATACATATTATATATGTTATGAAACTTTATCTTAGCATATAACTGCTCCAAATTCTTAATTTGTTGAACTGCTTATACTGTGACTAATACTTCGCACTTCTTTGTAGCAGATACGACGTCCAGTCCTATTTGTATCTGCCGCCACAGTTAAAATGTTATAAATGTGGCTGACTCTCGGATCCCGACAGATATAAAGGTATTTTGTACTTTATTGGAACTTATCCAAAGACTATTCCTCTGATGATTGAGAGGGACATATGGTCCATGTTTAGCTAGACAATTAATCTATTATCGGAACCGTCGACAGTCCATTTATGTTTATCCCCTTAATCTACATGAGCATAAGACAAACCCAGTAAACACCTCTGTCAGGAAATAAACCAAATGCATACAGAAATAAGTAAATGACTCGTGTAATCAGAAATATTGTATTCAGGACTATTTCTTCCAAAGTGAAATTTGAAGGAGATTTGGTCTGTTACTACTGGCATATTGAGCTGCTACGTTGAGGGCTCTATGCTGGCTCGGAGCTTGTTTTGATTCCTGATCGAACATACTTTAGATCACAGACATTCGAACCATGACCTGCTCAACTTTCTTTCAGGAACAATGTATTCAGAGCTGTATTACCCAACATAAAGTGAGATTTGAAGGAGATTTGGCTGCTATTTCTACAACGTAGAGGCCTAAGTATTTGACTCAAGGTAATTGTTGTTGGTTTTTTAGTCTCGGATCAGCATATTGTATCTAGAACTGACATTATCCAACGTATTAAAGACGGTATAGTTTGCTTTGGAGGAGATTTGTCTGGTGGTAGTAGTAGTAGTAGTAGTAGTAGTAGTAGTAGTAGTAGTAGTAGTAGTAGTAGTAGTAGTAGTAGTAGTAGTAGTAGTAGTAGCGGTGGTGGTGGTGGTGGTAGTAGTAGTGGTAGTAGTAGTAGTAGTAGTAGTAGTAGTAGTAGTAGTAGTAGTAGTAGTAGCAGCAGCAGCAGCAGCAGCTGCAGCAGCGGCGGCGGTGGTGGTGGTGCCAATACTGATAAAGTAAAGAAATTTCATTGATTGGGGTTATATTCAAAAATATTAAAATAGATCATATAAGAGATTTTACACCCATTAGAGTAGATAACTTTCAACATTTTAATGTAGGAAAATTAACAATTTCCATGTCTAAGGTTATATTTGAATGTTCAATCTTCACGATTAGTCACCACACACACACACATACACACATACGCGCGCGCACACACGCACACACGCGCACGCACACACACACACACACACACACACACACACACACACACACACACACACACACACACACACACACACACACACACACATAAATCCTAGTGATGAAAAATGTCGATCGTATAAAATATTCAACACCTGTCAGTAGAGATAATTTTCAATTTTTTAATATTTGTTTTAATTGACAATTTTCACGTGTAAGGTTATGTTTGGATTAAAATATTTTTCAGTTTTCCACAAATATTTGTTAAAATAAGACAGGAGACAGTATATGATTCGGAAATCTCATCTCATTGATCAAATACCAAAAAAACAAACCAAGGAAATAAAAACAAAGCGAGAACTTAGAATAAGTCATCAACATTAGAGAAAGCTATTAGGTTATAGTGGTGGACTTATATACGCCGCCCGGTAAACTATCTCCACATGTCGTTTGACAGGCTCTGGTGGAGGCCACTCTGTTACATGCTGCAAGTAAATGGACAAGGTTTTAATGTAAAGATAGATAAATTAACTGTTTCTACGTTAGGCACAAGGCCAGCAAATTACCCAGTGCATTACTGGTACTTTATTTTATCGACCCCGTAAGGATGAAAGGCAAAGTCAACCTCGGCGGGATTTGAACTCAGATCGTAAAGGGACGTAACTATGCTGGAAAGCATGGCGTCCGACCCTCTACCGATACTGCCAATCCACAAATTAACGGCGTTGTATTTGTTTTGCAAGATTTTTTATATGAAATCATGTGACGAAACAACTTTGAGAAATGATATTTATATGTTTAATTGTTGGTCAATCTGCGATTAATCCAGGCCCTGCTACACTTTGGTCCGAGGAGGGTAAACTCTCCAAACATTAGTCGCTCTCCGACAGGTTTGCGGTCGAGTCTGTGGTAGTAGAGACTTCTGGTGTCCTTATCCCTAGGGCCACCTCCTTGCTCACCACCATCGGTAAAGAGTTGGTTACCCGCAGGTGTGAGCCTCGCGAGCTGGAATGGCTCTTCCAGCGCGTCTCCCTCACCCTCCTCCGGCGAAACGCCTTCTCCATTCTGTCCGCTGGGGCTGCGGGGAGGCCAGTACGTGGACCCCCATTTGCTCATGATAGTGAGAGATGGGGAGAGCGGGAGAGAGGGAGGCAGTGACAATGGGAGTTGGGTTCTTTTGTGTTCGGACCTTGTGTATATATTTTCCTGAGTCCTGTATTTTCGTTGCTCTGGTGATGCGACTGGACTGCCGATTGCTATATATATATATATATATATATATATGTTTCACGGGGACACACCCATGTATGTGACAAAGACATGTATTTACCCATCAATTTTCACTTCCTACTAATGTCGTTAAATAAAGTTGATAAAATCTTTGAAACTTCTAATTTGACAACAAAGTGATTATTTCTTTGTTGTTTAGAAAATACTAACAACACAACTCATTGATTATATCTGAAAAGGGTAAGTTGACAAAGATTTACTTGAAATCTATAATAATGTCTAGTTTAAGCTGTGGTTTATAAATATATAGACATTACAGAAGGTTGTATGATGTAATATTAATAACAAATTAGCAGCTAAAGTCAGTTAATTTTTCAATTAAAGGTTTGTACTTAGAGTGTATCGATATAAAAGTATTTAATATGTAAAAAAAAAAAAAAAAATTATAAACATTGATTGCCAGCTAAATTATTTATAAGAATATAAAAATATACTGAAGCGAAAACCAGACAGTGAGTGTGTTTTACTATATTTTGGGCAATACAAAGACATGTCCCTCCCCAAATATAAAGATAGATAAATTGATATCTTGATGTGATACTCCATACAAGGTTCGCTTTACCTGTTTCTCCTCCTCTTCCCAGATTTGGAAGCGGCAACCGCTCTGTATAATCAGTTCCTGATTATTTACTAGAATTCTATAAGAACCAAACATCCATGATTTCAGCAAACAGGAGGAGTAGTTGGCTTTGATAAGCATCAATAAATGCGAAACAAGGCCTTGTCAGCTTTATCTCCCCCTGTTTGCTGAAATTAAAGTAAGTGAGTCTGTCACTACTCTAAAACAATAGCATAAGGTCTTCGAAATGCTTTTAATTAAGCATACAGTGTATTGCAAAATACACTATATATACATTCATATATATATACCTATTTCAGAGCACCAATTCTAATATATATATATATATATATATATATATATATATATATATATATATAAACGTTAGAATATGTGTAATAAGGCCAAGACAATGCAGATATGGACATAGAAAAAAGAATGCAATAGTGAAAGATATTGATGGGAATTCGTCTTTCACCTTGAATTTATTTAAATGTCCTTAATTTTCGAGATAATATCTCTTCTTCGGAGGGAAGTAAAGGTCTCAGACCAGCGTCTTTAAATCTCTAATTAGAGATTTAAAGACTCTGGTCTGAGACCTCTTAAAAGTCTTGAAACCAAACAACGATATTCTTGCATCACTACCTAGAAATATCACAGGGTATAGAAGTCTCAATGGCATTGATACCACAGAAGACCTGTCAATTCTCCCCGTCCGACGAGGAGATTTGCAATAGCCTTTGGGGTGGGTGAAAGATGTCTTCCCTTGTGAAAATGGGTATAGCTTTCTTTATGTAAAATCTCATTTTGCCTCATTTCTCCCCGTTTTGGGGCACTTCTTTGCATGGTACTCCCAATTTAGGTTTTTAGAGGTTGGCAAGTCTACCACAGATGAAGACAAGACAGTAAAATAACTAGTTGAGTCTCTAAATATATTGATACAGTCTGAAATGCCACATATCCTGAAACTAAATTTTGATATGATTAGTATTGATTCTAATCTTAACCCGAGAAGAGAACTCCGTAATGAAAAACTATTTTGCTAATGTTTCTTCGTAATCTCTACTTTCGTGGACGCGCGCACGCGCACACACACACACACACACACACACACACACACACACACACACACACACACACACACACATATATATATATATATATATATATATATATATATATATATATATATATATGTGTGTGTGTGTGTGTGTGTGTGTGTGTGTATGTGTGTGTGTGTGTGTGTGTGTGTGTATTTCATCAAGCGGCAATGCCCCTTAACATGTCGCAAGTACAATCATTCATCCGTGCTGGCGTATATCAATCTTCCTTTGTATTTTCTCACTGGCATCCGCGAAATTCTGTAGAACGAAAAATATAATAATAATTTGAAACTGAACGTAGAAAATAAATGCAGTGAAGGAAATCTTTTAAAGAACATATTTTCACTAAAGACATAGTAATGAAAGAAATAAAGTAGCCTTTACTTGCTCAGCAATTTTGTACAATTATTTATCTGCAAATGATTAAAATTTCAATTTGTTAATTATCAAAGTAAACACTGAACAGAGAAAGCCAATTTTTAAAAGATTGTTCAATGCCTGTAAATATCTCTATTTAAAAATATGCACAGTTTTCTATATTTTAATTTTATTTTATTATCATTTTCAATACGATAACATTATTATCATTTGCTGCTATTATTGAAAGTTGGATAGATATAACAACAGTAGAAGTCAGCGAATCACTTCAGTTAATTATCAACTGGAAAGTCACTGTTATCCAAAATATATCTTCTCCAGACAACGAAAGAACCTCTACGTAGTTGCTCTAATGAGTTAGAAATTGTAAGCCAATTTCTCTCTCTCGGGAGACAGGAGTATAAAGGCATCTGTCTTCTGATGAAAAGCCAAAAAGCTTTGAAACACATGAAGGCAATCTCATGATTTTTTCTGTACGGAAAGAATTACAAAAGTATATTTATAATTGTTCATTTTCACAGCGGGGTATCTCTTGATTCACCCTTCCATAGTCAAATATTAGTGGCTTAATATTCAAGTATAGCCACACTATAGCATACTTAATATACTATTAATCTTGCAAGAAAGATAAAAGTATTTGTGAAATAAATGTTTGTTAAATAGAACACAGTCGTTTAAACAATGTTTATCTACTTTTAGGTTTAAAAGATTATCAAGGGTAGTGTGAACAGTTTTCGCTTTGTTTAACCCCATCGTAGATTCTGCGATAACAAGCAATTAATTTCTCTAGAATGCGGCAAACAAGCATGCTTCGATTGAAGTCTGTATCCATATCTATTATTTGATGCTTAGCTGACTCTAAAGCATGAAATATCCCACAAAGTTCTTTTGTTGTGATTTCCTTGGGAACATGCTTTTCTATTTCTCCACTTTTCGTTTGTTAATTTTATTCAAATGCGCATTCTTGTTCGACTTCAAGATAATTATCACTCGTGTTTTCTTTTTAATGTGAATTCAATAATTCTCGAACATTTTCCATTTCAACACACAATAATAGCGACACACAATAATAGCGACAATTTCTTCAACCAAATTGTTAACGAGATATCTAAATCTACAAAACTAATTGGTACAGTCAGGCAAAAGAATTTTTCAAACATTTCTCATGCAACTAGAGTCACTTCTTTCCATGTGTTCTGTTGCGCGTTTGATGTTGGAAATTTCCACAAATTCTGGAAGAGTAACAGCATTCTGTTTCGTTGTTGCTTCAACTGTTCAATGACAAAGAGATTTCATATTAGTGGTAAAAACAAAATCAAGCTTCACATTTTCACACAAATCATAAAATTAGACCAGTGGCATTATTGAAAGTCTTTCTTACAATGAGCTACAACGGCAGAACAAAAATAGAACCTTAACAAGTTTTCAAATATGGTTTAGGTTACTCTTTCCTTCTGATTCGCTCGCCAAATTACTGGCATGGATTACTTGTCACATTCTTTTAAAGTACTTGGGTTCTGAGTACTGTAGATTAGTAATGGCTTTAATTTAAATACCTCTCAGCATTGCTTCAAAGCATACTATTTATGCGGTATTTTATGGTCAGGTTGTATTGTTTCTTTCTGAGATAAACATATCTAGGCAGCATCCTCAACTCCCCCCCCCCACCACCACCACCACCACCCATAAGCCAATTCATCTATGTTAAACATCTGTCGATAATCGTAGTAATTTTTTTTTTAAATTTTCCATGGTTCTACATGAGATGTGGGTGTAGCATCTTTTGTCAGCACTTGCAGCTTCTCCTCTTATTTTCATATACCTCAGCCCTGCTCCAGTTTTAAAGCCCTCAAATCACCTCTTGTTTACTGTGGTGAAACTGGGGATGGTGAAACGCTATGTGTGTGTTTGTGTGAATGTATGTCTGTGTGTGTTTGTGTTAGTATATGTGCGTGAGTGTATGTGAGACTTCCTCATTGCCATATGTTGGTCATCTTAAGAAACGAAGACAAGAGAAGAAACAGAGAAGACATTGACAGAAATACCTGCATTGGAAGATAATCCGGTACTACATGAGCAGGTTAAAAGGTTTATGCGGTTCTGGAAACCCCTTTTCACCATGCATGCAAAATAGATTTTTCCAAAAGAACTACCCAAAAACCTACAGAAAAACCATTATTGAACCTAAATGGATATCCAGAGTACGGGAACTACAGTACAAATTGGACGACATTCAGTAGATAACAGGAATGTTATACCTTTATTATGAAATATCGTGCAATGAACCCAACAAAAATGGACGCCAAGAAGGAACAATAATATCATTAGTAGAATGTACACAGTCAGCTCCAGAGTTATTTAAGAGTATTGCTACTTCACAGGCCAGGCTAAGAGTTTTGAAGAACTACGAACAGTGGAGGGAGAAACATTTCCACCATTCAAAGAGGCCTGATTACGACTTGCTCTTATTGAAAATTATGACTATTTAAGCCAAGCTCTGCAGGAAGCTGCTAACCACCACATGTCAACACAACTTCGTATGATGCTCGTTGCTCTGTGTGTTTATTCTGTACCAGCCAAATGCACTGCAATTATGGAATACCTACAAGGAGTCAATGATTGAAGACTATTTGTATCAAGGAATGGATGGTCAGCAAGCTGAAAATATGGCACTTGGTTACATTAACGCAATATTGATTGAAAATTGTACCAACTGCACAAAACTGGGCCTATCTTAGCCCATTGAGATACTGCAACCTGATCCTCAAGTTGACATCAACCACCCTGATATTGATTCTCTTACTGAAGAGGAACAAATTATTGCTGATATTGTAATTGATGCTTTTCAACAGAGAAGATGCTGTTCAACAGAGAAGATGTAGATGCATCTGGAGAGTTGGAAAAACATACCTGTTCAATATACTGATTTTTCACCCCAGATCAATATATATATATATATATCCTTGAGCAAGACACTTTATTTCACGTCGCTTCGTTTCTTCTACCAGGAGTTGCGACCATAAGATAGTATCAGCAATGAAAAGACCAATGGAAACATGATTTCCTTGGTCCGATTTGAGGAGGTCCACCCCACTCGGCAAGCGAATGAGGTCTGGCATCTTGTCGATCGACGCAGGCGAGCGATATATATATACGTATATACGACTGGCTTCTTAATAGTTTCCCTTCTACCAAATTTCACTCACAAGGCATTTGTCATTTCGAGGCTATATAGTAGAACATTGCTTACAAAGGTTCCACGCAGTGGGACTGAACCCAAAACCATGTGGTTGCGAAGCGAACTCCAATTACACAGCCATGCCTGCGCCCATTTATATTTTTAAATACATACACACACACACACACACATTATATATATATATATATATATATATATATGTGTGTGTGTGTGTGTGTGTGTGTGTGTGTGTGTGTGTGTGTGTACTGCGCACAGAAGTGTTTGATATCCTTCTTCAAAGATGACACATTTCTCCATACATTGTCAATTCTTTGATCTTAACAGTGAGTCGAGTTACGCAATGTTATTCTCTTAGATACTGCTACTGTTGGTGGTGGTTGCTGCTAATGTGTCATATTTGTAATTTCTCAACAAGACTTGCAGCACCGTCTGAGATGATCAATACCACTTTTTGTAGATCCAATTGGTGATCAATATAGAAATGGTTAATCTCTGTGCCTATTGACTTATATTACTATCACATGTTGAATTTGCTCCGTTGCCACAAGCGTTCTCATATAAATCTTCGTTTTAAGACGAATGGAACTTTATATATATAATCGATATTTTTTACTAACTCAAATATCGTTATTTTCATCTACATTTAATGTGAGATAAGAGCTCTTATGGATAGCACACATAAAAACGTTGGTAAAACGATCTGGTTAATGCATTCAGCAAATTCAAAGGAAAATCTTAGCTTCGATAGTTTTCTTGAAATGTAACGTCTGATTATGGATAATTTGGACAGAAAGAACATGTCGATATTGTCAATTAAAAATAGTTGTGTATAGCAGAACCGGTAGATCGGAGAACAAAATATCCAGTGGTATTTAGTCCTGAGTTTTTACGCTTTGAGTCAAATCCCACGAAAGTCAACTTTGCCTCATATAGTTGCGAGGTCGATAAAATCAACGCCAGTGGGTTAATATAATCAGTTATAATTTTGCTACGAAATGTATGGCCTTCTGGTCTTATAGATCGATTCAGTCAATCAAAGCAGATGGTAGGGGACAAACTTGATAGAATGGTGGACGACAGATGGCATAATCGGTAGAGCGGCAAACAAGATAGAAGTAGATGATGAAATAAGTAGAACTGTGGGCAACGTGTTTTTCAATATTTAATTACATCTCTTAAAGTTGAGTTAAAATCCCATCGAAGTCGGCTTTGCACTTTATACTTCCAGAGTCAATAAAATAAACACAATTCAAGCAGTGCGGTCGATTATTTCTATTATATCCACCCAACAAAATATGTGGCATTATGTCTATAAAAAAATCAATATTTTCAATCAATATTTTCACTTGATTTCGTAGTCTGATCACTAAACTCTAATCTAGAATTTCTATCAGTATTCCATTCAATTAGTAAGTGATTTATTCCACTAGCTTGATAAATTCTTCGTAAACGAAGTAATCCCTTCCAGATAGACATTTTGATTGAGATGTCACTTTACGTATAGTTTATCTTCCATGGAATTAATTCTACACCTTCCCATCAATGAAATTGGAACTATCTTTGGTCTCTACATACAATAGATATATTACATCCTCAGTGTAAGAAACTATTTTACTTTCCTATGTCACTTCCCATATCTTTTACTCCCAATTCCGACAGCCATAATAACTGAAATCCTCTTGTGGCGTCAAGTTTCTAAATATCATCATGGGTTGCTTTGCACTTATTTTTATATTGTATGTACACTTTGGTATGTTAGTAGAACTCCAATTTAAAGTATTATTTTAATTGCACGCTATAGTGATCTAATGCAATTTTGTCTCTTGTGACCATGAGACAACAATCACCCGATGTCTCGTAACAGAACGAGAGAATGAAAGATTTTTTTATTATTTCAAGTTTTGTTTCTAAATTAATAACGTTTGCCTTTTTTTAAAAACAAACTTTCTCACTTTAATTCATTCTCATATTCATTGTTATGTAATGGGTAAAGATACTTTAGCTTTAGAGACATTGGGGAAACGGCGTATGATGAATGAGAAGAGAGAATAACATGACCTTTCATTACTGATGAAGGCTCTCTGGTTATGCGATTGACATGATTGGTAAATGCTGGCATGCGAATTCTTCTTCTTTGGCTCAGCCAGCTGTGAGTCTATCTTAATGCTGCTCATTCACTTACCAAAGGTAACCATCTCAACAAAATCATTGCATGGCGTTGCATGGACAGTAGTAAGCAAAATTCATACAGTTTTAAATAAAAACATACTGTAATTTGTACACCGTATTAAGTGAAAGATTACTGTATGTGTGTGTGTGTGTGTGTGTGTGTGTGTGTGTGTGTGTGTGTGTGTGTGTGTGTGTGTGTGTGTGTGCGTGCGCGTGCGTGCGTGCGCGTGCGTGCGTGTGTGTGTGTGTGTGTGTGTGTGTGTGTGTGTGTGTGTGTGTGTGTGTGTGTGTGTGTGTGTGTGTGTGTGTGTGTGTGTGTGTGTGTGCGTGTGTGTGTGTGTGTGTGTGTGTGTGTGTGTGTGTGTGTGTGTGTGTGTGTGTGTGTGTGTGTGTGTGTGTGAGTGTGTGTGTGTGTGTGTGTGTGTGTGTGTGTGTGTGTGTGTGTGTAGTACTAAGTAAATTTCATATTATCTATGTAATACTCTATTAGTGTGTATTGAAACATATCCATAGCCTATGGTTTTGTTATAACCTAAAACCAAACCTAGTAACATACGTGTGACATTTTTATAACTGATATTCACAGAATTGTTTTTATATTTCAGTAGATATATATACAATTCTTTGAAATATAACAATTTATGGTGATAATAAGGATTTCTAATATTAGCAGAAGTTAACTAACTCCAACAAACAATTAAAACTCATTTTATTGATTCAGGAAATGAAAAGCAAAATTGACTTTGAATCCACAACATAGAAATAAAACAAGCTATTGAAAACATTAGTTCAGCACCCTGTCATATTCACCATTTACTCATCCACCTCTTGTCATTTCTGACGGGTAGTTACACGTTTAAACAATATACTAAACCTAACTGGATTTGGATACAAATGCTATGGGTTACCCCAAGTTGTGTGTGAAGGCGCGTGGATTAGTGATTAGAGTGTTGGGCTTACAGTTGTGAGTTCGATTCTCGGACAGGGTTGTTTCCTTGAGCAAGACACTTTATTACACATTTCTCCAGTTCATTCATCTGAACAAAATGAGTTGCAACGTCAATGGTGCCAAGCTGTTTTGGCTTTTCCCTTGGACAGCGTCGGTGGCATGGGAAGGGGAGACTGAAATGCATGGGTGACTGCTGGTCTTCCATAAACAACCTTGCCCGGGCTTGTGTCTCATAGGGGAACTTTCTAGGTGCATGTTCCATTAGGATATTTACCTTTTTACTTCAAGTTGTAATGTTACAGATGATCAACCAATACAGACACTGTACACATATTCAGTAGAGGGGATTTGACTGACATTTGATTTAGAAAATGCGCCAAAGCAATCTTAATGATATGAGAATAAATAAAAAGAAAATATTAATATCATTTTAGATAAAACAGAGATAAGAGAATTAGACGAAGCACAGATTTATAAATACTTAAGAATAAATGAACTCGACAGAGTGCAACACACAGAACTGGGTGGAAAGGTTAGGAAGGAATATTATAGACGCATTAGATTAATATCTAAATGCAACAGAAATATTACATCTACCATGAATTAGTAAAGCGGAGAGTATTTGGTGACCCAGCGTTATTTTTAAATATGTACTATCGGAAATAGACAAAAATAAAGAAAAAAAGGGAAACTGATAATTTGTAAATAGCTACAAAAGAGGAACAAAACAAAGAACTAATGGGCGTCTTTAATAAAGCCAACAGATATAAAACAGAGACTGGAGTGACAGATAACTTTGAGGAGAAAGGAAAAGCAACAACAGAAACTATTACAGGACTAAGATCTAAACTAAGACATTAACGAGAAACGACTGTATATGATCAATACCTGACATGACTGAACAAAGCTTAACTGGATTAAGAGAAGTGCGGGATTAAAACTAAGACAGGATTGTTTATTACTGAGGTGTATGACCAAAGTTGTAGCATCAGAAATTGCCAAAAACATATAACGAAGCCGAATAGAAGACGTAAGTGCAGAATATGTAGAGATTGCGGAAACAAAAAAGAAACAAAACAAAAGCAATCGACTGCATTTCTTCAGGTTGTCAGTCTTT
The DNA here is from genome assembly GCA_964016885.1 of Eledone cirrhosa. Taxonomy (NCBI): domain Eukaryota; kingdom Metazoa; phylum Mollusca; class Cephalopoda; order Octopoda; family Eledonidae; genus Eledone; species Eledone cirrhosa. Next base: position 78,617,627 of record OZ024741.1, on the reverse strand, counting down.
GATAAAGGTATACATACATACATACATACATACATACATACATACATACATACATACATACATACATGCATACATGCATGCATACATACATGCATGCAGGCATACATGCATACACAGTTACATACAACATACATACATATGTACATACATTCATAGAAACATGCATACATGCATACATACATACAAACATACATACATTCATGCATGCATGTATACATACATACATACATACATACATACATACATACATACATACATACATACATGCATGCATACAGACATGCATACATGCATACATACATGCATGCAGGCATACATACATACACAGTTACATACAACATACATATGTACATACATTCATAGATACATGCATACATGCATACATACATACAAACATACATACATTCATGCATACATACATACATACATACATACATACATACATACATACATACATACATACATGCATACATACATACATGCAGGCATAGATACATGCATACATACATACAATATACATACATATGTACATACATTCATAGATACATGCATACATACATACATACATACATACATACATACATACATACATACATACATACATACATACATACATACATACATACATACATACATGGTGGCTGCCAACTCGTTTTCGAGTACGGCCACTACTTTATATCCATGTAGGAGAACCCCTACCGATGCGCTGAACAAGTGTGACTTCTTAGTCCAGCCAGCGACTTGAAAACTCTGGTACAAACACTACACTTGTAACAATTATTGACACATAGTGCTGGGCCCATGGTACCATGTGACGACAAGTGCAGAGAGATCTTCAGATACAAAGCAATGCCTGTGCCGTGAAGCTTTTATAGTGAGCAAAGGCACTGCACAAAGCCAGTCCCACTCTCTTAACCAAGATGATATTTACCAAAAAGAACAACTCAACATCGTTGGATACCATCAGGGTTGCAGGTGTTATATCAGAGTTTTCTTTCTCCTAGAATTCTGCCTTGACAAAGGCTAAGGGGTCATCTCTCCCGGTGATTTTGGATGGCCATTGACTCTTAAGAGCTCCTTTGCCTTTTGATAGGTTTTGTTTTTAGTCCTGCAGGATGTCTAAAGTCACCCTCCTCACCAAGAAACTTCGGTGGGGTTGCCAGTTTAATCGCCAACAACCCGACCATGAGACAGGTTGTACTGGGATACATGTTACCAGTAGCACCAACTGGTGACCTGACATACATACATACCTGACATACATACATACATACATACATACATACATACATATATCAGTCAACGCAATCAGTCGTATATTTTGGCGTGGGAAACTATTTATTAAATTTAAGATGAATACTATCTCCGACAGTAATGCCACAACTACAGCCAGGTTGAATAACTGGTTATTCTTCTAACTATCCCTTCTGAACACACCTTTTATTCGAATTCGTAGAGATATCCGACTAAATACATAATTCATTTTACAAGGATTTGCTACAAACAGCATGGCTGAACACAACATCAACAAGAAAATTAAGGAAGTATCGAAGACAAATAACAAAGAAGGTAATCAAACTTTATTCAGTTTTAGCTACAGAAGAAACCGAAATTTATAAATCGCATTTCTCTTGGAGTTGCGAACTTAATAATGATTTATTTAATTGTTATAAAATGGCAAAAAACAATCCCTCCATTGGCTATATGAATAGAATGAAGCTACACTGGGACGAAATGCACCCAGAGCTAAATTATTTCACAGCGAAACAATTACGCCAACAAGCGACGTTTGGTGAACGTAAAAATAAGATAAATATTATTAATTGTAAGTCCCCCACAACAAACATGGAATCAACAACACGTGCTACAGATCGCCATGCTACTAGACTTCCTAGCAGCCAGGTCGAACAGCGCCTTGAAATAACTATGCCTGTACCATCTAAGTCTACTTCGAATGCTGGGGAAAACACTATCGATAATAATAATAATCGAAGAAATAATAATAATAATCGAATAAATGTGACACCACGTATACCATCCGAGTCTACCTCGACTGTTGTGGAAAATACTATCGATAATGATAATCAAAAGTATAAACAATTGAAAATTTCTCTCAACGAAATCTTCCAGAGAGAAATTAACTCATGTATAAATATCTCTCTGGCTGAACGTGTTAAAATGACAATGGTGAATAAAAAACCAAATAATGAAATAAGTTATTGACGAAATAGGGGATGAATATTTACGACGGATAAAAACCCCAACATTTTGGCAAATCAACGCCTGTTTATATGCCTTAGCAATGACAGTGAAGCATTATCTTGGTGATAGCAGAGATATTAACAAGAACAAAACACTACAAAAAATACCATCATATATAACTAAAATAGAAAAAAAAGAGTGCTGACCTACGAAAAAACATAGGACATGTGATAATGCTCCTTACATGCAAACAAACACAAAAAAACCTTACTCCTCACCAACAAAGAGTGAAAAATAAAATAGAGACGATGTTTGGTAACAGTAGAACCAGAACTCTCCAATATAAGCTGATCACCCTCAAACAAGAATTGAGAGCTGTTAGCGAAAAACGCCGATACCTGAAGAAGGTAGATGAGAGAAAAATGCTTAATAAAAGATTCAAACGAAACCAAACATCAGTCTATAGAGATATGAAGGGCAAAATAATAAGTGTCACTGAGGCCCCATCTCAGAAAGACATAGATTCCTTTTGGAGAAAAATATGGGGTGAAAAGAAGAATTTCAACCAAGATGCAGTGTGGCTAAGAGAAATCCGAAAGAACTATTGCTCCTACACTACAACAAAAACATACGAAATAAGTGAGGATACCATTGAGACTGTGATAGTAAAACTCCAAGATAAGAAAACACCAGGAAGAGACATGATTGTCGGCTACTGGTACAAAAAACTAATATTCTATCGGAGGTATCTTACTAACCTCTACCAACAAGTTCTTAAGGGAGATACACTTATACCAGAATGGTTGACATTATCACAAACGTTACTGGTCCCCAAGAACAAAGACACTCACTTGGCAAAAAACTACCGACCCATTGCATGCCAGAAACTGATGTATAAAGATGTATACAGCCTGCCTCAACCTATTCCTCCAAGATCACTGTGAAAATAATAACATCATCACAGATGAACAAGCAGCTGGAAATAAAAGGGTTTGGGGATGTGCTGAACAACTCCTAATCAACAAAACTGCGATGTCGGAGGTGCGACAACTTAGGAGGAATATGACTACAGTCTGGCTAGACTACAAGAAAGCTTTCGATTCTGTTCCCCACTCTTGGATGATAAAGGCCCTCCAACTTGCTAAAGTCCCAGACATTATTGTCAGAGCCATAGAGAGGCTGTCTTCTTCTTGGGCTACTATCCTAAGGTTAAAGACAGAGAGGGAGGACTCTATTTTCACTGATAAAATAAAATATTGCAGGGGTATATTTCAGGGGGACAGTCTCTCTGTGATATTGTTCATCTTGTCATTAAACCCCTTGTCCTTTCTGCTCAAGAAATGAGGGATACATCATTGGCTCACAGGAGGACAGAAATACGAACCTAACCCATAACTTCTTTGTGGACGATCTGAAACTCTATGCCAAGAACATGGATGGGATGAAGAAAAATCTTGACCTGGTTACAACGTTCTCAAAGGATATAGGAATGGAGTTTGGCCAAGATAAATGCTCATACATGACTGTAAAGCGGGGAAAAACAACAACCCAATCTAGCAACATTGTCATCAATGGTCTAACTGTTTCACCGATATCTGATGAGGACTGCTACAGATACCTGGGGATAGATGAGAACATATCCTATAATGGTATCTGTAATAAAGAACGCGTAACCAGGGAATACTACACCCGATTAAGAAAGATCTGGTCATCGGAACTCTCTGCGCAAAACAAAACAGAGGCTCACAATGTGTTTGCTGTGCCTGTCCTAACACCAACGTTTGGAATACTCAATTGGACGATAGACGAAATCCGAGCAGTTGATGTTGGAACTCGAAAAATACTGAACAACACCGGAAACTTCCACATCAACAGTGACATAGACCGCCTTTACTTGAAACGTAAGCAGGGAGGCAGAGGCCTAACATCAGTCCAGACAAAATTTGAATGTCGCATCATATCTCTCCGACAACATCTACGAACCTCGAAGCGTAGGAGCCCGCTTCTTGAGCAAGTCTATCTTCATGAAACAGATAAGATCATGAGAGTTGGGAAGGAACTCCTCGAGAGATATTCCCTGTGTGATAATCAAAAACTCACACCCAGGGATGTCGCTCAGCAGTATCGCAGTGAATACATGGATGAAAAACTGCATGCTTATCAGCAAAAAATCATGCATGGATATGTTGCCAGGAAGCTCCAGAGTGAGAGTAATATAGATAAGGAAAGTAGTCTATCTTGGACCAACAACCGCTATATTGGCTCCCACTTTGAAGGATACGCTTTTGCAATCCAGGAACAGGAGATTAGCACGAAATACCTGATTCACAAAAGAGATAGGGATGCAGGCAAAACACCTAGATGTGATAACAAGTGCAGACTCTGCAGAACTAACATCGAGGATATCACCCATGTCATCAGCAGCTGCCAAAAGATGTCATCGCAGTACTATCTACCTATGAGGCATGATGTAGTGGCCAAAACACTGTACAATGCAGTTCGTAAAAAAGATAGCCCCGATAATAAACACATTAAAAGCTACAACAATGTGGAAGACATCCATGTACATAATATGAAAGAGTACTGGTGGAATGTTCCAGTAAAAACCCCAATAAAATGCAGGCATAACAGACCAGATATTATGATATGGGACAGGGAGAAGAAGGCATGCACAGTAGTGGAAATTAGCTGCCCAGCAGATGCCAATATAATATCAAAGATTAGTGAAAAGGAGAATATTTATGCAGAACTGATGAGAAATCTGCAGATACTCCACCCTGATTACACCTTCAGATTTATGCCTGTGATTATTGGGGCACTGGGATATGTTAGTAACTGCCTCAATACAAATCTTGAGAAGCTAGGCTTCACAGGAACAGAAAGAACACAATTAGTTAGGAAATTACAAGTACAATCCATTAATGGAACAGTAAAAATATGTAAAACATTCCAAAAATTTTGCATCTAATAATTGCATATACACATGTACAGATACAAAGCATATACACATGCACACATACAACTCAAAACATACACATCCACACATACAATAACATCCATATCTACACATGCATGCATACATACATATCTACCTAGTTGATGTTGTGTAAATTCCAATGAGAGAGTCTTGTGTCTATGTTAGAAACCAACTCTCTCTCTATTGGTAAAACTTTGTGAAATTATAAAACCAGAAGAACATACATATATACATACATGATGGCTGCCCCCTCATTATCGAGTATGGCCATTGCACGAAAAAAAAATAGAACACACATATATATTAATAATTAACGCTGCTGCGATCGAATGTGGCTTTTTAGCCCAGCCAATGATCTAAAATGTCTTGCATAGAGTTGGCAACCAAAACATTCACTGGCAATAGCCGGCTGTGGTTGGATTCCATGTACTTTTGCATGTCGTTTGAGCCCTCCTGCTGATCTATACTCTCTACCACATGCTTGGCAAGCATGATGAGCAGCATCTCCGACAGTAGCCTGGTAGTCAACCACTGGTCTTACTTTATGACTGCGAAGATGACTTTCGAGTCCAGCTTTGCTGAGGCAGAGTCTTGCACAGACGCTAGATGTCAGCATCATAGGAGGGCCTTCGATGTCTGGAAATACAACAGCAATGCTTTCCTCACATCCCTTTTTATGTTCTCGTATGCGATTCGAGATTCTTCAAAAGCAACTTTCCCCTCATGTACAGTCTTTCTCCATTTATTACGATTAGCAGCTACGCTTTCCTATGTATCAGCAGAGATGTTAGCGTCTTTCAAGGAGGCTTTCAACGAATCCTTATATCTCTTTTTTTTTTGTTTATGTGGAGGCCGTTTTCCTTTAACTAACTTTCCATAAAAGAGTTGTTTTTGTATCCTAGAATCCTCCATCCTGGCAAGGTGACCACTCCATCGGAGTCTTTGCTTAAGCACAAGTGTGTCTATGCTTTCACACAGAGAGCTTTCCAAAATCTCGACATCACTGATGTGGTCCTTCCAGTGAACACCATGGATCCCTCTGACATACACCTGATAGAAACGTTCCAACTGCTTAAGGTGGTGTCGATATGTAATCCAGGTTTCGCAGGCATAAAGAAGAGAAGAGAGCACGCATGCCTTGTACACCTTTACCTTTGTCTTCTGGCATATGTCTCGCCGATCCCAGGAGCTTTCCGAAAGCATCACTTGCTTTCCTAATCCTGGGTGGAATTTCATTATCAAGATTGCTGTATCGCAATCATCTGCATACAAGAGGTCTTTTATGTATGTGTATATGTATGTATGTATACATATATACATACATACATATACACATACATATAGTTGGAAAAAAATCGAGTAAAGTACCCGACTATTACTTAGGGTGATCAACTATTGTTATAGTCATGTGCTGGGACGACTGCATTTCCAATTATATTTTATATATATATATATACATGTATAACTTTGATGATGTTGATGATGATGATGATGATCGTGATGATGATGATGATGATGATGATGATGATGATGATGATGATGATGGTGATGATGATGATTGATGATGATGATGGTGATTTCTAAAACACGACCATGACATTTCAAGGTGATAGAAATGGAAAAGTGATGTTGCTTGGCTTTCTAATAGACACTAACCATTTGAGTGGATATGGGGGTGGTGGGAGTGGGGGTGGATATGAAAGAGAGTGGTAGTAGCTGTGAGAGTGGTTGGGTGGATATGTGGAATGGTGGGAATAGTTGGAATTGATGTCGGCGATGGTGGGGATAGCTGGGTGGATATGGTAAGAAATTAAACACAAACTCAGAGGCCGGCGGTTCATGTCTTACCTCTAGCACTGTGACTATGACCCGGTAAGACAACTCTTGAAATGGTGCAGTCCACTTGGCTTAAAGTAGGTACCATTGCATCAGAGGAACTTTTCTACTCCATACAGTGGCATCAACTCTGTATAATTGTCACGCGGTTCGTTGCTTGGCTGTGCTGAGTTCATCTCTTACTTCGGCCATATATTAGTTTGAAAGAGGAGTCTAATCTCCTCGGCTGATTTTCCCCTGGTTTGACGATATGATGAAGACTGAGTGTTCAATAAGCCATGTAATTGAAACGAACTAACTAAGTGGTTTCAGCACGATCACTCGACTTACTAGAAATATCAGCTTAATTTCCTCTCAAATCATTGTCTGTTGTCTTAAATAAAGTACACTTTGAACAGTGATGTCCCTGATATAGAAAACAACGCGATGTAGTCATTGTTGTTACATCACAAACCTGTGCAGGTTTGGTTGATTTCCTATGATATTGAATCTCATAGAAAGGTTTCTTGAGTTTTTATGATAGGGGTTCCAATCCTATCATTTCAATATTTTTCCAGTGACGAGAGACGGTAATTGAAGGTACAGGGCTTGAACAGATACAGCAGAACATCCGTTTGACACTTTACTAATTCTGTCAATCTGACATTAACTGATACTTTAGTAATTGACCCCAAAATGATGAAAAGCAAAGGTTGGCCTCGTCGGAATTTGAACGCAGATAGCTGGAATATACGAAGGTCGGCTGAAAGGTTCAAAGGATTTATGCTAGAGTTGTGAAATCTTGCGTGCATTAATTTCAACTCTAGTTATTAACATCTGCATTGTTTCTTTCCTGGAACTGTGTTGAAAAATAAACGTCATTTGGTCATTACATGAGAGTGTCTTAGTCAGACTATGAATTTTTCAGCCGACCCTTGTACACTGCAAGGCATTTAATCCGACACTCTGACGATTGACAATTCGCCACTTTATAAAGTAAAATAAGATTGGGGAAAACTCCAACGGCTTTGAACATAAATCTGCTGGATCACGGTTGGTCTAGAGCTAATAATCAACTATGACTGAACTAGCTTTACTTATTAAATATCGTTTTCTTGGCAGAGAGGCCATTGTCCTAGTAAATTAAGCATAGCTGAAACTCAAAGAGATATGTTAGCGAAAAGTATTCTGTCTTTCAATGTCAGGAAGCAAATCGACTATTCACAGTGTAAATAGTCTATTCACAGTGTAAATAGTCAATTCACAACGTCAAATGTGATTAGACTATACCCAATATCAGTTCACGTTAATTGTGAATAGTTTATACCCAATATCAATTCGTAATGTCAAAAGGGAATAGTGAATTCTCAAAACTGTTTCAAGCCGAATCTTGGCTGTATGAGTTTAAAAAAAAGAGAATATTCTACAGGAAGCGTCTGGTTATCAGAAACAAAATAGTTTCATAAAGTGATGTGACGATTGGAAAATATATAGTTTTATATAGTAATATAATGGTAAGAATCTGTATAACAATCCAAAAGGAGCTCGTTTGTCAGTTATAAATAGGGAAATAGTTTAATCTGGTAAGATTGCAGTAAGACGAGTATATACATGGCTTTGTGGTTAAGCTGTTTAGTTCCTGGTCGTAAGGTCATGAGTTCGAATCCCGTTGGTGCGTTGTGTCCTTGGACAGGACACTTCATTTCACGTTGTACCAGTCTACTTAGCTTACACAAATAAGTAGTACCTATAATTAAAAGGGCCAGCATTCTCACACACCGTGTCATGCTGAATTTCCCCGAGAATTACGTTAAGGGTCTACGTCTCTGTGGAATGCTCAGCCACTTACACATTAATTTCACGAGCATGATGTTCCGTTGTTTCTTCGTCTGAACTGGAATAATTGTCGTCCGAACCAACAACAACACACAGCAAATATCTTTTAAACTGTCGACAGAAATATCAGCTACTAATTTGTAAATAATTAACTAGCTTCGTGTAGAAATGTGATAATAAGAAAGTGTTTAATTGTCCACAAAGACTCGGCTACAAGCTATAACATTGATAGATCACTTCTTATTCAGATGTTATGTAAAATGTAGAATAAAGTACATGTGAAGGCATGGTCGAATAGTCAAGAAGTTCGCTTCACAACCACGAGTTTCCGAGTTCGATCACAATGCGCGACATCTTTGACAAATGTCTTTTAGAATAGCTTCGTGTGGATCCAAGCTTTGTGAGGGGAATTGGTTAGACGGAAACTATTTCGAAGTCTGTCTAGTGGATTGTACCTGTATCTTAATTTACGAGGTGGTTTTTCCGTTGACCGAACGATTGAAACATTCATTGCCGAAACTGATAGAGGTCAATTTACAAGAATAATTGGTTTATGTCAGACAGATTCAGATCTTTTTTTTTTTTTTTTTTGTAATGTTTCAGATATAAATATAGTATTTTGTATGAAATATGCGTGTGCAAGTAAAACGAATCATAAACAAGACAGAAGCCTGCTAGGCTTACGCCTGGATTTACTCAGGAACCCCGACGGCCAGTTATAAATGGGTAAATAATTTATTCTGGTAATGCAACAATAAGAACATTTTCAACAATCGACGGGAATATCTGCAGCAGATTATAAACAATAAAATATCTTTGCATGATAACGCAGCGTTAAGAAGGTATTAAGTAACTCATAAAAATATCGATTACAAGTGATAATGCAAAGCAAAGCTTCATATGACAATGTGATTATAAGAAGATATTTAGCAATCTACAGAATTCTTGACTGCAAGTAGTAAGCAGGAAAATAGCTTTATCCGATAATATGATAAAAAAACTTATTTAGTAATCCACATGAATTTTCACTGCAAATTATAAACGAAAAAGTAACTCCATATGTTAATGTAAATGTAAGAAGCCTTTTAGCTGTCCACGGGAATCTTGATTGTACACCATAAGGGAGAAAATAGTTTCATATAGTCATGTGACGATGGGACGCAAGTTAATAATATCGGTTGTAAATAATGCAGCAGAGAACAGTGCTATAAAGTGATGTGATGGTAGGGACCTATTAAGCCGTTGCCGGCAATCTAAAAGGCAGGAGGTGAGTTCCTATGACAATGTGATAATAATAAGCTATTTAACAAGCCACAGAAATCTTGACGACAAATAATGAAGCGGAAAATAGCTTTATATGATTTTGTGACAGAAAGAACATATTAAAAGCCCACCGGAATTATAGTTGCAAGTTATAAAAAAGAAAATTGTTTCATATAGTAATGAGACGGCAAGAGGCATTTTAGAAAACCATGAATATTTCAAGTTACAAGTTGTAACATGAAAATATCTCCTCCTGGTAATATGAGTGTAAGAAGCACGTCCACAGGAATTTTGATTGAAAATTATAAGTAAGAAAATATGTCCATATTTATCAGTAAGAGCATATTTCTCGGTCTATAGTAATCTCAGTTGTAACGTTATAAACAATAATGTGTCTTTGTATGGTAACATGTCTGTACGAGCATTTCAAAGGTTTACATGAATCTTGTGGGCAAGAAAATAGTTTCACCTGGTCATATGACAGTAGTGAGCTATTTGGCACCCTCTGTCATTCAGGAGTTCTCTAAAAGTAATACTAAACCCTCCTTCCTCATCTCTGTGTACTCCATGAAAAATCTGTGTATTCTCCGCCAATCTACAATCTAAATATTATTTCTTACTAACACAAATCATACATCATATTCTTCTCTAAAACACAAGTATTTCCCCTCTTGCCTATAGTTCATCTCTGCTCTCCAGGCTACACTGCAAACTCATACTTCACTCTGAAATGTGGTGTTTGCACAGAGGTAGAATATGCTCTCCTCACCACTTTCACTTGGATATCAGTAACAAAACCTTCCAGCTGTTCAGCTAGAACACATCCACACACACACACGCACACGCACACACACACACACACACACACACACACACACACACACACACACACACACAAACAAACACGCATACACACATACAAATACATACATACACACACATACATACTCTCGCACACACACACACAATCATCCAAATACATTTGCTTCTTCTGCCTCTCCCTAAACTCCTACAACCATCAACAACTCTTCGACTATATTTTTCCTCATCTCACCTTGCTCTGATGTCATCGACCTCAATCTATTCAATGCTCACAATTCTTCTTGGCTTTCACACTCATCATACAGTGATGCCGCCGGTGCAGAAACCGATTTTTTTGCAATTCTTAACTCTATACATCAATTAGTTTCATGCCCTACATGCATCTCTGATCGACACAGATACTTTTGATATCTTTCTGTCATTTAGACCCAACCTCTACCAAACACTTATCGTCTCTGCCATCTATCGGGTTGTTCAACCACTGTCACATCGTGACTACTGATCATACATTCACATACTACGCAACACCACTCTACCCATATGGTACATCATCTCAGCTGACTAACCGGAGCTCCGCCAGTTCTGCACTAACTATCCTGGACAGTACATATGGTTCACCACTCAACCATCAGAAAGAGCAAGATGGATGACTGAAACCATTCTTTTAAGCGTGCCATTTCCCTCCATATCCCCTGCACAGCCCCAAATACCTGCAAATGATTCACTCATCGATGCATTGCAGCAGTTCAGGTGAGGTGCAAGACCTACAACGTCCAGAGGAAATTATCTGCACCTATAAACTGGAAGGTTTTTACCAAAGACTGCAACCGTGCAAAGCCACCATCCGAACTGCGAGGGATGTCTCTATGAATCGCATAGCCCGCAAGCACTCTCGTCTCCTAATTTATAGTCAACCATTTTATTCCCTTAGCAAACGGATATTCACTGTTTCTCAGCCATGATGTGGCGATCCCTTCCCCTGGAGATGGGGGACAGCGTTGAGAAGGTCCAGGCGTCGCTGCGGCCTAAGGGGGCGGTAGAGATGATATAATAGTATATTAATTATCAAATTATACATATATTTAAAATATAGTAAAATAAAAATATATATTTATGCATAGTATACATTGTATTATTTATTATATATAAATTAATTGTTTCTACTTTTGGCACAAGGCCAGCAATTACTCAGTGCATTACTTTATTTTATCGACCCCGGAAGGATGAAAGGCAAAGTTAACCTCGGTGAGATTTGAACTCAGATCATACAGGGAGGTAACTCTATGCTTCAAATATATAAATTAATGATATTATTTATTATGTGTAGGTAGGTCTCTCTGGAAATAGGGTTCGGGGCGCTGAGGGTATTACGTAGCCGTGAGTGAGGAGGGTAAAAGTTTGAGAACATCTGTCTCGTATGAACTCAGAAAGCAAAGGGACATAACTAAATAAATATAACAAAGTATTCCATTACGCTATCAATATGTTAAATAAATACACACGGGAGATAACTATAGAAGAAAAATCTGTAAAGGGAGAAAACTCATTTTTTTATAATTTAGTCATCTTTTCAAATTTTAATATCGTTTTATTTTTATATTGTCAGAGTAACAAGGATAGGGCCATGAACTTTACAGACATTCCAGAACTGTTGGGATTGTTGCTTCCGATATCCAGCCCAAAAGTCTGGAGATCAATGTGTAGAAAAAATATGTTCAGTGAGATAACCAAAAGCCACTCAAAAACAAGCGGTGCGTTTGACTAAGAGCGGTTGTAGATATAACACTGGGTATTTAGTTACGCCCCTTTAATTTTATGTATTCAATTTCCATCGGTGAATACTTTGTCTTTTATGTTTTTACGATCGATAAGATCAATCAAGTATTATTGTACATATCGGCTGTGTATTCCTTCGAAATGTCTACCTTAGAAATTTGCATCAGTATATATACACACATAATGGCTGCATCTCGGCTTCGAGGATTCCCATCCCTTGACCTTTTTCTTATACATGACTTTATAACCCTGCCAAGGATTAACATTCTTTTCTGCATATGCTGCAGTGGAAAAAAAAAGTTATGCTCACGCAATACTCATAAATGTCATTTAGATTAAGTGATGTCTATGCTTGAAGCTTTTAAAAATGAAGATGAGCCTTGCACTAGACCAATCCCACTCTCTGAACAACAGTGACGAGTATCCAAAAAGAATAACAGGTCAACATCATTGGCTGCCATTGAGTTGCAGGTTTTACATCAGAGTTTTCTTTCTAGAATTTCCTAACAGGATTTCCTAACAAGAACTAGAACTTTCTCACTTCCGGTGGGTTAACCGCGCGCTCTGGCACCAAACCGATACTTCTTAGCAGAAGCAGCAGAAGTTACACATTGGATATATACATATGTATTTATGTATGTGTATATATACGAGGTACATCCCTATGAATTGTTAGTGTTGCTGTCTTCAAAGAATATCCTCGTCAATTCCGTAAAGTGGTTGTGCTGGTCTCACAAAAAATGCACCCAGTATACATTTTTGTCGAAAAATTATAAACGTCTGCAACTCCCAAAATAATAGGAACAATACGTCTAATGATTTCAGAGCATATTCTCTCACGAGAGAATATGCTCCGAAATCATTAGACGTGTCCGTCGAACCTGCGGGTCCAGAATCAAACAGATCCACACAATGATCGCTTCTCGAGCTGTCCGACGGCGAAACAATTGTAACACAATAAATTGACTTCAGATGAATCACTGATTTTTCGTTTTCTATTATATATATATATATGTGTGTGTGTGTGTGTGTGTGTGTGTGTGTGTGTGTGTGTGTGTGTGTGTGTGTGTGTGTGTGTGTGTGTGTGTGTGTGTGTGTGTGTGTGTGTGTGTGTGTGTGTGTGTGTGTGTATAGTCATTCATATATATATATATATATATATATAGTCAGTACTAGAGAGGAGGCCAAGCTCTTCAAGTACCGGTCGCTCTCCGACAGGTTTGAGGTTGTACCCTTGGCAGTGGAGACTTCTGGTGTCCTCGGCCCTAGGGCTACCTCCCTACTCACCACCATAGGCGCTGAGATGGCCAGCCGCAGGTGTGAGCCGCGCGAGTTAGAATGGCTTTTCGAGCGTCTCCCTTGCCGTCCTCCGGGGAAACGCCTTCTATATTTTGTCCGCCGGGGCTGTGGGAAGGTCACCAATATGATTGACTTGTCATTTTATCAGTCAGATTCAAAAAACTAGTTACAAAAAAATAATAGCGTCATACTCTCTAGCTCAATATAAGGCTATATATATATATATATAGCCTTATATTGTGTATAAACATATAAAACAGAAATTTGCAAACGGTGGTGTAAAAAGGTAACATTATATGCATTTAAAAAAAGAAAAAGTCGTTTTCAAACGATGGTTACAGTATAGAGAACGTTCAATTTTGCTGTTCAAAAGTTTGTTTACCGACGTTAAAATGCAGTATATCTCCAAACGGTAAACAAACGGTAAACAAACTTTTTAACAGCAAAATTGAACGTTCTCTATACTGTAACCATCGTTTGAAAACGACTTTTTCTTTTTTTAAATGCATATAATGTTACCTTTTTACACCACCGTTTGCAAATTTCTGTTTTATATGTTTATACACAAGATATGGCTTTCTATAATAATAGTACTAAACACTGTTTTCTGGACCCCTTTAGAAATAACCTGCTACTATAATAGCCCCAATAACTTGTCTGTAACTCTGTACCACTTTGACCCCTTTAACTAAATTTTGTCCGAACAACACCACTAGAAGAATTTACTTCCCCCGCCAACCCTAACACGCCTCATTAAGCTAACTGCTGCCAAAACATTCTCTCCTTACAATCTCTACTAGTCTGACAGTCTTAAATCCTAGGACTCCCTCCACCTTACTCACTTCCCTCTTCCCCTTCTCTTCCTACCTCCTTCTTTCTCTTTTATCTAGTGTATAAAATATTTTCATATCATTCCAATACAAAGGTCTGACGACATGGTGTGTTTGCTTACAGTGTACCTTCGGTTTATGATAATATTTTTATATTATTCAAATAGCGAGGTATAGGTAACCCATACACTATAGAAACAATTGTTACCTAATAAATTCTTTATACCCGCATTTCCATATCATAAACTTCTTCTCCATATTTTCTCCGGATTTTAAAACACACTTTATTATACGTTGAGCAATCTCTGACGTCGGTTGACTCCATCCAATGCAACTACTTAGTAACATTGGAATACAAATTTACTATATATATATATATATATATATATATATATATATATATATATATATATATACTATCTTCAATAGTAACGCTGATTACTATAACTCAGCGCTAGCCAAGGCGTCCCACAGCCATAGGATCAGCTACAGCCCTAAGGGACATGATCGAGATGACCCAAGGGTACCCCGGACTAATACCCTTAGGGGCATGAGTCCCCCACCTAATACCTCGGTGACCAGTAGTAACACTCCCAGACCCCTATCCGTCACCACCCCCCGTAGAAGATCCCGCATACCCCACCGGTCAAATACCTACAACGCTGAAGACCACTGTGCTGCGGAGCATAGGCACCCCTGCACCGGCCCCACCACCCGCCGAACTCTAATTGAGCAGGGGGCCGCACCTCGCAGGTTTATAGCCCCACGGTGGGCCCATATAACCCTCATGATAGTGACCGCTCCGCACACCTGAGTGACACCAACCGAGCTCGACCTGAGCTGTGCACAACCACGCGATGGACCACGGCGGACACCCAACAACCCCGCAAGAATAGGACCAGCCTGGCTAGAACATTCTTTAGAGTACTGGATAAAAGTTTCCCTAGGGCCCACAAGTACCATAACATATTCAACAGGCACACGGTGAAACGTTCCTACTCAACCACACGCTCCGTAGCCCAGCACATAGCTGGCATAAATAGGAATAGACTCACTGCCTCTAATACCACCGTAAACCTCGGAGCCACCCAACAGAACCAGCACGCGGGACGCACCGGAACCTGGACAGGCCCAACTAGCACACCGGAACCCAACGACCCTGTGCTGATTGCGGAGGCTACCCAACCAACCCCGAGTGATGGTAACCACGCGGTACATGTGGTGGGGCTTAAGAAGTCATGTAATTGCAGAGACCCATCACTATGCCCCCTTAGTAATGAATGCATGACGATAAACGTAGTCTACAGGTGCAAGGTCACAACACCTAACTCGGAGCACCACTACATAGGATCCACAGCGACGAGCTTCAAAGATGGGTGGTATAACCATCGCCATTCCTTTAACAGAATAGATAAGAGGGAATGTACGGCCCTTTTTGAATTGATCTGGAAGCTCAAACTTGAAAAGACCCCGCACTCTCTGGTCTGGTCCGTGGTTAGAAAGGTTCCCCCAGACAGAGGCGGGTCTGGTATTTGCAACCTCTGTCTTAGTGAGACACTCGCGGAACCAAGCTATTAAACAGAAGGGCCGACTTATTCGGTGCCTGCAGACACCTAAGGACGGGAACTTTCCTCAAGCTATATGGATAAACCCCGGTTAAGAGGCCTCCCACAACCCGCCCCCCTGTAGGTCCCCTACACCTCGTACCAATGACCAATGGACAACAACAACCACCCATAGTTTGTGGTCCCTATGGTGTATGGTCCACCGGATCCTCTACTGGTTAGGAGTCATCAAAACCACGTTTTATTGAACCTGATTTTATATATATATATATATATATATATATATATATATATATATATATTATGTGTATATATATATATATATATTATATGTGTATATATGTGTATTTTATATATATGTATATATATATATATGTATATATTTTATATGTATATATATATATATGTATTTTATATATATATATGTATGTATATTTTATATATATATATGTATGTATATTTTATATATATATGTATTTTATATATATATTTTATATATATATATATTATATATATATATATATATGTATGTATATTTTATATATATGTATGTATATTTTATATATATATGTATTTTATATATATATTTTATATATATATATTTTATATATATATATTTTATATATATATATATATATATGTTTTATATATATATATATATATATACTTGTACGTACATATATATATACACACACCTGTATGGATGTGAGCGTGTAGATGTGTGTATATCTGAAGGGGGTAGGTGTGAGTGTATGTACAAGTCAACCAACATAAGCCTTTTATTTATAAATTTTCTAAACTATCTAAGTATTTGACTCTAACCATTATTTTAAGTATTACCACCCCACATTAATTCCTCAATTTGTATGTGTGGATGTGTGTGTGTGTCTGTGGAGGTGGGTGTGAGTGTACGTGCAAGCCAACCTACATAAGTCTTTTTATTTGTAAATGTTCTACTCTAACCATAATTTTCAGTAGCACCACTACACATAAATTCCTCAATTTAAGAATGACCTGTAGTATCTATTTCATACTATTAGCCTTAATTGAATATATATCTGACCAGGAACGCTTTTTGTGAAAATCAGTCATATGGAACTATTGTCATCTTGCCTGATGGTTTGAACTTTACAACACCACCTGCCTCTTTGAGGTCAAATACCAACCCTACTAGCATCTACAAACTGACCAATGAGAATTAAGACTATTTCTACTGACAACATTAAATTATTCCTAACAAGCTCATATGTCCCAAGGCTCTGATACCATCAACACTATAAACACAGAGGTGGCATATCTAAGAACTGAGTAACTGGCTGATGAGGTCATAGCCATTCAATGGCTATCATCGAAATATATATAGCAGTAAATAAAGGATTATGAGTTCATGTAATTGACTTATGTTTCGTCAGTATATATATATATATATATATATATATATATATATATATATATATATATATATATATATATATAAACAATTAAGTTAAAAATGTACATCTACATATGCATACTGAAATACTAGTGTGTATATGAATACACACACGTATACATATGTAGGTCTACCAAGTCTTTCACTGGTCGCTTTACAGTGAGCGGCCCAGCTATTCTGTATGTAAACACACAGACAAACCGGTTTTTAGAGTCATACTGGTTTTTCGGGGGAACACCTTCCCCCTATTTTCCAGAAAGCCAGACAAGGAATATTGAACTAGTTTCGTTGTTGTTACAACTCATCAGCAATATTTACCTATCTACCGGCCTTTCTGGAGAATTGTAAAAGCACATATCGTTATATGCTTTTTCTATGAAAATTAGTAGTGGGCAGACTAATTTGCATAGAGTGTGAGTACGCACCGGTTCAGCGGAGACGATAAAAACAAATAACGAAACGAAATTAAATTTCGTTTCGTTTGTAACTCACTTTTGTATGACTGACGCTTAAACAATTAAGTTAAAAATGTACATCTACATATGCATACTGAAATACTAGTGTGTATATGAATACACACACGTATACATATGTAGGTGTACCAAGTCTTTCACTGGTCGCTTTACAGTGAGCGGCCCAGCTATTCTGTATGTAAACACACAGACAAACCGGTTTTTAGAGTCATACTGGTTTTTCGGGGGAACACCTTCCGCTGAACCGGTGCGTACTCACACTCTATGCAAATTAGTCTGCCCACTACTAATTTTCATAGAAAAAGCATATAACGATATGTGCTTTTACAATTCTCCAGAAAGGCCGGTAGATAGGTAAATATTGCTGATGAGTTGTAACAACAACGAAACTAGTTCAATATTCCTTGTCTGGCTTTCTGGAGAATAGGGGGAAGGTGTTCCCCCGAAAAACCAGTATGACTCTAAAAACCGGTTTGTCTGTGTGTTTACATACAGAATAGCTGAGCCGCTCACTGTAAAGCGACCAGTGAAAGACTTGGTACACCTACATATGTATACGTGTGTGTATTCATATACACACTAGTATTTCAGTATGCATATGTAGATGTACATTTTTAACTTAATTGTTTAAGCGTCAGTCATACAAAAGTGAGTTACAAACGAAACGAAATTTAATTTCGTTTCGTTATTTGTTTTTATATATATATATATATATGTATATATATATATATATATATACTATATAAATTGAAAGTGGTCGGACGTTGTATATGTAGGTGTAGTCGGAAAAACGTTGAAACGGCTTGGTGGAATGCAGCGAAAATTTACACAGTTATGCAGAATGACCCGGAGGCGTTGGGTCGACTTTCAAGCTACAAGCTTCCATAGTTACGGAGAAAATCGATGAAACAGGAATTTCCCATTCAAATTGAACTGAGAGTAATCTGTGAACGCAGAAGTAAATATTTCGAGAAACGTTGCAACCTAAGGAAAACAGGAAGACGATATTTTGGTTCGTGAAGACGTTCCCTGGCAATGAACGGGAAAAAAACGAGGATAATACGTCGTTATGAGGACCGAGAAGAACAAGTTCATGCAAAGACAAGACCAGGTTTATGGTATAAATGGAGCCGTTAGATTAATATTCTATTTAAAATAACAGAATGATTTCCAGCCCCGGAGTTTAAGAATGATGTAAATAAAATTGAAAACGAAAATGACAGAGGTTATTAAAATAGTAAAAGTAAATAGTGAAGATTTAGGCCAGTATATACGTATGCCCCGACGGACATACACATACATACGCACACACAAATACATGTCCCCCGCCACCACCACCACCACACACACGCACGCGTATGTATAAACCTTATGCATTTCTACAGTATTTTCACCAAACTTAAGACATAGGTTATTTATGTACTCCGGATAGTCATGGGCACTTTCATTTTTCCAGATATTGATTATAGGGCCTCCCGGCAGATAACCCCCTTTAACCACTTCCTTGGAGTCGACTGAAGCACTGCAGTGCAATGCAACAAAACGTCATAACTTCTGGAGTTCGCAACCGATTTTCACAAAACTTGACACATGGGCTACGTTTGTCCTACAGATGAATGTGAACTCTCAGAATTGGCATATATTGAGTAGGGGACACTTGGGGGCAGGAACCCCCTTTTGGAAAAAGCCGATGATTTTGTAAAAGTATAGTTTTCGAAGCAGCACTGAAGTATTGACATAAATGGTATACACAACTGCTATTTAATACCCGAGCAACGCCGAGTACCTCTGCTAGTATATATATATATATATATATATATATATATATATATATAAAGCTTCCATTACTCATACTTCTCGCCTCCTACACCACCTCTTCTACGGCCTCGATATAAATACCCCCTCCGCCTCCGTGGTATTTTCTTCGGGGTTATAAGAGGCTTAGCTCTGTTTCTCGACCGTTATATCGCGTGACTATCTCCCCCTCCGCCTTTTGGGATTCTTTCTCACGTCGTGTAGACGCGTTCTTGAGACTAGTAAAATGAGGTATCCTCTTGATAAGTCGGCAGACCTCGCAAGTACTCTATATCTTTATGATATATTGTTTTTGTTTATGCCACGAAACTACGTAGTCGAGGAATTTAGAAGCAGTTTAGGTATGATACATTTTATTACTAATTATATCTAAATGTTTCTTCTCTCTTCATAATGTATTTTTAACTCTGATACTGGTTCAGTCTAGTTCAACTGGATAGGTCTGTCCCAGTCATTCATTGAGCAACATCGGTGAAGTTGGCACCCTTAACTCACAGTTGGGTGCGGATGCATTCATGTATATATGTGTGTGTCCGCATGTATCTGTGTGTTTCTAAATATATTATATATATATATATGTATATATATATATATATATCACAGAAAAAAAGAGAATCAGTGTTGCGACGAATTGAATTTATTGGACATATTACAATCGTTTCTCTGGCGACCACGATCGAAGTGATGATCGAACCTGACTCTGAAAATCGCAAGGTCCTCAGATACGTCTTGATTCTACGAAGCAGATTTTCCTATGTCCTTTTACATCGATATCCTTCGCCTGTCGGCTTAGATCCTGTTGTAATTCTATGAGTGGTCAAGCATTGTACACGTCATCGATATTTCTAGCCACTCATGGTTGTCCACTATTCGGTTCTTTTCATTCTCCACCTATCAATCAAATTTGTTTCTTAGATCGGAATTACTACTGTAGTAGGTAAGGGGTTGTATGCTTGAACAGCTGGCGGACCTTCGACGTCTTCACGGTCTTTAGGCGCCCTCGTCTACACCGATCGCGTACACACCCACAACTATATTGTATGCGACAATCACAGTAAATAATGCTTGGAGGGATTTTTTAAAACAAATTAGAAAAATATTAGAAAAATATTTAAAAAATATTTAGCATAACGTTTCAAGAACACAGCCTCGGAATATCTTAAAACATACTTATTTCAAAAAGAAAAATACTCTGTATAAAGAACGTTTTTAAATGAATGCTTGGAACAGCCTTTCAAAAAAAGTTATTTTGAAGGTATGATTGATAAGTATACACATATCTACACTCACACACTGTACTCAGGGAAGCGTGTATAGTTAAGACGCTGCACATATATACACAGATGTTCCAAGCATTCATTTAAAAGCGTTCTTTGTACAGAGTTTTTTTTCTTTTTGAAATATGTATGTTTTAAAGTATTCTGAAGTGTTCTTGAAACGTTATGCTAAATATTTTTCTAATATTTTTCTAATATTTTTCTAATTTGTTTTAAAAATTCCCTATATGTGGGTTCATATTCCGATGTGGTATTCCACATTTGGTATTTCCTTAAGAAGAGGTGTTACTGATAATATTAATAAGGGGCAGGAACGAAGTATCAATATAACATCATTATGTTTATTCACACGTGACACGCATTTCGCCATCGATCAGCGATCGATTCCAGAGTCGAAAGCAATCACTACCGATCGTACCTTGAGCTGATCGATCGCGAAATACGCATCACATGTGAATAAACAGAATGTTGTTTTATTAATACTTCGTTCCTGCTTATTATTAATATGTATGTGTATGTGTGTGTGTGTGCGTGTGTGTGTGTGCGTGTGCGTGTGTGTGTGTGTGTGTGTGTGTGTGTGTGTGTGTGTGTGTGTGTGTGTGTGTGTGTGTGTGTGTGTGTGTGTGTGTGTGTGTGTGTGTGTGTGTGTGTGTGTGTCTGTGTGTGTCTGTGTGTGTGTATATATATATATATATAAAGAAAAGGGGGTGAAATCGAAAATGCAACTGAAGTCTTATTTTTTCTTTAAATATATATATTTATTTGGTTCCTTTATCGGTTTCGCAGTTCTTCTGCTTTTCAAAAGGTGAGTTGAGATGGAGGGTCTGTGGTTTTTCTCACATCAGATGTGAGAAAAACCACAGACCCCCCCATCTCAACTCACCTTTTGAAAAGCAGAAGAACTGCGAAACCGGTAAAGGAACCAAATAAATATATATATATTTTTTTTTAAATAAGACTTCAGTTGCATTTTTGATTTCATCCCTTTTTCTTTATACTTCCACTCGTGTAGGACACCTCGGTTATTTTTCATTTTGTAAAAAAAACCTCACTTTCTAATATATATATATATATATATATATATATATATATATATATATATATATATATATATATATATATATATATATATACAAAGATATGTTTCACCAGTAATTTGTTGAAAGAAATGGGTTAGCCTTGGTTCATCAGCGTGTGTAAGGCTATACATTTCAGACAACACTAAGAGAATTTTAAAATTGACTGTCCAGCTACACGTGGGAGAGAGAAGTCACAGCGTGTTTAAGAGCAGTGAACCAGTGGCCTCTGAGGTACGAACTGCTAGAAAGGGCAGCCCAAAGCCACTCAGAGAAGTGTGCTCAACCAAACAGAGATAGGAAAGACTGTTATTAGGAGCGAAATATCACGATAAATTAACGGAGGCATAGGCCCTCGCTATACCCTGTAAATAATGTGCTCCTAGAGGCCACTGGTTCACTGCCCTTAAACACGCTGTGACTTCTCTCTCCCACGTGTAGCTGGACAGTCAATTTTAAAATTCTTTTAGTGTTGTCTGAAATGTATAGCCATACACACGCTGATGAACCGAGGCTAACCCATTTCTTTCAACAAATTACTGGTGAAACATATCTTTGGATTAGTATCTTTGGATTTGTACGTGTGTTATATAGTTATAGAGGTATTTATTTACGCTTTAATTTATATGTTTAATTATCGTGTCTATAGTCTGCCTTTCATAGGTTATAGATTCCATACACTGGTGGTTTTTTCCCCCGTTTTATTGATAACGCACTGTATATCTCTCTCTGGTGTGTTACCTTTTCAACATATTGTATTTTAAAGAACTCAGGATTTCTTCTCCTTTGAGCACATTATTTACAGGGAATAGCGAGGGCCTATGCCTCCGTTAATTTATCTTGATATATATATATATATATATATATATATATATATATATATATATATATAGTGAAAGAGTGAAGAATAACATGGTCGGCCGTACAAAAAGGGTTTTATTTACAGTATCCACAGTACAGAGTACTCACAACCTCTAACTGGATTACCTGATTACCTTAAACGATACCTTGTTATCCTATATATATATATGTGTGTGTGTGTGTGTGTGTGCGTGTGTGTGTATATGCGTGTGTGTGTGTGTGTGTATGTGTGTGTACAACGAACAGGAACAAGACAAAACGAAAAACAATTTTTTAATAGGAAACCATAAAAAATATTTGTTTAAAATAAAAATACAAACGAAGGACACGGAACTTCGGGGTCATCGGCCGTTGAGATGGATTAGGCAGTTTCAACCTCTAGCAACGGAACTATTGGTCCACTCAGCGTTACAGCGTCTAACATAAGCCAAACGCTGTCCAGTGAAGTAAGAGACGAGAGGCAAAACGTTAATTCATAGCAATAATATATATATATGAAGCGAAGTTTTTGGTTGTTGTGGAAGAGGATGATATACACGACAAATACCAATAATTCTGATTGAATATATATCTTTACTTCACTTCAGTAAAAAGGAAAAAAATATGATTACTTCGAATCGTAAATATAAAGTTTGATTATAGTATTCACAAATGAATATAGTGTTAAAAAAAGGCTTCTGTATTGGACTGGAGTTTCCTTGTTTAATATGCGATGTCCGATTAAAAAGTGACAAGTTGTATCAGCATAGGTAGTAGTAAACTCGCAGTGGCAAGGAAGCTGTGTTGTCTAAGACAAGAGGCAGGTGACTGAGTGAGTTAGGACCACAGAACAGCCTATTTATAATTACGGCTCGTTATTTTTGATAGATAACAGATGGCCCCAGAATATGTTCTCCTTCATACCACTGGTGCCGTAAAACCTAGCATTCGGAGAATTTATCTATTGCCTTCTATGACAGTAAGTGAAAAGAGAACACCGTCACACACACACATTGCAACTCCGCAGCGCCCTTATTATCATATTTACATATATATATATATATATATATATATATATATATATATATATATATATATATATATATATATATATATATATATATATATAAAAGAAATAGGACTTCGCTTCAATCATAGCTTTATACAATATGTATAAATATTTTGTATCTCCAAAGAAATACGGTTTTAGGAAGCCGTGGCTATGCAAATACCGGAGGGCTAACGCCCTCTGGTGATGTCCAGCAGAAGCAAGGAGGACAACCTCCCACCGCTTGCGACTGCTGGACTAGAAGACAGGCGAGAATATATACTTTTCTCGTCTGTGTAAATGAGGTGATTAATCTCATTTGCATATGAAGCTGCATAAGTTGGCTCAACTTATAAAAAAGAAATAGGATTTTGCTTCAAGCATAGCTTTATACAATATGTATAAATATATATATGTATACATGTGAATAAACAGAATGATGTTTTATTGATACTTCGTTCCTGCTTCTTATTATTAATATGTATGTATATATATATATATATATATATATATATATATATATATATATATATATATATATATATATAGGAAACTAACACCCATTGTGAATAACCAACCAGCCAGGAGTGAGCGATATGTGGGCATGACGCAAGATAGATTTTAAATCAGATACTATGCACATGTCGCTTCTTTCAAACACCCAGACAAAAGAACTACGGCGCTGGCTTATAAAGTGTGGAAGTTAAAAGAACGCAAGATTCCATACTTGATCGATTGGTCCATTTTAGACTATTCAAAACAATATCAGAAAGTCACAGAATACTGCACAATCTGAAAACTCCTACTACTTGCCTCAATTCTAAAACTAAAATCTTCAGAAGTTGTCCACACATGAAATCACATCTTCTTTCCAGCTGGTATAATATACCTGTGAACACTCAACCACCCTGAACGTCCTCATTTTACAAATTAACTCTTCCACTCATTACCCTGATCTCTTTATGAACACATACATTTTACCACAACCATTATACATAATAAACACCCACTTTTTTATTTTAAAAATACCCCCCACCCTTTTTTCTGCCATACTTTTAACCGACC
>OZ024741.1:78577216-78587216 GCA_964016885.1 Eledone cirrhosa | reverse complement strand
TATATCGTGAAATTTCCAACCTCCGAATGGATTTTCTCACAGGAAGAGTGCTGCAAAAATAAATTCTCTGGCTTTGGTGAAGCTGTGTTGATGTATTGCTGTTGCTGTTATATTGCTGTTGCCTCGCTGAGTGAGCGTATTCGGTGTTTAAATTCACAGTAAAAAAATTTTTTTTTAGAAAAAAATGAGTTGCGCAAAGTGCTAGAAATAGCAGCCGAAGTTGATGGTCGATGTTGAGAATGCGTTGACCTGGAAGGGTCAAGAGGCCAGCGACCAGAGAAATAAGCATTCTTAATAAATGCGCGGTTATCAACGGTAAATTTACATTGTAAATTTATAAACCGGCAAATAGAAGAATATAGCTTAAGGCTGAAGAATCCCTGGTGATAAATGGCGTGCGGCTGTCTGTGAGTAGAGACATCTCAGTGAATCGAGAATTTATGCTGCCTACACGTGCCAATACAAGGTTGAAAAAAAAATATTTCTAACGCGCGAGAAAATGATAGTGCAATTTTGAAAGTGACAATGATGAAAAAGAAAGGCTTCAATCAGCATAATTATAGGTGTGAACTTTGGAAAAAAACAAAAAACTTGAACGATGAAGAAAACGAAGAACAAAAGGCAATGGTTCATCGAAAATAAATGTTCCTGTTGAAATGTTTTTTAAAGAATATCAAATTTCTTTTTTTTTTTTTTTTGTTTTGAAAGAGTTCGTTGTAAGAAACGAGAAACATATATATATATCGTGAAATGTTTTTTTTGTTTTGAAAGTGTTCGTTGTAAGAAACGAGAAACATATATATATATATTGGTGAAATGCGACAGTTAATTGATGCGTGAGAGAAAAAGTATGTCTGTGCGAATTCCACATGTGCGTGTGTGCGTGTCCTTGAGTATTTTCATAGTTTGTCGCTAAATTTGCTGTGTATTCGTAATGTTACTCACAAAACCAGATGTGCTATTTTTTTCTTTTTTTGGGGGTGACCACTTATAGCGATGAACGGCTGCGTGTTCGTATCACGTCAGGGTTACCAATATAGCGAGGATACTGGGTGTATGAATGTAACAAAACGAGACAATGTTTGTGTATATAATATTTATAACGGTAGATAGAATACTTGACATGTCAAAGATAGATGTTAGAATGAAACAAAGTTAGTAGTTACCGTTTTGATTGCCAGGCAAACGCGGCTGGCAGAGGGCGCCTGGCTAAGGCCAGGCGCCTGTTGGCCAAATTAATGGCAGAGCCAAATGAGAAGACTCTTGACCTGGTGCCGAAAAGGCAAAGAGAGGAAGGAAGCTTAAAGTTGTTAGTTTTATAGGGCTCTGACCGGAAGTTGCAGAAAGGGTTCCACTTCCCGTCTAGATCCTAATCAAAACAAGGGAGACAACCGCTACATAACCTCCCGCCAGAATTTTAGTGTATAAAAATCGAAATGAAAATATGTAGCAAGTTGGCGAGAATGTTGTAACAGGCATGAAAATTACGACAAAAGAATGTTTGGAAAAATCAATGATAGATATCAAGGTAGCCAACCGCTCTTGGCCAGAGAACGACTGGACATCCATCTATCCATCTATCCATCACCCAAAGATACAATGTAATAAAGTAAAAGTAATAGAAGAGCTCAAAGTTCAAAATATAGTTCACAGGTGTGCAATCACATGACAGCAGGAAAGAATGTGTTCCAGAGAATGAATGCAGGTGGTTTCTGTTCTGTGGTATATCGTGAAATTTCCAACCTCCGAATGGATTTTCTCACAGGAAGAGTGCTGCAAAAATGAATTCTCTGGCTTTGGTGAAGCTGTATTGATGTATTGCTGTTGCTGTTATATTGCTGTTGCTGCTGCTGTTGTCTCGCTGAGTGAGCGTATTCGGTGTTTAAATTCACAGTAAAAAAAATTTACTTAGAAAAAATGAGTTGCGCAAAGTGCTAGAAATAGCAGCCGAAGTTGATGGTCGATGTTGAGCATGCGTTGACCTGGAAGGGTCAAGAGGCCAGCGACCAGAGAAATAAGCATTCTTAATAAATGCGCGGTTATCAACGGTAAATTTACATTGTAAATTTATAAACCGGCAAATAGAAGAATATAGCTTAAGGCTGAAGAATCCCTGATGATAAATGGCGTGCGGCTGTCTGTGAGTAGAGACATCTCAGTGAATCGAGAATTTATGCTGCCTACACGTGCCAATACAAGGTTGAAAAAAAAATATTTCTAACGCGCGAGAAAATGATAGTGTATATAATATTTATAACGGTAGATAGAATACTTGACATGTCAAAGATAGATGTTAGAATGAAACAAAGTTAGTAGTTACCGTTTTGATTGCCAGGCAAACGCGGCTGGCAGAGGGCGCCTGGCTAAGGCCAGGCGCCTGTTGGCCAAATTAATGGCAGAGCCAAATGAGAGGCTCTTCGACCTGGTGCCGAAAAGGCAAAGAGAGAAAGGAAGCTTAAAGTTGTTAGTTTTATAGGGCTCTGACCGGAAGTTGCAGAAAGGGTTCCACTTCCCGTCTAGATCCCAATCAAAACAAGGGAGACAACCGCTACATGTGTATAAGTTATAAGTTAAAATGTATAAATAGAGACGATAGTGTATGTATATCTGTTTAGTGGAACAGTAGACGATAGAATTAAATACAGACGAGAATCTCCCTTTAATGAAACAGCAGACGATAGAATTAAGGCAATTTAAATTTTAAGCATTTGCATTTCATCGTTACGGGGTCGATAAAATAAAGTACCAGTAATACACTGTCACTATAAGTAGACGACTTTCAAATTGAATTGTTGGTTCCATTTCTTTAGTATTTTCAATTGTAGTTATCTACTTAAAAAGCGTTACACGGTTAGAGACATAATTGGTAAGTTATATCTTCCCTATTAAACCATTGCATTATTTCGCCTACAATAGAACAAAAATGAAATGTTCTTTAAAGAAACAGGAATATAACTTTATAAAAAAAAAAGTTGCATCCGCTTCTTTTATCATTGATAATTTTTTCGTTTTAATATTAATTGTTTTTTGTAGTTGTTTATATTAAAAATCTTACTGTAATATTTACTTAAACGAAGGCAGACATCTAAACTTATAGATTAATCTTGAGCGAAGGACTAGATAAATCTCTCTCTCTCTCTCTCTCTCTCTATATATATATATATATATATATATATATATATATATATATATATATATATATATATATATATATTGGAATAAATGCTCTGAAATAGCGATATATATGTGAATATAGACATAGAATATTCGAAAATATTCTGTATGTTTATAATAAACATTTTGAAGACCTAATCGCTATAGAATAGAATACGTCACGTATTACAATTAGATTCTCGATAAAAGCAAGGGAAGTAAGTCTACGCGTTTCATTCTTGTTAGAATTCATCAGGACTACATATCCAGTGCTTTTATCGAGAATGACACAGCTAGAGACTTATAGAATACTTAGCTGTGTACAGGAACTGGTTTGAAAGAGCGGTTGCCGGTCCGGCAGAAATTAGAAATTGGAATAAATGCTCTGAAATAGCGATATATATGTGAATATAGACATAGAATATTCGAAAATATTCTGTATGTTTATAATAAACATTTTGAAGACCTAATCGCTATAGAATAGAATACGTCACGTATTACAATTAGATTCTCGATAAAAGCAAGGGAAGTAAGTCTACGCGTTTCATTCTTGTTAGAATTCATCAGGACTACATATCCAGTGCTTTTATCGAGAATGACACAGCTAGAGACTTATAGAATACTTAGCTGTGTACAGGAACTGGTTTGAAAGAGCGGTTGCCGGTCCGGCAGAAATTAGAAATTGGAATAAATGCTCTGAAATAGCGATATATATGTGAATATAGACATAGAATATTCGAAAATATTCTGTATGTTTATAATAAACATTTTGAAGACCTAATCGCTATAGAATAGAATACGTCACGTATTACAATTAGATTCTCGATAAAAGCAAGGGAAGTAAGTCTACGCGTTTCATTCTTGTTAGAATTCATCAGGACTACATATCCAGTGCTTTTATCGAGAATGACACAGCTAGAGACTTATAGAATACTTAGCTGTGTACAGGAACTGGTTTGAAAGAGCGGTTGCCGGTCCGGCAGAAATTAGAAATTGGAATAAATGCTCTGAAATAGCGATATATATGTGAATATAGACATAGAATATTCGAAAATATTCTGTATGTTTATAATAAACATTTTGAAGACCTAATCGCTATAGAATAGAATACGTCACGTATTACAATTAGATTCTCGATCGAGAATCTAATTGTAATACGTGACGTATTCTATTCTATAGCGATTAGGTCTTCAAAATGTTTATTATAAACATACAGAATATTTTCGAATATTCTATGTCTATATTCATATATATATATATATATATATATATATATATATAAACGAAGAATGATAACATTTCAAGCAAAGAGTTTAATTAGGTAATGACTTACAAATTTGTTTCAGTATATATTTAATATAATATTAATATATTTTGTAATATTATTAACTAATTATTATAATTAGCGCTTCAGGCTTTGTCTATATACTGAAACAAATTTGTAAGTCATTACCTAATTAAACTCTTTGCTTGAAATTTTATCACTCTTCGTTTTGAATTTCTCCTAAGTATTCAATACTCTGTTGAGAAATACATTTTACATAAACAGTCTTTGTACCATTTATACGGTATTAATTACTTATATTTATATATATATATATATATATATATATAGCGTATGATTAGAACTGTGTTTATTATTAATATTTTAATGGATTTAATGAAAAATTTTAGGTGTTCATATATATATTCTAAAACTGCGCGAAATCGTGAATCCGCGATAGTTGAACCGCCAAGTAGCGAGGTATCACTGTATATATGTTTAAATATATAGTGTAGCTGTGATGTATCTCGCGAGTGAATCGAGACCTGTCACTGATTTTGGTGTCCCCACTGCCGATGTGAATGACCAACGCTGCACTTGTGAATTGGGTCTTGATGTTGCAGGCAGTTCATATACTTACAATGATGCGGTCCCACAAGCTTGTTCACATTCCTGTGCTAATAATCTAGATGGGCGTATTAAATTGGATGTGAAAGCAGCTTACCGGATGCGGAATCGGGAGAAGTTGAGACAAAAACAGGCCGATTATAGAGCTGTGAATTTTGATAAATTAACACAAAAACAGGCCAAGTATAGATGTTCAAAACGGTATGAGTTGGCAAACAAGCAGGCCAAGTATAGATCTGCAAATTCAGCTATTATATCTCAAAAGCAAGCCGAGCGTAGAGCTTCTAAACGTACCGAGTTAGCTAAAGAGCAGACCGAGTACAGATCTGCAAATATCTTATTGCACAAACAATAATTCTGCACAAATGTTGCTCCATTATTTTGGCAGTATTGGTAGAGGGTCGGATGCCATGCTTTCCAGCATAATTACGTCCCTTTACGATCTGAGTTCAAATCCTGCCGAGGTTGACTTTGCCTTTCATCCTTACGGGGTAGATAAAATAAAGTACCAGTAATGCACTGGGTAATTGCTGGCCTTGTGCCTAAAGTAGAAACAATTATTAGATCTAATGTTGCAACGATACAGTTAAATGTTGTCTGTGTATTTTAAAAAAGATTTGCTTATAATCTTTTCAAATTTCATTACGCCAATGATTCAAGCTCAAATTGACATTATCTAAAAAATTGTACAAACAGCGGTGGATTAGCAGTAGTGAACAGATAAATCAGTCAATTTATTAAGATTGACTTGGCATCAATCAGCAAGACCTTCATTAGCTGCTCTCCAGCCATCTATTTAAAGCTGTATACATCTATGGTACGAATACACTTGGAGTTCGCGTCATCAGTCTGGAACCCCTATCTTGCTCAGAACATTGACCTCCTGGAAACTGTTCAGAGACATGCAACCAAGCGCATACCCTCCATCAGACACCTACCATACCCTGAATATTTTGCTTCCCTCTGGCAATGGACTTGGTAAACACCCACAAAGTTATTAACCATCCGACCAACAACAACCCCGAACACCTTTTTGATCTCCATGTGTCTAACACGTGGACATGCCTACAAAGTCAGAAAACAACACAGCTCCCATGACTTTAGGAAATATTTCTTCATGCTCAGAGTTGCTGAAGGATGGAACAAACTTCCTGCATCAGTTGTTAGCTGATGACACACTGCATCCTTTAAAACCATCATACATTCCGAAATACACCAAAACTACACCTGATGTCCCCCTTCCATACACATGCACATATGTGTATATCATGACTCATGCACTGTTCTTTTTTCCTGACGTTTTTATATTACCCTATGTATTATATATGCACTTTTGATGAGTTGTAGTGCACCTCAGCATTGTACACAATATTTTCATTATTATTATCATTATTATTATTACACTCATTGATCCATTTTGCACTAACTCTGCATCAAGCACCCTCACCTAAATATTAACCAATCAAGGATCCAATACAGCTATCTGTTGGATGAGTATTGTATAGTGCCAAAAACGAAACCAATCAGTTTAGCAGAAAGTTTCCAGACAAGAAACACGCATATTTTGCTATCCTCAAACACGTTTACACATGGCATGAAATATAACTAATCCGAGATGGCTAGGTTTCATCTTCTAACTGGATATACGAAATCCATTATGTCTTGACAACAACATGAGGTAACATTATGTTATTCACAGACACACTTTGTACACTGTTCCATATCAGAATGTATTTCCTTCGTCACATTCACAAACAGTATTGAAAATATGTTCTTCGGCAAATAAAAATGTTTTGTTCATAATATTTCAACTAGCGATTGCTCTACTCCACGCACGACCACCATAAATTAATGACCAGCTCAACACAAGTATTGGTAGAGCGTCAGACACCATGCTTTGCAGTATTGTTATGGTCCTTTGCATTCTAAGTTCAAATCCTGCCGAGGTTAACTTCGACTTTCATACTTACTAATTCGATAAAATAAAGTACCAGTAATGGACTGCCGTAATGGATTTGTGCCGAAAAATAGAAACACTATTAATGTGCAATAAGAGCAAAATATAACGACATTGCTCAATTATTTTATCTAATGTTCTAATAACACAAGGAAATGTTGTTTGTGTATTTTTTTTTATATTTGCTCATAGGCTTTTACAATTTCGCTCAGCCAACAACTATTAAAAAGTGAGTTGCTTAAGATAACAATTTAATCACAAATTGTTGCTATCTTTTAATACACTCCAACAAGTCATCAAATTATGTACAATAAAAACAAATCTTATTAATTTGCTCAGGGAATATAAAGAAAATGTATATACACTGATAATTGCAATTGTATGTAAATATTTTGTTTTTGTATTGTTTATTTTATGTTTTCTGTTATGTATAATATATTGATTTAATATTGATTGTTTTTTGTAGTTGTTTATATTAAAAGTCTGAAAATATTTTTATACATCTTACACTAATATTTATAAGATAATTTATAATAACAATTACATAATCTAATTACATTACAACGATAATTTATTATTAATATATATCCTCTTTAACTAGAGTTATTACAAGCGTTGCCTTAAAAAAATATTGAACTAGACATGAAAAATGCGCAAGCTCAAAAGTGCCACAGAATGTTATAATAAACCTTCAAAAGTGTGGGACTAGAGTTGTTGCTAAAAAATATTGTAATCATTATATATCGTACATTCTGTGGCATCCTTTATAAAAATAGCTTAAACCAACGAAGCCTTTATTTTTACGCTATTTCACTTAGTTAATTCTTAGAGTGTAACATATAAAAATAAATACATCTATGTTTAATGTAATAACAGCTATAAATAATTACGTAATATTATTATCATATACTCATAGTAACAAAATAATTGTGTTGAAAATTAATATGATGCTTATATGAACGATAAAATCTATAATGATAATTTCTTAAATATACTAATAGTAAAATAATTTAGTTATCTATTGTTACATTTTCATAGAACTATAATATTTACAATCGTATTGCATTATCAAATTTTTATCACTACAAACTTTCATATTGGAATTACCTTAAGCCACTTATTATTACTTCGCTTTCGTACTTTTACAGCTGTAGATATTGCGCTGTATCTTATATCTAATATCAATATCTCATGGTAATTTGCATGCAGTGTAAAATAGGTTTATTAATAACTTTAATATGAAATGTATTATACAGGGCTGCGGAGTCGGCCAAAAATTGACTGGCTCCAACTCAGGATCCGATATTCCATTATTTCCTAAATTTCAGCTCCGCAGCTCTGTTATTATATTAATTAATTTGTTTTATAGTTGTAAATCATATTTTTATATGTTACACTCTAAGAATTAACTAAGTGAAATAGCGTAAAAATAAAGGCTTCGTTGGTTTAACCTATTTTTATAAAGGATGCCACAGAATGTACGATATATAATGATTACAATATTTTTTAGCAACAACTCTAGTCCCACACTTTTGAAGGTTTATTATAACATTCTGTGGCACTTTTGAGCTTGCGCATTTTTCATGTCTAGTATATATATATATATATATATATATATATATATATATATATATATATATATATATATATATATATATATATATCAGAGGCCACGTGTTGTTCTCTCTCATTACCACCTGATTCTGTTACCCGGACTTACCCATCTGCATTATTGAGGCTTCCAAAACGGCCAATTTTATTATTCCACAATGCTTCAAGCAAACTTCAACACTCTCTCTTTATATATATATATTTATTTATACATTTTTTACTTTTTGTTTTTGTTTTTGTCCAACACTGTGGTTATACATAAGTCGCGCGCGTGCGCGAACGTGCGTTCATAGTTAAACCTTACGATTTTTTAGTTGTATTTTTAAATTTGTTGTCTGCTTATTTAGATACTTACTTCCTGATTTATGGTTATCGCTTTCTCTTTGCTCATAGCTTCGTACTTACATGCACACACAACATCCACTTTTCTAATAAACAAATAATACACAAAACGCCAGCACTAACAGTTTTGTAAGAGATGTCAACATGAATGGACCTATTATTTTTATCTAAAGACATTTTTTCCAATTCCATCCCGCCCGTCTCCTTAATCTATTTATTTCTCATTCTTTCTTCTGGTGAAGGACTAGCGTCCGAAACGTTAAGACCATCCTGCTATATCAAGCGTTAACCTAATATATACCTTCCATATACTGTACCGATTGTGTTGTTATTTCTGTTTACCTTTTACATACATATATGTGTATATATGTATGTGTGTATATGTGTGAATATATATATATACATGTGTGTGCGTGCGTGTGTGTATGTATATATATATATATATATATATATATATATATATATATATATATATATATATATGTGTGTGTACGTATGTATACGCATGTGTCTATGTATATGTATATGCACGTGTGTATGTATGTTATGTGTATGTATATGTGTGTGTACATATACGTATGTTTGTGTATGTGTGTGAGTATAAGTATATGCGTGGGTAGATTTTTATATATGTATGTGTATATTTATATCTATATATATATTTATATATATATATATATATATATATGAAAAAAGTTTGTCCTTCATCAGTGATCTTCCAACCATCATAGACATTTCATCGCTTTAAAGACCATATACCTCCGGTTGGTGCGAGCAACGGCTAAAAAAAGACGTTGGGACACGTAAATAAAGGGGACGCGAGGGTAAACAAACAAAATGGTGAAGCAACAGAAAGTGAGGAAGAAAGAGACAAGTCCCAGATTTCTATGAATTTAAATTCGGTGAAATCGTGAACGAGAGAATAAAGACCATCAAACCTGGTTGAAATGTGAGCAAGGAAGGAATTTCGCACAGGTCTAACGGGAGGAAGAAGGGGCCTGGTCTGCGAATTCGGTAAACATAAGTTCTGTGAAATCGTAGACGAG
>OZ024741.1:78562216-78572216 GCA_964016885.1 Eledone cirrhosa | reverse complement strand
CCTTCAGACAGATTAAAAGGAAAAAAAGAAAACATGTGCAAAACACACAAGGCCAAACAACCCCCACCCAAATGTAAACACAATCCAACAAAACACAAAACACCCCTCCAGCAACAAACAAAACCAAACCTGCCCCTCCCCTCTTCGAAACACTCACACCATCCGAAAAAAAGATATTACACTATACTTACATCAACAGAAACAATAATAAATTAAATGAACTCATAAACAATAATCCTTCGGTACAAACCGAAGGTGTAAACTTTGTTTCTTCAGAAAACTACCCACATTTAAAATTAATAAAGATCCCAATGAACCTCTACCAAAAACTAAAAAAGGATTTTAAGGAGGACGTAGGACGACCCTCTGTCAAACCCATAAACCGCGTCCTACTAAAAAGCTTTCCCCCTCCCCTTCCCCTCCCCAACACAACTCCAAACACCCCAACCCCACCTCACGCTGACGACCCCACACCACCACAAGACACCCCTTCACCCAACACCCCCGACCCCATGGAAGTCGTGCGACCCGAACCCCGGGAAGCAGAAAGGTAGGTCTCTACACTCTCCTTTGGCTCTGCCGCCCACATGGATGTGTTAAGAGTAGGATGTTTGAATGCACGTGGCCTGGGGTCAACTTGGGAGCAAGCAAAGCTTCTAAATGACCTCAGGTCATGTGGTATAAATGTAATGGTTATCTGTGAGACTCGGATCAGCGTCGTGCGGCAGCTGGCCCCTACCTTCGATGACTTTGAAGTGCATGCATCTCTCTGTCAACCTGGAGGTGGGGGTGGGGTTGTCGTACTGCTGCAAAAACACCTGGGTCTTGCCGTACAGGTTGTTGACTCGGACCCGGAGGGTCGTTTGTTGGTGCTAGACGTTGGCAGTAGTGAAGGTGCGGCCTTGAGACTGGTCGCCGTCTACTCCCCTTTCGGAGCTGAACGGCCCGACTTCTTCCAGCGTTTGGAGACTTTTCTGGGAACGTCGCGTTCCCTGCTTCTAGCGGGAGATTGGAATGACATCCTAGATGCACGTTGGGACTATGCAGGAGCATGTCCTAATAGAGGGGGGTGCAACAGCCTCAAGGGGTTACTCGACCGTTTTAACTTGGTCGATAGATATCGACTAGATTTTCCAACTGTGCCTACCTGGACTTGGAGAAACCACAGTGGTCAATCTAGATCGTACTTAGATTCTTAGTTAGAAGTAAGGATAGGGACATATTAAGCTGTCCAGAAATGCGCACGGTTGGCTATACGGATCACAAATTAGTGACCTGCGTAGTCAATCTCGAGAAAACACATAAACAGGGTCCCGGTTACTGGAAACTTAATTTGTCTTTACCGGCAAAAGAGACTTACAGAAACCGGATTAGCAGATTAGTTAAGGAGAGGTTGACGGGTGCAATCGTCAACAACCGATGGTGGGCATCTCTCAATAGAGAGATTAGAACAGAATCAATAAGTTATAGCAAGATGTTAGCTGCCTATAGGAATAGAAACGAGAAAGAATTAACAGGTAAATTAGAAGAGGCAATCAAGAGCGAAGATGTGGCCAGAGTGCTGGCATCGAGGACGGCCTTGAACCAGTTTTTCGATGCAAAGCACGAAGGCTGCGTCATTCGAAGTAAAATACGTGCTCTAGGTAATGAGGGGGCCAAAGCCGTTGGCTGGGCCCGCATGACAGAAGCTAAGAGTGGAAATCGATCCACCATCCGGTCGTTGCAAGACGAAGATGGACGGGTGATCCGGGAGCCTAAGCAGATGTGCGAGGCCTTTCAAAGGCACTTTGCCCGATTATTCGGGGGAGGCGAGGGTCCAGGCGGGGACGTGAATTTCGGTCCATACCTCGACTGCCTGCCGCGTCTCTCGAGCGAAGAGGCAGAGTCCTGCGAGGGACCAATCTCGGCTGATGAGATCGGAGATGCGCTGAGCCAATGCAGCAGACGCAAATCTCCAGGTCTCGATGGTATACCTTACGAACTTTATTTAGCAATGCCGGTCTTCTTCTCCGAACTCCTCGAAGCGGTCTACTGCAATTGGCAGCAGAACGGGAGAATTCCTTGTTCTGTAGCCAAGGGACGAGAACAAGGGGGATAGTATAAATAATTTTCGGCCCATAACCCTGCTAAACACAGAGTTAAAGATTTTGGCCAAGGTGTTAGCAAAGAGGTTGGCGCTTGTCGTGGGTAGCCTGGTGGGAGATGCGCAGACATGTGCTATCCCATCCAGGTCCATTCACGATAACCTCCACCTCATGCGATACATCATAGAGAGGGTTGGCAACAAACCCGGCTTCGGTGGGGTCCTGATCAACTTGGATCAGTCTAAGGCCTTCGATAGGGTCGACCATGGTTACCTGGATGCGGTGCTAGCGGCGGCTGGGTGGTTCGGTCCTGTTTTCAGAGGCTGGATCACTGCCTTACATAGCAACCACATCTGTTCTAGGATCAAGGTGAACGGCTACCTTTCGAAGCCGTTCGAAATCACACGATCCATTCGACAGGGGTGCCCTCTCTCCTCCCTTCTGTACGTATTGACTCTCGAGCCTTTACTGAGGAAGTTAGAGTTGTTGCAGGGTATCCCCCTGGAACCAGGATTGAGCAAAGCGGTGTCGGCCTACGCCGATGACGTAACAGTAATGGTATCGACCGACTCAGAGATCGAGGCGATCGGTACCTTACTGGAGGATTACGAAAGGTTGTCAGGAGCGAAACTGAACCGGGAAAAATCCATCGGGCTGCAACTCGGAACGTGGAGAGGCAGACCGATGCCTCCCGACGGTGTCGTCGGACACTGGACGGAGGGCCCGGTAAAGTTGCTTGGGGTCTGGTTTGGACCGGACCTCCAGGTGGAAAAGAACTGGGACGAGGTTACGAACAAGGTGTTTGCACTAACCCAGAAATGGGCCAAGTGTAAGCTGTCCCTAAAAGGCCGGGCGGAGGTGGCGAACATTTACATAGCGTCCGTCACTTACTACCGCCTGACTGTCGTGCCTTGCCCTAAGGAAACACTCACCACCATGGAACGCATGCTCTTCCAATTTCTTTGGAAGAAGCGCCCTCCTATGGTGAGAAGATCCATCTGCTGCCAACAACCTTCGAAAGGAGGGCTGGGGATGCCGTGGTTGATGATGCGTAGGCACGCATTAAGGCTACGGCACCTACAGGTATTCCTCACTGGTCAACCGGTGTGGGCTCCGTTCGTGAAACGAGCCTTTCCGAGACTCGTCTCGCTCACCGAGCTGCAGTCCTGGGTCAAGCAAAGATCCGGAAAACTGGGAGACTGGCACACTGAGTGTGCTCAGGCGCTCAGGGCTCTCTGGCAAGCGGGCCAGGCCATCGGTGGAGAATCCACCTCATCATTCTATAGAGGGCTGGTGGCTAGCAGGGGCGATGACACCCTTGGAGAGTCGCTGGACATGGAAGAGGACGAACTGGCCAGCCTGTTCGGTGGGACTTTCGGCCCGGGACCAATGGACAACTTCCAGAAGTCACTAGCCTGGCAGTGCTACCGGGGGGCTCTACCCGTTCGAGAGAGGCTCTACAGACACGGGCGCCCGAGCAGGGATCCCTCGAAAAAGATTTGCCCTAGATGCGTGCGTCACGAAGAAACCGTTGCGCACGCATTGGTGCAATGTCCGGGCGTGGCTGATCTGTGGGGCTACGCCGAACGACTGCTGTCGCGGGTGGCGCCGATTCAATTGACCGCCGAGTCCGTGATGACAATCAAACCGCCTCCCCTCTTCACAAAGGAAGCAAAGGCGGTTTTTCTGTGCGTAATAGCCATGTTGAAAGAGGTTGTTTGGTGGACACGATTGAAAGGTCTGAGGTCAGGCAACTTCCTCTCTGGCCATAGTCTGGTCTACTTCTTCCGATATCACTTCGGAAGAAGGATAAGAATGGAGAGAGAGGTGCTTGGCCACAGGCAGTTTTATGAAAGGTGGGTGATAGTGGCGAGAATGGCTCGTGTAAATGGGCCTTCTCTGTATACCATCCTGTAGGTAAAGAAGTGAAGGAGAGGGGAGCACCTTCTCCATGTGCTCCCCGGGCAAAGGATTGCACACTTATTCGGGGGGGGGGTGCAACCCCCATCACGTCCCCTCCCTTTTGAGGTTGTTTTCGATTATTTTCATTTTATACCCTTTTTACTCGATTGTATGTAAACTCCCCCTTTGTATTTGTCCCTTCTTTTTATGCCTTTATGGTAAATAAAGAAATATATCTATCTATCTATCTATCTATTTCGCACTCTCTTTCGCTCTCACTCACTTGCAATATCAATCGACAATCCCCACGAGTTATCTCCCTTGCTACCGCTTATCTTACTCCTCATACACTTTCTTTTATTTTGTGAAGAAACATTTTGAATTATCCCCCTTGCATCAATCCATTGATATCTAGGAAGCTTTATAGGAATATTGTAAACCAGTGTTTACTAAAATCATCCCCAATGAACCCCACGGTTCGATGAAATAATTCTGGGCCTGATAAGGGATATTTTAATAAAATTTAATAAAAATGTATGTGCTTTTTATGACAACGTAGTGCGTTAATAACTAGGATTATTTCAGCTTTTTTCAGAGTTATATGAGGATGAAGAAGAGAGATATGGGAATCGCGATGTTCATCTTCCCCCTGCCCCGGAAATTTAGTTTTGGAGCGAGTATTTTTTTAAATGTGTGCATGCGAGCGTGTGTATGTATACGTACGGGGGCGGGCACGCGTCGTTACCTTCCAAAGCCTATAATTTTCTTTTTTTTTAACAGATAAAAAACCTGCCTGTAGTACAGATATTATAGGCAGGAAATATGACAAAATATTCCAAAGACTTAGTCTTCAGCAACAATAATATAATTGTTTCTACTTTTGATACAAGTCCAGCATTACTGGTGCTTTATTTTATCGACCCCGTAA
Source organism: Eledone cirrhosa (assembly GCA_964016885.1). Classification (NCBI taxonomy): domain Eukaryota; kingdom Metazoa; phylum Mollusca; class Cephalopoda; order Octopoda; family Eledonidae; genus Eledone; species Eledone cirrhosa. The sequence goes on along the minus strand of OZ024741.1, from coordinate 78,567,302 downwards.
AGATGAAAGGCAAAATAAACCTCGGTGGGATTTGACCTCAGACCGTAAATGGCCGTGACTCTATGCTGCAAAGCATGGCGTCGGACCCTCTACCAATACTGCCAATCCACCGCCTTTTTGATCCAATAATATTTGTCCAATAACATTGATCCAATAACATAATACGTTGTATATATAGACATCCTATTTTTTCTATTCCCTTATTGCTATTACTTCCCGATTTTGTTTTTATTATTTGTATGGATTGGCAGTATCGGTAGAGGGTCGGACACCATGCTTTCCAGCATAGTTACGTCCCTTGACGATCTGAGTTCAAATCCCGCCGAGGTTGACTTTGCCTTTCATCCTTACGGGATCGATAAAATAAAGTACCAGTAATACACTGGGTAATTGCTGGCCTTGTGCCTAAAGTAGAAACAATTATTTGTATTATTATCAGGGCGGTGGATTGGCAGTATCGGTAGAGAGTCGGACACCATGCTTTGCAGCATAGAGTTACGGCCCTTGTCGATTTAATGTTTTACATTCCGCCACCACCACTACAACCCTACTACTACCACATACTCCATACACCCCATCATCACCACCACCCGCACCACCACCACTACACCCCATCACCACCACCACCACTACACCACCACCACTACCACCACTACCACCACCACCACCACTACCACCACTACCACTACCACCACCACCACTACCACCACCACCACTACCAAAATACCCATACACATTCTCCATACACCCCATCACCACCACCACCACTACACCACCATCACTACCACCACCACCACCACCACCACCACCACTACCATTACCACCACCACCACTACCACATACCCCATACACCCCATCACCACTTCACCACCACCACTACCACTACTACCACCACCACTACCACATACCCCATACATTCCATCACCCCCCACCACCACCACTACCACATACCCCATACACTCCATCACAAACCCCACCACCACTACTACATACCACATACACATGCCCAATACACTCCAGCACCACTAACATCATCACCACCAACAACATCATTACCACCAACATCACCACCACCACCACCAACATCATCACCACCACCAACATCATCACCACCAACATCACCACCAACATCATCACCACCAACACCATCACCAACATCATCACCACCAACATCATCATCTCCAACATCATCACCACCAACATCATCACCATCGTGATATCGTTCGCTGGTGGCTGGTAGGTTGTTGCTGGTGGTTGTCACTTTAGCCGCATATACAATGGCTTTGGTGTTGCATTTAACTTGTAATGGGCACTCACTTTTGACTCTACAGAAGCAATTTTGATGTTCTCTGGGTATTTTCTTATTGAGGATATAAGATTTAATAGGGGGACCGCAGGAGTAGCTGATTTGGACACAGTTTCTATTGAAGATCTTACAGTATCTATGTGTTCTAGGGAAATGTTTATCTAAGAGCTCTAGGAATGTTTTACCTACATTAGTTTTAACTGCTAAAGAGTAGGGGTGTGTGAACCAGATTATTTTTCTTTTCCTATTATTATGTTTAAAGGAGTTAGTATTGTTGGGTATGTACTTAATCGGTTCGCTAAATCCGCTATTTTGAAGGGCTTTATTATAGTAGGGGATGCCTTATTGAAAATAGCTTCTGAGGAAGAGAGGGTGGAGATCCTACGCTAATATTAGGGATGAGATTTTTAAAAACTATAGGAGGATGGCAAGAGCCTTTATTTATATATTTTAAATTTTCATTACGTTTATGGTACGGTTTATAAGAAGCAGTAGGCAGATCTAGGTTTATATATAGAAAATTAACATTAGAAAGGTTAATGTCAATGGTAATTTTAAGATTAAAACTAGCGAAGGTTTTTATTAAGTCTTTCCTGAATCTATCTAAGTTATGACTTTTTCAATTTTCAACGGAAACTTCAATACTTATATATATATATATATATATATAGTGAAAAATGGAACGGGAACAAAACAGAGAGGCAGTACAAACAAAGGTTTATTAGTTTCACGCTCTTGAGAGTGGGGTGTATATATATATATATATATATATATATATATATATATATATATATATATATATTTAAGAGTTAAACAAGGTTCAATGAATACATCAAATAATGAGTTTTACAATAGATTGGAAGTACTCAACAGAAAAATGTTTTCCAGAGTTATTAATATTAATTCAAAATATTAACAAAATAGATATTCTTGTGATCAATTATATTTTATTATACATATTTCAGAGGTACTGAGTTAAGTTCAACAGTACGTCCTCATCAGATAAAATAAAATGATACATGACATACCCTGACATAGTAGATGGTTAAGATTCAATCAAGGTAGTGATTAACTTATGACAAAACTCAATATTTATACCCTAATATTGAGAACATGAGATAGCATAATACAAACAATAGAGAGGGTGCGTGTAATAGATTTTAAGAAATACATGGCATCAATATAACAGTTATAACATTTTTAATTTTTAAAAACTACTGGAGAAAGAGGAGGGAAAGGAAAGCATAGAGGAAGAAACAGCTGATGTGATAATATATTTAGTAGGTGGTTTGAAAAGACAGATGAAAGATGATTAAAGAGAGAGAGAGACAAAGGGGAGTAATTTATGTTCAAGTTTATATACACACAGATTTCTATATAATCAACACGTGTCCAGAATAATATAGTTGGCGGTTAATTTTCAAAATATTTAATTTATGTTATTTCAGGGTAGAGAATCATATTTTAGGTTTTAAAAGTTAATAGGTATTTGTATTAATATTATAATATAATTATGTTTAATTTCTAAAATTCAAATTTTGTTGTTGGTGTTGTTGTTTTTGGTGTTGTTGTTGTTGATATTGTTGTTGTTGGTGTTGTTGTTGGTGGTGTTGTTGTTGGTGGTGTTATTGTTGTGTTGTTGTTGTTGTTGTGTTGTTGTTGTTATTGTTGGTGTTGTTGTTGGTGTTGTTGTTGGTGTTGTTGTTAGTGGTGTTGTTGTTGGTGGTGTTGTTGTTGGTGTTATTGTTGTTGGTGCTGTTGTTGTTTGTGTTGTTGTTGGTGGTGTTGTTGGTGGTATTGTTGGTGTTGTTGTTGGAGTTGTTGATGTTGGTGTTGTTGTTGGTGGTGTTGTTGTTGTTGGTGTTGTTGTTTGTGTTGTTGTTGGTGGTGTTGTTGGTGGTGTTGTTGTTGGTGTTATTTTTGGTGTTGTTGTTGTTGGTGTTGTTGTTGGTGTTGTTATTGGTTTTGTTGTTGTTGGTGTTGTTGTTGGTGGTATTGTTGGTGTTGTTGTTGGTGTTGGTGTTGGTGTTGTTATTGGTTTTGTTGTTGTTGGTGTTGTTGTTGGTGGTATTGTTGGTGTTGTTGTTGGTGGTGGAGTTGTTGGTGGTGTTGTTGGTGTTGTTGTTGTTGGTGGTGTTGTTGTTGTTGTTGGTGGTGGTGTTGTTGTTGTTGGTGTTGTTGTTGGTGTTGTTGTTGGTGTTGTTATTGGTGTTGTTGTTGGTGCTGTTGTTGTTGTTGGTGTTGTTGTTATTGGTGTTGTTGTTGGTGTTGTTGTTGTTGGTGTTGTTGTTGGTGTTGTTGTTGTTGTTATTGTTGTTGTTGGTGTTGTTGTTGGTGTTGTTGTTGGTGTTGTTGTTGGTGGTGTTGGAGTTGTTGTTGGTGGTGTTTTTGTTGTTGGTGTTGTTGGTGTTGTTGTTGTTGGTGTTGTTGTTGTTGGTGTTGTTGTTGTTTTTGTTGTTGGTGTTGTTGTTGGTGTTTTTGTTGTTGGTGTTGTTGTTGGTGGTGTTGTTGTTGGTGTTGTTGGTTTTGTTGTTGGTTTTGTTGTTGGTGGTGCTGTTGTTAGTGGTGTTGTTGTTGTTGGTGTTGTTGTTGGTGGTGTTGTTCTTGGTGGTGGTGTTGTTGGTGTTGTTGTTGTTGGTGGTGTTGTTGGTGGTGTTGTTGTTGGTGTTGTTGTTGTTGGTGGTGTTGTTGGTGTGGTGGGGGGGGGGGGGGGGGGGGTAGTGGTGGTGTTGTTGTTGGTAGTGGTGGTGGTGGTGGTGATGATTGTGGTGGTTGTGCTGGTGCTGGTGGTGGTTGTGGTGGCTGTGTTGGTGGTGGTGGTGGTGGTGGTGGTGGTGGGGGTGGTGGTGGTGGTGGTGGTGGTTGTGGTTGTGGTGTCTGTGGTGGTGGTGGTGATGTTGGTGGTGTTGTTGTTGTTGGTAGTGGTGGTGGTGTTGGTTTTGGTGGTTGTAGTGGTGGTGGTGTTGTTGTTGTTGTTTGAAGGGGTGGGGAAAGTCGATTAAATTGACGGCAGTGCATTACTGATGCTTTATTTATCGACTCCGTAAGGATGAAAAGCAAAGCTAACCTAGGCAGGATTTGAACTAAGAACGTAAAGGTCCGAAACTCTATGCTGCAAAGCATGTTGTCCGACACTCTAGCGATACTGCCAATCCACCAAAGTTGTTGTTCGTGGTGTTCTTGTTGTTGTTGGTGTTGTTGTTGTTTGTGTTGTTGTTGGTGGTGTTGTTGTTGGTGTTGTTGTTGGTGTTGTTGATGTTGGTGATGTTGTTGGTGGTGTTGTTGTTGGTGGTGTTGTTGTTGTTGGTGTTGTTGTTTGTGTTGCTGTTGGTGCTGTTGTTGGTGGTGTTGTTGTTGGTGTTGTTGTTGTTGGTGTTGTTATTGGTTTTGTTGTTGTTGTTGGTGGTGGTGGTGTTGTTGTTGTTGGTGGTGGTGTTGTTGTTGGTGGTGGTGTTGGTGGTGTTGTTGTTGTTGTTGGTGGTGGTGGTTTCGTTGTTGTTGGTGTTGTTGTTGGTGTTGTTGTTGGTGTTGTTGGTGTTGTTGTTGGTGTTGTTGTTGGTGGTGTTGTTGTTGGTGGTGGTGTCGTTATTGGTGTTGTTGTTGTTGGTGTTGTTGTTGGTGTTGTTGTTGCTGGTGTTGTTGGTGTTGTTCTTCGTGGTGTTGTTCTTGGTGTTGTTGTTGTTGGTGTTGTTGTTGGTGTTGTTGTTGGTGTTGTTATTTTTGGTGTTGTTGTTGGTGGTGTTGTTGTTGGTGTTGTTGTTGGTGGTATTGTTGTTGGTG
>OZ024741.1:78357216-78557216 GCA_964016885.1 Eledone cirrhosa | reverse complement strand
TACCCATATACACCCACACATGACAGACTTCCACATAATTCCTGTCTACCAAATTAAACTCACATGGTTTTAGTCAACTCAAGATTACAGTTACGTGCTCAATGTGATAGGTTGTGGTATTGAATGCAAACCCACATAGTTGTGAAGTGAACTTATGACAACATTTCATCATCATCATCATTATTTCATTTTACGTCCGCTTTTTCCTGCTTGCAAGGGTGGAACAGTAACTGATTCTGGTTTGATTTCTACAGCGTGATGCCCTTCCTAACACCAACCTCATTTACAGTGAGTGCTGGGTGCTTTTTTGCCGTGGCACCTCCACCTTTGCAGTGGAATGATAGGGACCCCAGTCCCTATCATCTCATTTCTACAGCTGAGTAAACTGGAGCAATGTGAAATAAAGTGTCTTGCTCAAGGAAACAACACATCACCTGGTCTGAAAATTGAACTCACAACCTTTCGATTGTAAGGCCAATGCTCTAACCACTAAGCCATGTGCCTCCATTTACTCATATAAAATAGTAAAAGAATGTAGATATATAAGCTTATGACGTATTTTGACTAACAAAGTTATTCTGATAGTGAGGATTTTTAAAACTCTCTAAATGGAAAAAAGATGAGTATTGATGTACATGGAAGTCGAACCCACATCTTTGGTTTAATTTGATAATTCGTTGATTACAACATTTTATGTAAAGATCCTTGAGTGACAGAGATTTCCTGGCATTTCATTATCTTTTTAGATGACTGGTATTGGTGTATATATTACTTGCAATAATATTAAAAAGAATAAGAATGGCTGGTGCGTGTTTGTACAAAGTTTTATATCACATGAGTCAATAATAACACAATAGAAATGTTATCACGTGTCGTGAGTTGGTGAGTTGGTCTCGACTCCAAGACAGGAGCGTATAAAGAAGGGAGAGAGAAAGCAGGAGTCAGCTCCACCATTACGCGTGTTGTCTCTTTGCAAGTCGCCGGCGGAGTGAGAATTATTTTTGGTGACGTCAGAGCTATGTGCAGGTAACTCTGCATAGCTGTCTCCAAGCACACGACAGGTGTCGCTTCGCTACATATAGCCCTCCTCCAGATGACCAATCGATGAAGAAGTAAACATATGTAGTGAGAAGCAAGGCAAAGATAGGTAATAAACAAAAGAAATGTTTGCACAAGCAGCAAACAAAAAGCAAGGCACGCAAAAATGTAACAGAAACAGGCAAAACAATCAATATAATGCAACAAATCGTAAGAAAGACAAAAGGAAAGGGCTGCAACAAGGGCAGCTTAAATGTACACAGTTTGACACAGTTTGTTTCCTCGTATCCATCGGCGGCAGGTCCTGAAAATAAGAACGCAGACGGGATACGTAGGAAAGCGGATCTTGTGCAGCAAGATCGACAGGGGCAAGCATTTGCCCAGGTAACGCTAGAGGAGCACCATACAATAATTCGGCCGGGGAAAACCCAAGGTCCACCTTTATTGATGACCGAATCCCCAACAACATAATAGGGAGGTACTCGCTCCAACGCGTAGAGTCAGAAGTCCGTAGATCGGCTTTTAGTTGTCGGTGGAAACGCTCCACCATTCCGTTAGATGCAGAATGATACGAAGTTGTTCGGATGCGTTAATTCGTAGAAGAGATTCGATTCAAACTGTCTTCCAGGGTCCGTTGCAATCGTGGTTGGCTCTCCAAAGCGGGTAATCCACCCTGATACTAGGGCACGTGCTGTCGTTTCAGCAGTGATGTCTTTCAAGGGATGGCTTCAGGCCATCGCGAAAAACGATCAATAACAATCAATAGAGAAGTATGACCACCACTGACTGGCCAAGGTCCCACGATGTCCACATGAATGTGCCGGAAACGGGCGTCCGGTGTACTGAAAGTACCGAGCGGAGCCTTAATGTGTTTATGGATTTTCGATTTCTGGCAAGCGATGCAGGAACGGCACCAAGCAGTAATATCGCGCCTCATATTTGGCCAGAAGAATCTGGCTGTTATGAGCTTTAACTGTGGCTGAAGATCCTGGGTGGGAAATGCCGTGCAAAGCAAGAAACACAGTACGACGATGGTTTAGCGGGACGAATGGTCTCGGTGAATCCAAGGAAACGTCGCAGAAAATTTGTCCGTCTGCGGTGGGCAATGGCAGGTATTTCAAATTACTCGTCGCAAATTCGGCTGATGAAATATCCAACGATTCCAGTGCAGGTTGGTCTGCTGCCAAGTGATTTAAATCGATGTCGTGGGATGACGCAATCGAGACAGGGTGTCAGCCGCTGTGTTCAATGAGCCTGGAATGTGTTGGATGTCGTTTGTGAATTGTGTGATAAAGTCGAGATGCCTTGTTTCTCTGGGCGAGTACTTGTCAGACTTTGCTCTTAAAACGAAGGTCAAAGGTTTATGGTCAGATTGTAAAACACCTTCCTTCGAGCATATGTGAAAAATGTTTCACGGAAAGGTAGATGGCTAACAGCTCCCAACCAAATGTGTTGTAGGGAGTTTCTGCAGGTTTCAACTTCCTGGAGAAAAATTCCAATGGTTGTTGGTGATCGTCACTACTCTGTTGTAAGACTGCACCCACTGCAGTATCCGACGCATCAACACAGAGCGAAAGCTTGGCATTGGACACTGGGTGGTCCAGCAAAGATGCACTAGCCATGCTGATTTGGCTTTTTGAAAATCCTCGAGCTGAGACTGAGTCAAAAAGATTTCCTTGTTCTTCTTGCGGCAATTTTTCAGAATCTCAGTAAGAGAGAAGAGTAGATTACACAATGTGGAACAAAACGTCTATAGAAATTTATCAGTCCTAGGAATTGTCGCAACTGACGAAGTGAGGTCGGCGGAGGCAAATCCTCTATAGCCTGAACTCGTTGAAGGAGGGGCGAACCCCTCGGAGTCAATGACATGACCTAAAAAATTCAGTGATTTCGCACCGAAAACACATTTTGTGAGATTTATTTGAACACTGTAATCCTTCAGTCGACAAAACAAATGATTCAAATGACGTATGTGTTCTTCTCTGGAGGAACTAGCAATAAGCAGATCATCAATATAAGTGTAGACGAAGTCTAAACCACGAGTGACCTCATCCATGAACCGTTGGAAGGTGCTAGCAGCATTCCTAAGTCCGAAAGGCATGGTAAGAAATTCGAATGATCCAAATGGAGTCGTAATGGCCGTTTTCGGAATATTTTCTTTCTTGACAGGAATCTGATGATAAGCTCGCACCAAATCGAGCTTTGAGAAAACTTTACATCCCTGCAACGACGATGCAAAATCTTGCAGGTGTGGAATAGGATATCTATCCGGGACAGTTATCGCATTTAACTTCCTATAATCCCCAGTGGGTCTCCAGTCGCCAGAAGTCTTGGGTACCATGTGCAACGGAGAAGCCCAAGGGCTCGTAGACGGGCGAATTATGCCTAGCTGTAGCATAAGATCGAACTCGGACCGTGCTGCCTTCAATTTGTCCGCAGGCAAGCGACGAGGACGGGAAAACACTGGAGCACTAGTAGTGGAGATGAAATGTACGGTTGAGTGAGTCGGTTCGACAACTCGAAATTTTCCCTCAGTAGGCTGTGGGAAATAATTCAACAATGCATGATAGGGATTCCCAGCATTAGCGATGAAAAAGATCGGGCTAACCGTTGGAAATTAGCTTTCTGGCCATGAAGTGAAAAACCAGTAATGCCGTCTACTAGGTGTCGGCCACGGACGTTCACCGTCAATGCAGAATGGTGTAGAAAATCCGCTCCCAAGATCGGGTGTGGTAGGTCAGCAACCGTAAAAATCCATTTGAATTCTCGTCAAAGATTTCTGAATTGCAGAGGAAGCGAGATTTGTCCAAAAGTCCGTATCGGCGAATGATTGACAGCTTGTAGATTCATTGATGACTCAGGAGTTTCTTTAACACAGTTCACCGGCCAAATGCTGCAGGAGGCTCCCGTATCTACAAGGAAAGATATTCCGGACAGGAGGTCCTCAAATAAAGAAGTGGCGGTTTGGGTGTGTAGCACAGAGATCAGCTGCCGCCTTCGGTGACTCAAGGTTTGCGTTTCCCGAAGTTGAATAGTTACACGGTGGCCGGCAGTGTTTTGCTTTATCAGGGAAGGTGGCATGATACCAACACAAAGAACAATTGCTGGCGACTTCTTGGCCGCCTGGGAGATGGTCTACTCTCCCTACATAATTTCGCGACTTGACGCGTCAATGCGTCAATCGCCTTCAGCATGGCATCCTCGTGTGTCGAGACGGGCTGGTTCGGAAAGGTCGAAGAGGCAACAAGCGAGTCCGAGAAATCCACAATTCGATCGGCGGACGCAGCGATCTGCTCCATCGAGCTCGAGTCAAGTATGGTAGCCAATATAATCTGGACATTGTTTGGCAAGCGAGAAAAAAATAGCTTTTTGATAAATGAACTATGCTCATCGGGCGATTCACTGAGGTAATGTGGCGTAAAAATTCGGACGGCGACCTGTCGCCTAAACACTCGTCCTCCAATAATGCACGAAACCTGCTTTCAGCAGAACGGCAATTTCTCCTTAATATCTCCGTCCTCAACGAATCATACGAAGTGCCAGTTGGCAGGTCCGTTATTAAATCTTTCACCGTGATGGCGAGCGATGAAGGTATACCACTAATCAAAACATTGAGTTTCTGCTCTGTTTTAATTCCATTTGCAACACAATATGCATCCAGTTGCGCAAACTAGAGCTTGGGAACACCAGAGAACGCAGGTAAATTATGACTACTCATCATTAGCATGTATCAGTTCCACATAAAAATACTAAATGATATCCAAGTAAAGAAATGCAACGCGTGTTAGATGTTTGGAACAACGGGAAAACAACACAAATTTCCCTCAACATCCATGAAGAAAGAAGAAAGAAAAAAAAAAAAAATCTGGTGAATTTGCAAAATCCGGAATCGACAAGTCACAAAAATTCAAGGCAGAAAAATGAAATATGTTTTTTTCCTTCCTTTCTTTTCTTTCCTTAAATTGGAGAAGGAGATGGCATCACATGATGCGTCTCAGCCAATTAGATGGCTGCATTTCGGAGAAGAAAGACAAATGGCGGGAAAATTGGCGGACCAGTCAACCATTGTGAATTTTTTTTTGTTAAACGAACAATTTTCAATTTCGTTTTTTCGCATAGTTGCAAGAAATAAAGTATTAGTTTCGTCGTCAATTTTTTTTTTTTTTTATGTTGTATGTTTCTCTTGGGTAAATACTTGTTAAAAGAAAGAAATAATACATTTGCTATGAAGGCTTCGTAGAGTCGAATGCTGTATCAGAAGGTTGCAATTTAGAAATGTATAATGTTCGAAGGTTGCGTTTAAAAAAATAATGTTGGAGTGTTCTAAAGGGCAAGGAAACGGTGCTCTAGATTGTTAAATAATTCAATGGGGTTACCTATATAGCAGAAGTCTCTAGAAGTTTTTAAAAGTTTTTAGAAGGCTGTGTAATCCATAATCAGAGTCAACCACTTTAGGTGACTGGTATTGGTGTATATATTCTTGCAATAATATTAAAAAGAATAAGAATAGCTGGTGCGTGTTTGTACAAAGTTTTATATCACAGGAGTCAATAATAACACAATAGAAATGTTACCATGTGTCGTGATGGTGTAGTTGGGGAGTTGGTCTCGACTCCAAGACTGGAGCGTATAAAGAAGGGAGAGAGAAGGCAGGAGCCAGCTCCACCATTACGCGTGTTGTCTCTTCGCAAGTCGCCGCCGGAGTGAGAATTATTTTTGGTGACGTCAGTTTGTGGCGTCAGAGCTATGTGCAGGTAATTCTGCATAGCTGTCTCCAAGCAGATGACAGGTGTCGCTTTGCTACATCTTTAATCTGTTGTCGCTGTCCTCCTCCTCCTTCCTGTATTGTCCCCAATTTCTTGGAAGAAATCATTAGTTATTGACTCCAGTACTTCTATACTCTGATTTCACATCCTGCTGTGTACATCATATGTTTTCTATATATATACTATGAAACTTCCCTTAACAGACCACCAAATACCCCATAATAAGCCTGACATTATTTTCAATTATAGAGTGACCATAATGTGGTGAAAAGTGCTGAAAAACTAAAGACTAAAGCCAACTTAGCAGTTGAATTAAAACTTATTCTTTCCTCTTTATTGAATATAGCAATTTGGGGATATGAATGCTCCATTTGCTTATGCATTTGAATCTTCATCTCCTATAATACTTTCACATGGATATTTTCAAGAACACGTTCTGCTCTGTTGTCAGACCAATTCTATGTTCAAATTCAAACTTTTTACACATTTGCCATGGATTGTTATTATACTACCAAGGCAGCATATAGTTATTTTCCGTTACATTCTGAATTCAAACCCCACCAAGGTTAGCTTTGCCTTTCAACTTTATTGGGGTCAATAAAATAAAGTACCAGTAATACACTAGGATTGATTTAATTGACTTTCCCCTTCTTCAAAATTGTTGGTCTTGTGCCTAAATCAGAAACCATTATACTACCAAGCTCAACTTTGCCCCTCATCCTTCTGAGGCTGATTAAATAAAGTAGCAATCAAGTACTGTTGATGTAATCAACCCCCCTTGCTGGCCTTGTACCTAGTCTAGAAATTATTGTTTTGTTGTTGCTGTTGTTATTATTATTAACTTTGCCTTTCATCCTTACGGGGTCGATAAAATAAAGTACCAGTAATATACTGGGTAATTGCTGGCCTTGTGCCAAAAGTAGAAACAATTATTATTATTATTATTATTATTATTAGTCAGTGCCCAAGACCCTTATTTTAGAAGCTGGATCCTGAGTGTAGGTTCAGAGTGTCCTGAAACCAATGACCTGACCAGAATGTTGGCAGTAGAGTAGTGGGCTTTGCTTAAAAACACCTAAGGATGAAATGTTGGCATTATATCAATATAAAGAAGCTAAGATATATCTCAATCAAAGTGACCATAATGTTGTGAAAAGCTGTAAAACTAAAGAATAAATCCAACTTAACTACTGAATTAAAAATATTATACAGTTAAAGAAGAGGTACACAGTGATTTCTGTAGAGGTATTGACAAATTATTTATGAGGATAGACAAAGGCAAGTTTAAAAAAAAGAGTAGCCATGTCAAAATAGAAAACAACCACACCACTGCAAGGCAAAGTGATGATAAAAAAAAACATCTCAGGTAAACTCCTTATCCTCTCCATTTTCTGTCGAGCTCTCACTAAACAAATGAGCTGAATTAAACCACCAATTGTTATATATGCTACAGGCATTTTGTAAACTGCCTCTTCTATGTGTGTGGTTTAAAACTATTTAGAAGAAACAATAAACAGTGGAAAATCTACTAAAAATTACTCATGAATTCAGCCAAGATATAAAAATTAGTAAGGAGCTAGACAAATGTGCCAAAGCTACTTTAAGAAGAGGCAAATGAATTAAAACTGAGAACATTAGATTAGATACAGATACTGAAATCAAATAATTAGAACAGTACCACCCATATAAGTACTTATGAGTAGATTAAACTGATAAAATACAACACACAGAAATGACAGAGAAAAGAAAGTATTACAGAAAAGTCAGACTAATCTTAAACCAAAGCCAATACTAGAAATATATCATAAATTACAGTTACAACATAATATATAGACAGTTATAGGAACTGAAGAGCCTAGATAAAAAATTTAGAAAACTACATACTGAATTTTGAACCCAGCATTCAAAAGTGAATAGAAATAGGATATACCTGCACACAGTGGGGAAGGGACTTCATACAAATACAGAACCACTACAAAACAATCAAAGGAAGACCCATTAGTGTAATAAGGGAATATGATGGAAAGGAAAAGAAAAGAAATACTTTGACATTTACACCAGAGAAAAGGGCTTTTACAAAGACAAAACAACGATGGAAGCTACGGAGTAGGTAGACTCAGAAAAACCAGGGACGACATAATAATATCTGACCTTGCACACTTACACCTCTCTAAGACGTCACTGGATCAAGACCTTTGGCACTACCCAGTAATACAGAAGACCCACCTTCCCTTACGTACAAAGTTAAACCTACAGTCAGTAGGCACCTCTTAACCAAATATACACCCCAACCTACTACCCCTACTCCATCCTCCCACTTCCACCCACACCACCCTTTCTCTATAAAGTTATGTTGGTACCACAGAACAACCAGTCCACACTAAAGTGGTCGTGTAGGTGTCACGACAAAAAGCACCCAGTCCATGCTGTAAAGTCGTCATTTAGGAGACACTGTAAAAAGGCTCCCAGTTCACATTGTAAATGTGGTTGTTATTAGGAAGGGCATCCAGCTGTAGAAAACCTACCAGATACAGTCCTATATGAGTGTGACACGGTCACCCGATCAATCTTGCCTCAAGTGGGACAATTCCCGTCTAAGCTATGCTAGCGTGGAAGATAGACGTTAAACGATGATGATGATGATTAGTCCATATTAAAGGAAAAAATGCAAAGAAAACCCTATGTAAGATTCAACCAAGTTAAGCCAGGAAGAAAATCAGCAATAGGTGAAAATCTCTGAGCTAAAAACAGAAGCAGGTGTGATTTGAGCTGCACAGGTTCAATACTTAGAAAAACACTACAAAAATATCAAAGTGAACCATCTAGATATCATAAGCAATGACAGGAATTTAAATTCATGTAATCTGATAGATATCTTTTCTAACCCAAACATTGCACATAAAGAAGTTGAAAAACTATTAGAAAATAAATCCCTTGTAATGAAAATAAGCAAGTTTTGGAGCATAAGGTTAATAAAAACACAAAACCACAATGTTTATTGAAAACGTATAGCTGATTATATCAACCCCCAGTACTTGAGTGGTACTTAGGAAAAGTAAAAGGTAAAGTTGACCCTGGGGGAATTGACTGCAGAATGTAAAGGCCCATAACTAAATAGCACAAAATATCTTTCTGCAACACTCGAACAATTTTGAAAATCCACTGCCTAAACTTCATCATCATCATCACTGTTTAACATCTATTTTCCATGCTTGTCAGGGTTAGATGGCTGCCACATACTGAGGCCAGACTGGTCAAGTGACTATGTCCAGCTCATATGCTTTGTTTTGGCTTGATTGAGACTGGAATCCAGCATTTCATTGCTGGAGGAGGAGGGTGTCCTGGTAGTGCCCAGCTTCCCTTGATGACCTAAAAAGGGAGCATTTATATACTGCTTGGGGCATGTTGCGGGGTGGGTGGTGTCTGTGATTTGGGGTTATACCAGGCTTTCCTGGGTTAGGAGAGTGTTGGGGTGCAAGGATTTAGCAGGGAAGTTGAATCAGTCAAGGGGGTTCAATACAGAAGATAAATCAGTTAAGGGAGTGAAATAATAATTGTTTCTACTTTTGGGACAAAGGGAAAGGGAAAGTTGATTAAATCAACCTCAATGCATAAAAAGTCCTTTATATTTTTACTCTGTAAGGATGAAAGACAAAGCTTACTTCAACGGGATTGGAACTCAGACCGTAAAGAGCTATAACTCTATGCTGCGAAGCATGGTCTCTGATGCTCTATCGATATTGCCAATCTCCCGCCAACAACAATAATAATTGTTTCTACTTTTAGCACAAGGCAGCAATTACCCAGTACATTACTGGTACTTTATTTTATTGACCCCCGTAAGGATGAAAGGCAAAGTTAACCTTTGAACTCAGGGACGTAACTCTATGCTGGAAAGCATGGCGTCCGACCCTCTACCGAAACTGCCAATGGTTTGTTATATAGGCACAAGGCCAGCAATTTTGGGTGAGGGGAAAGTCAATTAAATCGACCCCAGTGCGTGCCTGGCACCTTATTTTATCAGCCCCATAAGGATGAAAGGCAAAGCTAGCCTCAGCAGAATTTGAACTCAGAACGTAAAAGGCCGTAACTCTATACTGCAAAGCATATTAACCGACACTCTACCGATAATGACAACAGCAACAATGATATTAATATTAATAACAACAAGGACAACAAAATTAGCCTCAAATGAGATTGAAACTTTTTAGCTGAAGCTATTGTGTGCTGTACCATTTTCTGAAGTGGAATTTATGAACTTAGAAGTGAACCAGGAAGAGACATGTCAGTGACTCAAGTTCAATTATAGAGCTAAGTACCATTCCTAAAAAAATAACCTCAAAGCTATTTATTTTTATAGTGTCAGCTCCACCACTCTCACTCACTCACACACATACACACACATACACATAAACCCACATTCATACAGATACACATACATACACACATAACATATAAACACACAAGAAGATGGGATGTCACTACATGGTCGCTAGGCTCGCTAAAAATAGCAGCCATGTTTCCCTCAGATCACCCTCTATACTCCCTTAACCTTTGTCATACCAAGCTGCCTGAAACACTCTTGATGCTGTGATACAAAGCTATTTATTTTTATTTATCTAAAAACTTCAATTATAATTTTAAGTAACAATCTTTGCTAAGTCATGTTCCAAACACCAGATACAAGGGCAATCCTAAAAGTAAGGTCTCCTTCCGATATTGCAACTTTTCCGTTAAAATCCTGTGGATGGTGCTTTGGGAAACCTCAGGAACCAAAATGCAGAGAGCATCCAAAGTGATCCACCGATCTTTACGCCTGTTTTCCTCAGAAGGAGACCTTACTTTTGGGATTGCCCTTGTATATAATAACTGCGCGAAATTGCACTTGGCGGTAGCATTCAACGGGAGCTCCATTCTCAATGGCTGCCAAGCCAAGATTGAGCATCCCAGCGAAGCGTGCGCATGCTTGTTTGGGAGTGAAGGAAGCACCAATCACAACAGTGTTGCCAACAGCCGTACGAACAGTTTCTCTGCGTCCCCATCACTTTGGAGACCTTACTTTTGGGATTACCCTTGTATCTAATGAGAAAGTTATATTACTATATCCCTACAAATTCTTGATTATTTTCAAAATTAGTTGAAAATAATAGGCAGCACCTTTCATTAGAGCTGACTCAGGGCTAAATAACAACATAGACCTTATTAAATAATGGTGGTGGCGTGAAGATGATGATGATGATAGAGGGTAGTTTTATTTTGTAATTGTGGGGGTTTTTTTCAATTTCTTTTCAGCATTTTTTTTATTTTTAAGTTTATTATTATTATTATTTTCTTAGAGTCTCAGTCATTGATGTTATTTAACTGGAAAGTTTGTTCAAATGAACATGAAGACGCTACCTGCAGCCTCAGATGTTCATGATGTATCAGAGGGTTCTTTCTGTTCCCAGAAAGCATACCTTTTGAAGTGTTCCAAAAAACGGGGCTGGACTAGTGTTCTTTATCATCCTTGAAAACTCTTTTAGATAGTACCTAGTGCTCCTATGACAATAGAGACGACCTTGATCCCATGACAGTCCCAAATCCTTTTAAATTCCCACTTTAAATCCTGATATCAGTTAATTTTCTCTCTCTCCTTTTCTTGCACTCTTGTCTCAAAGGGGCAGACTACATTTACAATCAGGCATGATCCTTTTTCCTTGTCAAAAACTACCAGGTCAGGCTTATTGTGTTCTAATTTCTTGTCCATCTGTATCCTAAAATCTCATAGCACCTTTACTCGATTGTTTTCAATCACCAACTCTGACTTATGCTCATACCACTTCTCAGAATGTGGTAAATTATTTAGTTTGCATAAATGCCAGTGAATCACCTTTCATATCATATCATGCTTCCATCCTTTATAGTGAGTCTGGGCTAGGTGTTTACACTCGGATACAATGTGAGCCATAGTTTCCTCTTTCTCTCCAGAGATCCTACAGAGTGGGCTAGCTTCCTCCTTGTCAGTATGGTGTTTCATCCACTTCGTTCTGAGGGCTTGCTCCTGTGCAGCCAGTAGCATTCCTTCTGTAGCTTTCGATGCATTTCAGTGCAGACACGCAAAGTAGAACTCGACAGTCAAGGGAGGTCGAGGTTGCTTTGAGGTCTATCGGAAGTGACATTGAGTACAAAGCAAGGGCCAAGCAGTTCGGTACCATCTCGGTACTGTTCAAAACCGAGGCCCTTGCTATTAAGCACTCAGTGATCCCCTGCAGAATGGAATGCATTATCATGCACCCACCCTACATGGGCAAAAGGACAGTAAAGGTCCGCATTCCCAGGATCCCACCAGGAATGAACATATGGTGGCTCCTGGGATGTGTAATCGAGGAGGGGACAGGCACTACTCTCCTAGATATCAAAAGGACAGAGAGAGAAGACTGGTCCGGAATGGATTTGGAGATTCTTCTCCAAATGAAACTAGAGGACATCAACAACATCCCAGATTTTGCCCACCTGCAGGGCGGGACAACAATCCAATTAATCACTGAGGCAAGAAGGCCGCACTGCTTCGTCTGCAGGGAAGCAATGCATCTGCAAGCCTTCTGCGCTCAGCTCAAAAATGCAGGGGGTCCCAAACCTCCTTTGTTGCCAATGCCAGTATCAGCACAGAAAGCTGCACCACCACCACCAAAAACAATTCCAACAAAGATACGGGTAACCCCACCAACATCAAAAACAGCCGGACCACCACCAACACCGAAACCAATCCAAGGGGAAAATGAGGAAAGCTCTCCACTCCCCCTACCCCTCCAATTAGACACATAGACAAAACAATAAATGCACACACAGACACAGATACATTCACATCCACAGACCCATTATCTTCCAGCAGTGAAGATGAAGGAAAACCCAAAAGTGCCAAAAAACAAAAGAGAAAACTCATCAAAAAAAAAAAGCCCCAACAAAACACAAAAACATACACAACAAAAAATACAGACACCACTAACGCAAACACTTTCCCAATAACATCAGCACCATCAACATCAACACCACCCCCACAATCCCCAAAATGCAAACAACCTAAACGAACACAAGAACAAATAAACTCACAGACACTTGAAATTGCAGACACCACACCTACAACAAACACACACATACTCGAAACAACACCACCAAAACCATCACCACCACAGTCACCAAGACGAAAACAAATAAAACCACACCAACAAAATATTAAAAACTTTGTGCTTGTCAGAAGGGCCAACGATAAACTGATGGCCCTCTTAGCACGAAGCGAGGACATTCAAACAGAGAGGGAGATCTTTGAAATGAGCAAATTTTGCGTGCCGGAAGATTTGCTTCTGGTCCGAATGTCGCTCGATTCTTTCAAAGAAATTCGGGAGAGCTTTCCTCAAGACGTAGGAACCCCGAATGTGAAACCCACATCAAGACTTTTAAAGGGGTTCCCAAAAGAAACCCCACCAACCATGGAGGTCGAACCACCCGACCTTCACAAGACCCCGGGAGGTAAGTAAACCTTCCCTCTCTCTTTTAGCTTGCCAACATGGCCATATTAAGAATAGGAAGTTTAAATGTTCGCGGCCTGGGGTCACCCTGGAAGCAGGGTCGCCTGCTCAATGACCTCAGGTCTCTGGAAATGGTTGTGATTGCCGTCAGCGAGACCGGAATTTTCGACACGCATGCACTAGCCCCCATTTTCGATGACTATCAGATCTTCGCATCTGTTAGCAGGCCGGGAATGGGAGGTGGGGTGGCAGTGCTGTTTAGGAAAGGCCTGGATCTCGAGGTAAGGTTGATCTTTCGGGACCCGGACGGTAAGTTGGTGGTCCTGGATGTGAGCAGTAGCAAAGGTGGTGCCTTTAGACTGCTGGCCGTCTACGCCCCTACTGGGTCCGGACGACCAGACTTGTTTAGGTGCCTGGAAACCTTTCTGGGTACATCTCGCCCTCTACTGTTAGCGGGGGACTGGAACAACATCTTAGACGCACGCTGGGATTGTGTGGGAGTAGCTAATAGGAGGGGGGGGGGGGGTGCAACAGCCTCAAGCACCTAATCAGTCAGTTCCAACTGTCTGACAGATATCAACTAGATTTCCCCAATGCGCCAGTGTGGACGTGGACCAACCGCATAGGGTCATCTAGATTGTATATAGACAGGATCTTCATTAGGAAAATAGATAGAAATAGTGTAGGCTGCCCACCTTTTAAAACGGTCAGCTATTCAGGTCACAAATTTGTGATCTGTATGGTCGACCTAGATAAAACGCGGAGGTTGGGACCAGGTTACTGGAAGCTGAACATGTCATTTCTGGCACGTAAGGCTTACAAGGACCGAGTCAACAATTTAGTTAAGCAAAAGTTGACAGGGGGACCATCAACAACAGATGGTGGTGGGGCTCTCAAAAGAGAGATTAGAGTAACTTCGATAGAGTTCAGCAAATAACTAGCATTAGAGAAAAATAGAAAGGAGGGCGAGCTGGTAGATAAGTTAGACGAGGCTATTTGTAGTGGCATTGCAACTGACGGAGGTGCACCGTGATAATAAAACCACAATTTGGTCTTTGGCAAACCGAGATGGACATGAGATAAGCGATTCCAAGCAGATGTGTGAGGCCTTTCGCCAGCGCTTTGCTCGGTTGTTCGGGGAGAGTGGTGGGTCAGAGAGAGTAGCAGATTTCAGTCCCTACCTTGACGGCTTGCTGCACATCTCGACGGTCAACACTGAGCGCTGCAAAAGGTCGATTACTTCAGCCGAAATTCAGGACACCCTTGTCGGCTGCATGAGGTGCAAGTCACCCAGTTTGGATGGCCTGCCCTACAAGCTTTATGTAAATATGCCAGACTTGTTCTCCGATCTTCTCGAAGTGCTCTACTGTAACTGACAGCAGAATGGGAGTATTCCCAGTTCTGTGAGCAGGGGAGTGGTGACGCTGATAAGGAAAGACAAGAACAAGAGGGATACATTAGACAACTTCAGGCTCATAACTCTGCTCAACACAGAGTTTAAGATTTTGGCCAAGGTGTTAGCAAAGAGATTGGCGCTTGTCGTCAAGGATTTGGTTGGGGAGGCACAAACTTGCGCAATCCCAGCCAGGTCTATACACGACAACTCCACCTCAAGCGATACATCAGAGAGAGGATAGGGTGTAAATCTGGCTTCGGTGGGGCACTGATCAATTTAGATCAATCGAAAGCATTCGATAGGGTCGACCATCGGTATCTGGAGGCTGTCCTCAAAGCAGCTGGCTTCGGCCCTGTCTTCAGAAGCTGGATCGCTGCAATGCACAGCAGCACATGCTTGGTGGTCAAGTTTAATGGCCACCTCTCGGAACCATTTCGGCTCTCCCGATTGGTCCTTCAAGGGTGCCTTCTCTCTTCCCTTCTGTATGTATTGACTCTTGAGCCTTTACTGCGGAAGCTGGAGCTGTTTACGGGCATCCCACTCAAACCGGGACGTGGAAGGGCTGTGTCAGCTTATGCAGACGACATCACCATGATGGTGTCAGACACCTCAGAAATCGAGGTGGCCGGCAACTTATTGGAGGAATATGAAAGGTTGATGGGAGCAAAACTTAACCTGGAAAAGTTGGTGGGCTTGCAACTCGGCACCTGGAGAGGCAAGTCCATGCCATCCAACAGCATCATTGGGTGCTGGACGGACGGACTGGTAAAGTTGCTCGGGGTTTGGTTCGGGTCAGACCTCCAGGTGCATAAGAATTGGGACGGGGTAGCCAGTCTCACCCAAATAATGGGCTGCGAGGAAGCTATCACTGAAAGGTCGCACGGAGGTGGCGAATGCGTACATCGCATCCGTCATCTACTACCGCCTGACCGTCGTGCCTTGCCCCCGTCCACGCCTCGTCAAGTTGGAACGGCTCCTCTTCAAATTCTTGTGGAGAAGACAAGTTCTGTTAGTGAGGCGGTCCATCTGCTGCCAGCACCCTCTACACGGAGGGCTGGGCATGCAGTGACTAATGATCCACAGACATGCACTGAGGCTGAGACATCTCCAGATATTCTGCCTAAACGGTGAACAGGTATGGTCGCCATTTATCAGCTCATTTCTTTGACTGAGCTGCAGTCCTGGGTCAAGAAGAGACCGAGACTGGATGGCTGGCACCTGGAATGTTTCCAGGCACTCACTGCCCTCTACCAAGCGGTTAATGCGATCAGGGGAACTTCCACTCTCGAGTTTCTCGAGTTCTAAAGAGGATTAGTGGTGGGCAAGTGCAATGACGCACTCGGAGAGGCTTTGGGCCTTGACGAAGTCGAACTGACCAGTCTGTTCCAGAGGACTTTCGAGCTGGAGACGATGGACAATTTCCAGAAATCCCTCACTTGGCAGTGCTACCGGAGGGCACTGCCAGTTCGGGACAAACTCTACAGGCACGGAAAATGCTGTCAGATGGACCTGCCCAAGATGCGCACAGAACAACGAAACCGTTCTGCATGCACTTGTCCAATGTCCATGTATTACTGACTTGTGGAGTTATGTTGAACAGCTGCTGTCGCATGTAGAATGGATCCGGCTATCTGCCGAGTCCATAGTGAAGATTGACCCGCCGCCTTCCTTTGGTCAGGAAGAGCAGACAATTTTCCTCTGTCTGGTGGCAGTTGCGAAAGAGGTTATATGGTGGACCAGATTGAAAAGACTGAAGACAGACACTTTTCTCTTTGGCCAATCCCCCATCAACTTCTTCAAGTTTCACCTGGAAAGGAAGGTGAGGGTGGAGAGAGAAGTGCTTCCCCCCAGTACAGTTGCTAAAAGGTGGATGAATGGGGCGAGAATGGCCCGTGTGAATGGGCCTACTCTGACCATGCGCCTATAGGCTAGCTAACTTGAGGAGAGGGGTGCTCTCCCTGGGTACCCTAGAAGCACAGGGTGGTTCAGGATTGGTGGGGTACCTGAGTCACCCCTGGGTCTTGCCATTGTGCACTTTTACTCAACCTTATTGTAAACCCCCACTGTCCCTGTCTTTGTATTGTCCCCTACATGTCAGCCCTTGTGGCCAATAAATGAAATCATTAGTATTATTATTATTATTGAGGGTGGTGGATTGGCAGTATCGGTAGAGGGTCGGACGCCATGCTTTGACGCATAGAGTTACGGCCCTTTCCAATCTGAGTTCAAATCCCGCCGAGGTTAACTTTGCCTTTCATCCTTACGGGGTCGATAAAATAAAATACCAGTAATGTACTGGGTAATTGCTGGCCTTGTGCCAAATGTAGAAACAATTATTATTTAAAACATTGGACAAAAAAAATGGAAGGACACTTTAGACAATGTTAACATAAATATAGGAAAAGGTGACTTGGTCATAGCTGGAATAAATGCCTTTGATAATATGTCACCTCATAACAATTAATTTAATGTTTTTATTGTCCCTGTACTTTACAGACTGATATCTAATCTGTTTCCTATCCTAACTGGGAAATCCCAATATTTTGTTACATTTCCTGTTTCCATTACTGGCTCTGAGTGGTGTTCTTACCAGTTGATTATTTTCTTTTCTAGTTGTTGTATAGCTTCCAGTGCAGGTATTGACCTACTGTTATTGTTGTTCTGATACTCATTTGGGGTCAGTACTGGACTGCCAAAAATAAGATGATCTATTGTTTCATATTAATCACAATTCCTGTATTTTGGGTCTGCACTATTTTTTAAGACCTGGGTTATTTTCTAGTCTACATCAGCATCTTTGCTTCAGAGTACATTCTATCCAGGTAGAGGCTTTTTATCCCCACCTGTCTTCTAATTATTCTTGAACTTGCATTTTCACTAATTGCTTGATGGTTTTAGCTTGCATGGTGGCAATTTTGTCCTGTTGTTTACTTATTTCAGGATCAAGACCAGATATGCAGATACTGTTGCATCCAAATTCAGAGAACTCCCTGAGCAAACTGAGAATGTTGAAACAGAGTGAATACTGTTCAGCTTAGCAGTTTCTGCTTCAGCTGTTAGGTGCTGCAGATAAAAGTGGCTTGGTGTGGTGCCAATATCTCCTTATTAAGCTACCCCAGTAAAGTCTATGGTAAATGCCTAGCAAAGAGATGTAGGGATATTGTTGAGTTCAAGCTAGCTGACGAACAGTGTGGTTTTCACCTCAGACACAGCACAGCCAACCAAATATTCACAATGTGGCCTGTTGTTGAAGATTCTGTAAGAGTATGGGATCAATGGACAGCTTCTTATTGCCCTGAAGTCTCTATATAAATGCCCGAGTATTTGTGTTTGGATAGTTTTGTGGGCTTCTGAGGTTTTAGGTAGTCTTAAGTTGAGGATAACTAGATGGTGATTAGTTGACAGCTCAGCTCCTCTCTTAACATGGACATCCAGCACAGAATTGAAGAAATCAGAAACAATAATAAAATCAATTATTGATCTCTGTCTCTGATTCCACCCAAACCATGTATATTTATGGATGTCTCTGTGCTGGAAGGTGGTGTTCATAATAGAGAGTCTATTGCTAGAACAGATGTCTATAAGACCTTTCCATTCATATTTAGATTGAAGTCGCTGTTCCTTCCAATCACTCCTTTCTATGTCAGATGGTCAGTGCCAACATATGCATTGACATCTCCCATCAGGATATATGACTCAGTCTTAACTACATCTAATACTGCATATATATATTTCCTGTCCCACCCTTGCAAGCAGGGAAAAGTGGACGTAAAATGAAATGATGATGATGATGATGATGATGATGTGTGTGTGTGTGTGCACATGTGTGAGGTACTGATTGAATATTTATACATTTTTATCAATGCCTGAAGTGTTACCTATCCCATGAAGTTCCTACTCACCCTTTCACTAATGACCAACAAACCAAACAGATGTTTCCAATGACACAGAGAAGAATGCACCTGAAGACCTCAGAGACAGATAAATAGAAAGAGAAAAGAAAGATGGAGGAAATAGATGTGAGAGTTAGAATTGAACAACAAATGATGTCACTATGCGGGAGGAAAACAAGGATAGTCAGCAGATTTGTGTCATCTGTCAAAAATGTATACAATGACAAACTTATTGTCTTCCTCTTGTTCCTCCTGCTATTGCTGTTGTTGTTGTTCCTCCTGCTATTGCTGTTGTTGTTGTTCCTCCTGCTATTATCACTGTTGTTGCTGTTGTTGTTGTTCCTCCTGCTATTATCACTGTTGTTGTTGTTGTTCTTCTTCTTCTTCTTCTTCTTCTTCTTCTTCTTCTTCCTGCTATTATCACTGTTGTTGCTGTTGTTGTTGTTGTTCCTCCTGCTATTATCACTGTTGTTGTTGATGTTGTTGTTGTTGTTCCTGCTATTATCACTGTTGTTGTTGTTGTTCCTCCTGCTATTATCACTGTTGTTGCTGTTGTTGTTGTTTTTGTTGTTCCTGCTATTATCACTGTTGTTGTTGTTGTTATTGCTGCTATTATCACTGTTGTTGTTGTTGTTATTATTGCTGCTATCATTACTGTTGTTGGTGATGTTTAGTCACAGGTCAGCATTAATCTTGTTTTTATTGCTACTGTCACCCCAACTGTCAAATGATACATCAAGGACTTCTTCATCCAATATGTCCTTGTTTTTTAAACGACAATAATTTAAAGGAGATTGGGTTACTATTTTAAGCAGATCGGATGACCTGTGTTACTGACTAGGTTCACTTTTGCAGCATTGTCTTCAATTGTTCCAAAGGACTTGGAACAGCTTAGGAGTTCTCTCCCTTGCTTACAGGGAATTTTAGTAATAAAATTTTGAGGATAATCTCGGCTGATTAAAGTTTTTCCCACTTGCCTTATTCAGACAGTGTGACTCTATTTGTATATACACATATGTGTGTGTATGTATATAATATATATATTATATATCATCATCATCATCATCATCATCATTTTACGTCCGCTTTTCCCTGCTTGCAAGGGTGGGACGGGTCCTATTCAGCACAGCATCTCTCCACTTGTCATGGTCCTTCGTCATCTCCACCGTGAGCTTCAGCGATCTGAGGTCTGCTCTCACCACCTCCGTCCATGTTTTTCGTGGTCTTCCTCAACTACGTCTTCCTTCAACTGGCATTTCTTGGCACTTCTTTACCCAGTGGTCATCCTCCATGCGCATCACATGTCCATACCATCACAGTCTTCTCTCCCGCACACTACAACTTATCCCTCTTAAACACAGTTTCTCTCTCAACACGTTGACATTGCACATCCAACAGAGCATGCTTGCCTCATTTCTCTCCAACCGTTGCATATCCTCTGCAGTTGCTGCCCATGTCTCACTACCATGCAGCGTCACGCACCTCACACAGGCATCATATAACCGTCCTTTCGTACGCAGGGAGAAATCCTTCTTCGTCAGCAGAGGAAGCAGCTCCCTAAACTTCTTCCAACCCGTCCTTATTCTAGATACTATGGCCTCGGAACACCCCCGCCCCCCTCCCATGCTAATCTGATCACCTAGGTACCGGAAGCTATCAACCACTTCTATAGAACCCACCTGCATTTGAAAAATGTGTCTATCAGTGCGACTTCTACTGTCAAATTTCCCTGTACATCTACTGCATACGTATTTCTCCCTACCTGTTAGTTTGCCTGCTATCCCGCTACATCTCTTGTGTACCCAAGATCTGCATTGTGTACATTTTATAGAATTTATGCCAGTTCCTTTCCTACATATCCAACATAGCCATTTCCCTGACGGAATCAGAGTTTTGTCCTCTTTTCTACTCATCAACACTTTTGTCTTAGCTAAGTTCACTCTCAGTCCTCTTGCTTCCAACTGCTGTTTCCATAGCCAGAATTTATTCTCCAGCTCTTCTACTGATTCTGCTATAAGAACCAGATCATCGGCATAGAGAAGTTCCCATGGACAGCCAGTCTTAAACTCCTCTGTTATGGCTTGGAGGACTATAATGAACAAGAGCGGGCTGAGGACCGAACCCTGATGTACTCCTACTTGTATCTGGAATTCCTCACTAAACTCCATTCCTACCATCACTTTACTGACAGCACCTCTGTATAAAGCTTGCACTGTCCTCACAAGCCATTCCTCAACATCTAGTTTCCTTAGGGACCACCAGATGACAGATCGGGATACCCTATCAAAGGCCTTCTATAAGTTAACAAAAGCTAAGTATAGTGACTTATTCTTATATAAATCAGGATGGATTCAATTAGAAACTGTTTAGAACATTACTCACCAGGGTACTTGATACTTGAGGTATGGTTATATGAATGAGCCAGGACCCCAACGGCTGAGCTCTTGCTGTTTCAACAGCTAGTTCCAGACTTAATGGCAAAGGCCTTGGCAGTTAACTGGCTATCTCATCAGGAAATGTCATTTGTTTTAATAAGGGCATACATTGTTTATCCAATGAGAGAGTGGCTGTGTGTGGTTGTGTGTATAGATATCTGGCTTAGTGATTGTTTATATGTAGGTGTGCATCTATATGTGCAGTCAAGTGTATCTGTCTGGTCATCTCTAGATAGAATAATTGTGGAGAAGAGGCAAAAATATATTTATCGAGAAAGTACATTAGGGTTTGTGGACGTGTGTGTGTGTGTATACTCTTTCAGGCATGTTATCACGGCCTTCAGACAACAGGTCTATAGAATTGGTGTCAGTCCCGGCAGCAAATCAAGGAATAGTACAAGTTGACCGAATGGTAGGATATAATTATCAGCTATGTGATGGCTAATTTCTTAGTTATCTGAAAAAAAACACTCAAATCAGCAGCGAACACACACATTTGAAGACAACTATATATGTTAGTTTTCAAAGTTGACTAAATTGATGAATTTGGATAATATTTAAATAAGCTGATTCAGGACTTTCTTCCTAATTCACATTTTTAGAGGAAAACTAAACTTGCACAGAAATATTTTAAAAGAAAAGTTGTAGATAATGATTGATGTGATGGAATCAATAATAAAATACCTATTAAAATAAATAAAAAATAAAAAATAAATAAAAGCATTAAGTATAAGATAATGAGTATACAGTTTTGGTCAATTAACCAGTGCTAATAAGGTAATATCTAGTGGAATTAGTTTACTATAACAACTCTAGTACTTAAGTCCCTGTATATATGATTAGGAGTATAGATTAGATTTATTTAAGATATCCATGTTTCGTGGTACTACTGAGTTTGTGATGGTGACTATATTTCATAGATCTATAGTGAAATAGGTGGAGTTGGTAATTACTATTGATTATGCACTGCAAGGGCCTTTTTTTTTCTTAGGTATGTCTGTATGTTGCAGGGGGGAGGTAAACAGTGATGATGATGATGCTTATAATTATGATATATATATACATCATATATTGCTTTTGACAACAGCTGGTGATATACATGTAAGTAAATATTTTCCTTATCTGATATTTTGTAACTAACCTTACATAGATCGATAACGAAGTATGGTTACGATGTATTATCATCACCTAGAAACGATCGTAAAGCAGTGAAGTATATTTCTAATGACTTGAATTTTTATTTCATTATTTTAACTTATATATATATATATATATATATATATATATATATATATATATATATATATATATATATATATATATATATATATATATATATATATATACGGGATAACAAATTATTGTTATAGGTAGTCCATTTAGATGTAGTCCAGTTAGGGTACTCCGGGTGGTGGATAGTATTAACGCTTGGCTAAGTTTGACTCAACAAGACATTTCCAAAGTGATGCTGCGAGTACGCGGTGATTTCTATGTAGTTTACACTTGGAGTAATAATAAATCAAGAAAGAAGAGTGACATGGTTTGCTATACAATAAGGGCTTTATTCACATTGCTGACACAACCTCCTCACTCTTGATTCTCAACAGATGAACTTAATTCCAAGTACATTATTTGACTACTACCACAGTCCTTGAAATATCACCTTCCTCCTGTTGTTATAATGAACACCCCAATGTATCCGTAATTGTAGTCATCATGTTCTCTCTATATTACCTTGCTTCCTTAACCTCTGTATTAACTTACCTACTATATTGATGTTATTGTTGTCTTATCCATGCATGATTTGTCATTGATGCTGTGAAAGCTAAACAACCCCATGATTCGAACTAACAATCCCTTCATCTAATATAGACCACTTAAATAATGAATCCACTTTACACCACATAAAAATTACCATCCTCACTACAATGAGAATATTTTATCTGTCAGATAATAAATAATTCTTACGGTCAGCAAACCTACAGTAAAGTAAATGGTACATTGTTTCAAGCCCAGGTTATCTCTACACTATATATAATACACCCCATGACAGCTTTTACATGTCAATTTCATACATCTGCTTCATATCAGCTCGTTTTACATGCTAAAGTCATCAGTATACTCTATGTCTTACTTAGATTGATGCTGTGATTGTTTTAACTATTTACGGTCTAGCTAATTTATTCGAGTATTGTTGATATTGTTGATATTGTTATTATTGTTATTATTGTTCTGATTTAATGCCACTACTATATATAGAAGCCATGCCTATGTATTTCCTTCATTCTTGCATGCTCTGATGAATTGACTGGTTATAACAAAGTACTGGTGATCGATTGACGCGAAAACAGGCAGGTAGCGATCTCTAGACCTACCAGTCCAGAGAAACAATTGTCAGCAATGTGAATAAAGCCCTTATTGTATAGCAAACCATGTCACTCTTCTTTCTTGATATATATATATATATATATATATATATATATATATATATATATATATATCAAGAAAGAAGAGTGATATATATATATATATATATATATATATATCATCATCATCATCATTATCATCATTTTACGTCAGCTCTTCCCTGCTCGCAAGGGTGGGACGGGTCTTATTCAGTACAGCATCTCTCCACTTGTCACGGTCCTTTGTCATCTCCACCGTGAGCTTCAACAATCTGAGGTCTGTTCTCACCACCTCCGCCCATGTTTTCCGTGGTCTACCTCTACCACGCCTTCCTTCAACTGGCATTTCCTGGCACTTCTTCACCCATCGGTCATCCTCCATGCGCATCATATGTCCATACCACCTCAGTCTCCTCTCCCGTACACTACATTCTATCCCTCTCAGACACAGTTTCTCTCTCAACACATTTATGCTGGGTCGTTCACGCACATTTACACTGCACATCCAACGGCGCATGCTTGCCTCATTTCTCTCCAGCCGTCGCATATCCTCTGCAGTTGCTGCCCATGTCTGACTACCATGCAGCATCGCGCTCCTCACACAGGCATCATACAACCGGCCTTTCGTACGCAGGGAGAAACCCTTCTTCGTCAGCAGAGGAAGCAGCTCCCTAAACTTCTTCCAACCCGTCCTTATTCTAGATACTATGGCCTCGGAACACCCTCCTCCCATGCTAATCTGATCTCCTAGGTACCGGAAGCTATCAACCACTTCTATAGCACCCTCCTGCATTTGAAAAATGTGTCTATCAATGCGACTTCTACTGTCTAATTTCCCTGTACATCTACTGCATACATATTTCTCCCTACCTGTTAGTTTTCCTGCTATCCCGCTACATCTCTTGTGTACCCAGGATCTGCATTGTGTGCATTTTATAGAATTTATGTCAGTTCCTTTTCTGCATATCGAACATGGCCATTTCCCTGACGGAATCAGAGTTTTGTCCTCTTTTCTACTCATCAACACTTTTGTCTTAGCTAGGTTCACTCTCAGTCCTCTTGCTTCCAACAGCAGTTTCCATAGCCAGAATTTATTCTCTAGCTCCTCTACTGATTCTGCTATAAGAACCAGATCGTCAGCATAGAGAAGTTCCCATGGACAGCCAGTCTTAAACTCCTCTGTTATGGCTTGGAGGACTATAATGAACAAGAGCGGGCTGAGGACCTAACCCTGATGTACTCCTACTTGTATCTGGAATTCCTCACTAAACTCCATTCCTACCCTCACTTTACTGAGAGTACCTCTGTACAAAGTTTGCACTGTCCTCACAAGCCATTCCTCAACACCTAGTTTCCTTAGGGACCACCAGATGACAGATCGGGGTACTCTATCAAAGGCCTTCTCTAGGTCAACAAAGGCTAAGTATAGTGGCTTATTTTTCTCTAAGAACCTCTCTTGGAATTGTCTCACCAAGAAGAGGGCATCTGTTGTACTCTTCCCAGGCACAAAACCAAACTGCATCTCATCTAGTTTGACCCTTTCTCTAATTAGTTGTGCTAATATTCTTTCTTCCACTTTCATAACCTGATCCATCAGTTTTATACCCCTATAATTGCTCCTCTCCAGAGCATCCCCTTCACTTCTGTAGCAATTTCTGAGAATACTGCTGCACCAGCTTTGGGTATGACACCACCATATATAGCCTGATTGATGATGCAACCAGTTTAGTGCCTACGTCCCCTGATGCCTTCAGCATCTCAACAACTATTCCCAATGGTCCAGCAGCCTTACCATTTTTCATTTCCTTAATCGCCTCTTAGACCCTATATATAAAAACCGCAAACCCTATATATATAAACCGCAAAATCAAGGAGCGCTTCTTCCTAGCAACTGTTGAATCCATCCTGCTTTACGGCAGTGAAACGTGGACTATTGACAAAGTGCTATGCAAGAGACTTGACGGATGTTACACAAGGATGCTGAGAATGGCTCTCAACATTTCTTGGAAACAGAAGTTGACAAATAAAGAACAATACAGATCACTACCTCAAGTCTCAAAAAGAGTTTCCTGCCGACAAATGAAACTGGCTGGGCACAGCATCTGTCATCCGGAAGAGACTGCATCTCAACTTGTGCTTTGGAAACCGGTGGTCGGACGAAGAAGTGTGGGAAGACAGGCTATCTCATTCATTGATACCCTGCTGAGAGATGCTAACAGTGATAACATTGATGAACTGAGAAATGTCATGCTCAACCGGGACAATTGGAGAAAGCATGCTGAATCTTTGTGAGTGTAAACTCGGCCGAAGAAGACGAAGAAGAGATAATCATCATCATTTTAATGTCTATTTTCCATACTTGCATGGGTTAGACAACTGTTGCATGCTGAGGCCAAAACTAATCAGGTGGCTAGATCCTGCTCATACCCTTTCTTTTGGCTTGGTTTCTACAACTGGATGGCCTTCCTAACATCATCATCATCATCATTTAACATCTGTCTTCCACGCTAGCATGGGTTTAGACAGATACCAATTTACAAAGTGAACTAGGAGCATTTTATCGTGTCTCCCATACTAATACCTTACAGGGTGGACTAGGTGCTATTTGTCGTGGCACCTTACAGAGTGGACTGCGTGCTTTTATCGTGGTACCAGCACTATATCATGACAATACTAGGGTGCTTAGTGTACATT
The DNA here is from genome assembly GCA_964016885.1 of Eledone cirrhosa. Taxonomy (NCBI): domain Eukaryota; kingdom Metazoa; phylum Mollusca; class Cephalopoda; order Octopoda; family Eledonidae; genus Eledone; species Eledone cirrhosa. The sequence continues at coordinate 78,531,084 of OZ024741.1, read as the reverse complement.
TCATTGCTGGAGAGGGGAATTCATAATGGTGCCTGGCTTCCCTTGGTGGCCTAAACGTGTGTCTGTCTTGGTATGCAAGTACCAATCCTTACAAGCAAATCATCATCATCATCATCATCATCATCGATTAACATCTGTCTTCCACGCTAGCATGGTTTGTTCCATTTAGAGGCAAGTTGGGTCAGGTGACTGTGTCTCGCTCATATAGGAGAGTCTCTGGCTGGTTTTCTATGGCTGCATGCCCTTCCTAACGCCAAATGTGAAGATATATTTAGTTGATATCTGACAGAAATGATATATGATGTTATTCTTCAAGACATACCACCTCCCAACTCAGACAAACCAGCTGTTGAAATTAGATCGTAATTGTCTCCCCTCCATGCATCCCCCTCCTCAGATACAAAGGCAGACACTATCAACACAGCCTCTTACTAAAGCCAGCCAATTTCTGACCACACTAAACAATTAACTTTTTTATGGCTCCACAGGCCATCACATTGGTAAACTAGTACATTGGTGCACACATACACACAACTCCATCAAATCACCATAGCACTTAGAGAGAATTTATCTACATACTACAACTATCAACACCCATTCTCCTCCTTCTTCTCCTTACTATTATTATTATTTCCATTATTATTTTCATTGCGCATCATTACTGCTTTACTGAGCTCAGATCTGTGCGCCTTGGGTATGATCAGTACGGTTTTTGCTGATGTTGTTTCTATTGTATTGATAGTACTTTTCATAATATGTGTGCATTGCCTAGTAGTACTTTCATTTGTATGCTGTATATATTTGTAAGTCCTGGGGTTTTGGCTATGTATTTGTCTGTGTGTTTTTTTATCATTCCTCGAGCACCTATTATTATAGGTATTGTGTCTTGCCAGCACCCTCTACACGGAGGGCTGGGCATGCCATGCCTAATGATCCACAGACATGCACTGAGGCTGAGACATCTCCAGATATTCTGCCTAAACGGTGAACAGGTATGGTTGCCATTTATCAGACAGGCCCTTCCGCAGCTCGTTTCTTTGACTGAGCTGCAGTCCTGGGTCAAGAAGAGACCGAGACTGGGTGACTGGCATCTGGAATGTTGCCAGGCACTCACTGCCCTCTACCAAGCAGGCAATGCGATCAGTGGAACTTCCACTCTTGAGTTCTATAGAGGATTAGTGGTGGGCATGTGCAATGACGCACTCGGAGAAGCTTTGGGCCTTGACGAAGTCAAACTAACCAGTCTGTTCCGGAGGACTTTTGAGCCGGAAACGATTAACAATTTCCAGAAATCCCTCGCTTGGTAGTGCTACCAGGAGGAATAAATTCTACAGGCACAGAAGTGCTGTCAGACGGGCCTGCCCAAGATGCGCACAGAGCAACGAAACCGTTCTGCACGCACTTGTCCAATGTCCGTGTATTACTGGCTTGTGGAGTTATGTCGAACAGCTGCTGTCGCATGTAGAATGGATCTGGCTATCGGCCGAGTCCATAGTGAAGATCGACCCACCGCCTTTCTTTGGACAGGAAGAGCAGACAATTTTCCTCTGTCTGGTGGCAGTTGCGAAAGAGGTTATATGGTGGACCAGATTGAAAAGACTGAAGACAGACACTTTTCTCTTTGGCCAATCCCTCATCAACTTCTTCAAGTTTCACCTGGAAAGGAAGGTGAGAGTGGAGAGAGAAGTGCTGCCCCCCCCCCCAGTACATTTGCTAAAAGGGGGATGAATGTGGCGAGAATGGCCCGTGTGAATGGGCCTACTCTGACCATGCGCCTATAGGCTAGCTAACTTGAGGAGAGGGGTGCTCTCCCTAGGTGTCCTGGAAGTGCAGGGTGGTTCAGGATTGGTGGGGTACCTGAGTCACCCCTGGGTCGTCCACCCCCGATAGGGGAATTTATTTATTTTGTTATATTTATACATAGTTTATTTTATATTTTATACATGGCTTAGTGGTTAGAGCATTGGCCTTGCAATCGAAAGGTTGTGAGTTCAATTCTCAGACCGGGTGATGTGTTGTTCCTTGAGCAAGACACTTTATTTCACATTGCTCCAGTTTACTCAGCTGTAGAAATGAGATAATAGGGACTAGGTTCCCTATCATTCCACTGCAAAGTGGTCGTGGAGGTGCCACGGCAAAAAAGCACCCAGCACTCACTGTAAATGAGGTTGGTGTTAGGAAGGGCATCCAGCTGTAGAAATCAAGCCAAAATCAGTTCCCGTCCCACCCTTGCAAGCAGGGAAAAGCGGACGTAAAATGAAATGAGGATGATGATGATATCTTCATTGTTAAATTAGTCTTGCCATTGTGCACTTTTACTCGACCTTATTGTAAACCCCCACTGTCCCTGTCTTTGTATTGTCCCTTACATGTCGGCCCTAGTGGCCAATAAATGAAACCATTATTATTTTTATTATCATTTTTATTTTCTTTCATTATTGTTTCTGAGATATATGCCGAGTGTCTTCCTGACACCTAGGGCAAATAAATTCAGTGTGCATTGGTAAGCCAGTTAATACAGCACATTGATTATAATTTAAAAAAAAAAACAGTATACATATATACACATGTGCATATGCATATGTAAATACAAGGGGGGATATCAATCTTACAGAGATAGTGCTCTTCTCAATACGTGTGCAGTACCAGTCAAAACAATTTTTTGCACCTCGTGCAGAGAGGGTAAACCAGGAATCATTCGCAAATATTGTTCTGTTCCTTTCTTGATCATTCCCAGTCCTCCCATAATCACTGGTATTGTAACGGCCTTGAGGTGCCACATTTTCTCAATTTTAATAAGCAGATATTTTCGTAGCTTGTCAAATTCTTTTGCCGCGATATTGTGATCACATGGGATGCTCATATCTATCAATAAACAGACCTTGTTATGTTGATCTTTTACAATGATGTCAGGTCTATTTGCTTTTATGGTCCTGTCAGTATGTACAGGAAAGTCCCAGAGAATTGTTACTTTTTCTCCTTCAGTTACAGCCTCAGGGTGATGATTGTACCACTTGTCTTCAGCTTTGATTTTGTAATGCCGACATATTACCCAGTGTAGATATTGGCCAACTCTGTCATGTCTATATTTGTATTCATCCAGAGACTAAGTGATCCACTGTTTCAACCTCAGCATTGCAGAATCGGCACTTTGGGTTTATTCCGTTTCTCATCACATTGGCCTGGTAATTACAAGTCAATAAGCTTTGATCTTGGGCAGTTAAGATGAAGCCTTCACTCTCCACCTTTAGCCTTGAACTACGTAGCCACTGATGGGTGTGCTTTTGGTCAACATCAGCTTGTTTGCTACGGACCACATATTTGCCATGCAGAAGTTTCTGCTCCCGATTTGATGGTAATTGTCCTTGCCGCCCTTTTGCTTTTGCCAGTGATTTTATGTGCCTAGCAGCATCAGTTTCAACAGTTTCCTTAGTCTATCCAACCTGGGTATCAAGCATGAGATCAGTAGCATATTTTTTACTCTCCTTCAAGATAGAATGAAGCTTCTTACTTCTCTCATGCTTTTTAACAAGTTTCAGCATACACGGCCTCCTTGAGTTCTAGGAAGGTAAAGACGATCCACATCTGCTTTTGGGTGGTGCATCCTATTACAGGTCAGTAGCTTACGGACTTTGGTGTCGATTCTTTTGATTTCACTCATATTCCAGTACAACACACCGAAGCTATAAGTGACAACTGGGACTGCCAAGGAATTTATGGCTAGCACCTTGTTACGAGCGTTTAGTTCTGATCTCAGAACTGCACGTACTCTCCTGTAACATTCCTTCACACTTGCATCCTGTATGTCAGAGCCCACATTAACCCCTAAGTATTTATAGGTTTGTTCTTGCTCAAGTTCCTTTATGATTGTTTCAGCATCCAATTCAACTGAGTCTGAGTTGATAAGCTTCCCCTTCTTGAAAGTGGCTTTTGTACACTTGTAAAGTCCAAACTCCATCCTGATCTCATCGCTAAATGTTTTTACTGTCTGTAAAAGGCCTTCCAGTTCGTCATTATCTTTGCAATATAGCTTCAAATCATCCATATAAAATAGGTGGCTTATTTTTTTGTTGTCAATTCTATAACCGTACCCTGTTCTATTAAGTTTGGATTATTATTATTATTATTATTATTATTATTTTTATTATTATTGGCGACCTACGTAAGAAATCGTATCATCGTGAGCTCCGCAAAGATTTGTTGTTTTCAGTTGTTTCAAATTGCCATTTATGGGAAATTTTTGTTATTAACTGTTTATAAGGTCACAAAATTTGCTTTCGGAAAAGGACACTCAAAAAGATTGGGGCCTTGAGTCCAAAATTTAAACTTTTATAATTATCAAACAAAAAATTTCTTTTAAAAAATCATGGACGACTCACAACCACACCTTCCTCACAAACTAACACCTCACACCGACACCACCATTGTAAATATTACTACATTTGCCAACACTAAAAATATAAGCAGTAGCAATAATTTAAATTTGTCTCATGCAGACATTCATTTCCCGCCATTACCAATGACTGCAGGTGTTGAAGCCGCCACCTCCACCACCACCACAGCGACAACAGAAACAAAAACAAAAAATAATCTTGTGACATCGAAATGGATTCACCCAGAATCGACTCTTCCACACCGAACACCACTGACGCCACCACTACCACAACTGAAACTAAAAATAACAATAACAACAACAACAACAACAATGTGAATAACAACACCGTGTCATTTGCCAAAGCAGCCAAAATATGCGAAACAATCCAGGCAACTCAGGAGGAATAAGATGAAGCCAAGAGAATGGTAAAGAAAGATGGGTAAATGGTCCCCCCCCCCACACACACACACACATACACCTAATAAAATGGAGCATCGGCGCCTATGCACCGTGTCTTATCGGACGATTAACATAAAATCGCGCCGAGTGGAACGGGCATCCGAGTCCCAAATCCAAAAAGCTTTGGGACATGTGTGGGCAAAAAAAACCCACATCAGACGTGGGCAGAAATATGGAACCGTGGACGTGTTCTTTGGAACACCACAGGAGACCAGAGAGCACTCCATGGCTCCAATAAGTAGCGACGACTTCACACTCGTCCCAAGATATTGTGGCCAGAGACTCGTAAAGATCAGGGTGACCCACGTTCCACCGGCCATCGGAATTCCCTGGCTAATGGCTGCCGTCATCGAGGCCAACACCAAAATAATAGAAATAGCAAAAGAAAAGCAGGAGAGCTGGTCCGGATCTGGGATGGAGCTCCTGATCCAAACGGACCAAAAAAGCATTGAGGAGATCCCAGAGGTAATAGACCTCACTGACGGCAGCCACCTCACCGTAATCGTCGAGGGTAGAAGGCCTAGGTGTGTCGTTTGTGGTGAAGGAACCCACCTAAGGGCTTTCTGCCCTCGGGCTAAAAAGTTGAGGCCACCTCTCTTACCCACCCCAGTGACTCAACCATCAACACCACCAGCAGCAGCAGAAATGGCAGCAACAACTGTAGCAGCAACAACAGAAGCAACTATAGCAGCAACAACCCCAGCAACAGTAGCAAAACCAACACTACCACCACCCAACGCGCCAGAACTAGCACCAGCGCCTACACCATCCACCACGCCACAACCAAAACCAACGCCTGTGGAAGATTTTCCACTTCCCGACCTATCGCAACTGGCGACAGATTGTGACGACGAAGAGTGGGAAACGGTATCAGGAAAAAAGAAAAAAAGAAAGAGAAGCCAAAAAAAGAAAAAAATCCTCTTCCTTCCCCCTCCAAAAACAAAATACAGAGGGAAACAAATAAACTATCAAACAAAAAAGTTAGGACAGCTATGCCACCGTCCATACCAGCATCACCAACCCCATCACCATCATTAACCCTAACACCACCATCACCAACACCACAAAAGTCACCAAAAAGCGAAACAGAAACAAACCCACAACAAACGCAAACAAAACAAAACAACCAAAACGATACACACTACACAGCATTAAATTTGAACAACAACCAATTATTACACTACATCCAACACAACACCAGCATCACAGAAAAAGACTACACAACAACCCAAAAGTTCACACCACCTCCACACATAATAATCACTTGCATCACACAGAAAACGTACGTGACACTAAAACAAAAATTTCCCAAAGACACCGGAGACTTCCGACAAGCACTCTCCAGAAGGATTTATAAGGACATCCTTCCTGAGGAGGCCACAAGCAGTGAAAAGGATGGAGAGACCGTCCTTCCTCTACGAGAAGTAAGGTAAGTGGTCTTTCCCATCTTTTCCACTCCATTTCAACATGACCTCACTCAGAATAGGCAGCATAAATGCGCGTGGCTTGGGGTCGGCATGGAAGCAGGGCCACCTGCTCAACGACCTCAGGTCACTAAACATAGATGTAGTGGCCATCAGCGAGACTAGAATCTCCGAAGCACGGGCCTTCGCACCGATCTTCGGCGGCTACGATGTGTACGCATCTCCCAGCCGTCCGGGATCTGGTGGAGGAGTTGCTGTGCTTTTTCGGAGAGGTTTGGATCTCGCCATACGGGCCATCTTCCTGGACCCAGAAGGTAAGTTGGTGGTGCTGGACGTGACCAGCGGAGACGGGAAAGCTTTCAGGCTAGTGGCCGTCTATGCCCCGACAGGAGCAGGGCGGCCTGATTTCTTCCGGCGTCTGGAGACCTTTCTTGGAACGTCCCGCTCTCTAGTGTTAGTGGGCGACTGGAACGGGATCTTAGATGCACGCTGGGACTGTGTGGGATTAGCGGATAGGGGAGGAGGGTGCAAGAGTCTCAACAACCTGCTCAGGCGTTTTGAACTGTCTGACAGGTACCGATTGGATTTCCCGAATGTGCCAATGTGGACTTGGACAAATCGCATAGGGTCATCCAGATCATATCTAGATAGAGTATTTTGTAGGGAAATAGATAGGTCTAGCATAGGCTGTCCACAATTCAAGTTAGTCAGCTACACGGACCACAAATTCGTGATCTGTGTGCTTGACTTAGATAGGCTTCATAGACGAGGACCCGGCTACTGGAAGCTAAACGCGTCCTTACCAGCGCGCAAGGCCTACAGAGACCGGATTAACGAACTAGTTAAGCGGGCGTTTACGGGGGCCATCGTCAACAACAAGTAGTGGTTTGCTCTGAAAAGAGAAATTAGAATAGAGTCCATTAGGTTTAGTAAGGCTTTTGCAATAGAGAAAAATAGAGCAGAGGGAGAATTAGTTAGAAAATTAGACGAGGCGCTTAGCAAAGGCATCGCGACCGACGTACTTGCGGCTAATTGGCCCTTGGCCAATTCTTAAATGCAAAGCACTAAGGCTGCGTTGTCAGAGCTAGGGTGCGTACTCTCAGACACGAAGGGACGAAAGCCGTTCAATGGGCCCGAGTGGCGGAGGCGCGTCGTGGTAACAAAGCCACTATCCGGTCTTTGGTGGACCACGACGGGCGCATGCTACTCGATCCCGGGAAAATGTGTGAAGCTTTCCAGCGACACTTCGCCCAGCTGTTCGGGGGCAGCAGCGGGCCGAATCGAGGGATGGACTTTAGTGTCTACCTCGACGGACTGCCGCGGCTCTCGGCCACTGAGGCGGAGTGTTGCGAAAAGCCGATAACAGCCGCTGAAGTACGGGAGGCAATGACTGGCTGCACAAGGGGTAAATCGCCTGGTTTGGATGGTCTGCCCTATGAACTTTACGTACAGATGCCAGATTTGTTCGGAAGCCTCTTGGCGGACGTCTACTGCAACTGGCAACAGAACGGGAGAATTCCCAGCTCTGTGAGCCGAGGAGCTGTGGCGCTGCTGAGAAAGGATCCGAACAAGGGGTATAACATAGATAATTTCAGGCCCATAACTCTGCTAAACACAGAGTTCAAGATTTTGGTCAAGGTGCTAGCAAAGAGGTTGGCGCTTGTCGTTGGTGGTCTGGTGGGAGAGGCGCAGACGTGCGCCATTCCCGACAGATCCATCCACGACAACCTCCACTCATGCGATAAATCGTAGAGAGGGTAGCTAGGGAACCTGGAACGGGTGGGTCCTTGATCAATTTAGATCAGTCGAAAGCTTTCGATAGGGTCGACCATCGTTACCTAGCGGCAGTACTGAGGGCGGCTGGCTTTGGGCCCGTCTTCAGAGGCTGGATCGCTGCCATGCACAGCGACATCTGCTCTGTGGTGAGAGTGAACGGTCACCTTTCGGAACCGTTCAACATCATGCGCTCGGTCCGCCAAGGATGTCCCCTCTCATCCCTCTTGTACGTATTGACTCTCGAGCCATTACTGGACAAACTGGAGACGTTGAGGGGGGTCCCGCGCGAACTAGGATGCGGAAGATCCGTGTCAGCATATGCGGACGATGTCACCGTAGTGGTGTCGAACGCCAAACACATCGAGGCGATCGGCACTACACTAAGAGAATACGAAGCGGTGACAGCAGCAATGATCAACCAGGAAAAGTCAGTGGGCCTGCAGCTCGGCACCTGGAGACACAGGTCCATGCCGTCCAGCAGCGTTGTTGGGCGCTGGTCGGACGGACCGGTTAAATTGCTAGGGGTCTGGTTCGGTCCGGACCTCCAGACGGACAAAAACTGGGACGAGGTGACGAGCAGCATGGTTTCTGTCACCCAGAAATGGGCAGAGAGGAAGCTATCCCAGAAAGGTCGAGCGGAGGTGGCTAACGCGTACATCGCGTCCGTCATCTACTACAGCCTGACCGTCGTACCTTGTCCTAAGCCCCGCCTGACTGCGCTGGAGCGTTTGCTCTTTCGCTTTTTGTGGAAGGGACACACTCCGATGGTCAGGCGGTCCATCTGCTGTCAACACCCGCTACGTGGAGGGCTGGGCATGCCGTGGCTGATGATGCACAGACACGCGCTCAGGCTACGACATCTCCACCTCTTCCTCGACGGTGATCAGGTGTGGTCGCCGTTTGCTAGACACGTCTTTCCCCAGCTCGTCTCCTTGGTGGAGCTGCAGTCCTGGGTCAAGCGAAGACCGAGAGGGAGCGCTTGGAGACTGGAATGTCTTCAGGCGCTCACAGCCCTCGACCAATCGGGCAATGTGATCGGTGGAAACTCCACCTTGGCGTTCTATAGGGGATTAGTGGAGGGGAAGAGCGACGACGTACTTGGAGAAACTCTAGGCGTCGACGAAAATCAACTAGCCAATCTCTTCGGAAGGACTTTCGGGCCGGGGCCTATGGACAACTTCCAGAAATCCCTGGCCTGGCAGTGATACCGAGGAGCTTTGCCAGTTCGGGATAAACTCTACAGGCATGTCCGAAATGCGCGCAGGGCGACGAAACCGTCCTGCACGCACTCGTCCAGTGTCCGAGCATTGCTGACTTGTGGGTTTATGTCGAACACCTGCTGTCACGTGTAGGACGGATCCAGCTATCAGCTGAGTCCATCGTGAGGATTGCCCCACCCTCTTCCTTTAGCCGGGAAGGGCAGGCAGTTTTTATCTGTCTGGTGGCCACGGCGAAAGAGATAGTATGGTGGACACATTTGAAAGGGCTGAAGACGAGCACTTACTTCTTCGGTGATGCCCTGATTAACTTTTTCAAATTTCATTTGAAAAGGAAAATCAGGGTAGAGAGGGAAGTGCTCTCTTCCCAGCATTTTGTTGAAAGATGAGTGAGAGAAGCAAGTATGGCCCGAGTGAATGGGCCTACTCTGAGTATATGTCTGTAAATTAAAGGTGGAAAACTGGGAGAGGGCACTTGCCCTGGTGGTCAGGGTCACTGTGGCCTTTAATGCGCTTTCTCCACAAATGTCCCTCGGAAGTCTCCCCCCTATTGCGGAATTTTTCATTGTTATTTTTTATTACATCCTCTGTTTTTTTTACACGCAGAAATGCCCATTTGTACCGTCCTGTATTGTCCTGTACTGTCCTTAATGTCTACTTTATGTAAACCCTTGTGATCAATAAAGAAAGCATTATTATTATTGTTATTATTATTATTATTATTATTATCTACCTTTCTTTACGCATACTTATATGCTTTCTACATACACTACTCCCATCCTCTCCTATTTCAACAACGATTCGGACACACTACATGCCAATGCCTCTTTATATCTTTATACCTTTATATCTTCATGTATATATATCTAGCAAATAAAATCCCAGTTTACTGTTTCTGAAGAAGACAGCCAATTCAACAGGGATTTTCAGACTAGAAATAAGTAGTAACATAACCTCTACCATGCTAATCGATACATTAATCCCCACTGATCAATTGACCATCTCAAATGATTGTAAAACAATGAACTATCTACCAACGCCTGAATTCTGTGTTGTTTTTTTTTCTCTGCACAAACACATATATGTAAATGACTCTGGAACCTGGATGGATTTTCTTCGAAGATACCCTAGGCGGTGTTCAACTACCACAAAAACTACCAGTCACACTGCCGAATTTCGCTGCATCCATCCCTCCAAAGACACATTGAGTTCTAACAACATTATCAACCCCACCACAACCAGGTGGATTATGATATATATATAAATATATATATATAAATTCACCCTAGACATCAAGTCCCTCTATACCGTCATCCCCCACGCCGACGGCCTACGCGCCCTCAAACACTACCTCGACCTTCGCCCCTCCCCCATTCCCTCCACCTCCACCCTCCTTCGCCTCGCCGAGCTGGTCCTCACCCTGAATTGTTTCTCCTTCTCGGGTGAGTTTTACCAACAGGTCACGGGGGTAGCCATGGGTACAAGAATGGGCCCGAACTATGCCAACCTTTTTGTTGGCCATGTTGAGGCCCAAATCTTTGCCCAGTACACCGGCCCCACGCCCTAACTGTACGGTCGTTACATTGACGACTGTATCGGAGCCACGACCCTCACCCGAGAACAGCTCGACTCCTTCCTCTCCTTCTTCTGCTCCTTCCACCCCTCCCTCCACTTCACCACCTCTATCTCCACCACCCACGTCCACTTCTTAGACATCTCCGTCGCCTTCGACCCCTCCCACCACTCCCTCATCACCTCCGCCTTCTTCAAACCCACCGACTCCCACTCTTACCTCGACTTCACCTCTTCCCACCCCACCCATACTAAACATTCCATTCCCTACTCCCAACTTCTCAGGATCCGCCGCCTCTGTAGCCGAGATGCTGACTTTGAGTCCCAGGCCCTTTCCCTAGTCAGCCATTTCATCCGAAGAGGTTACCCCCCCCCCCCCCCCCTCACCCGCGCCCGTGCTGTCCCCCGCTCCACCACCCTCACCCCACGCCACCGCACACCCACCCACCGTCTCCCCTTCCCCATCACCTACCACCCCTCCACCGCACCATCCGCCGCCTCTTCCGACGCCTCCAGTCCGACCCCTCCACCTCCCACATCTTCCCAACCCCACCACTCCCCTCCTTCAAACGCGCAGCAATCTCCGCACCCTCCTCGTCAACAGCTCCCCCCCCCCCGGTTCCTTTCCCTGTTCTAGGCCCCGCTGCAACACCTGTCCCCACATCACCAACACCACCACCTTCCAGGGTCCCAACGGCCACTCTCTCTCTGTCCGGCATGCCTTCCGCTGCACCTCCTCCAACCTAGTCTACGGACTTCGCTGCACGGAGTGCAGCGCGACTTATGTCGGACAGACGGGACGTCGCCTGGCGGACCGATTCACTGAGCACCTCCGGGATATTCGTCTCGGGGGTAGTTCCCCCATCGCCCGCCACTTTGGTGGCCCTGGACATTCCGCACGCCATCTCACAGTCTGTGGCCTACTCCAGTGCCACAGAACACCCGCCAATCGCCTTAGAGTCGAACAAAGAACTATCTTCATCTTACAGACCCACACTCCCCCCGGCCTGAACTCCCCACCCTTATTCCTTTAGCCTTCGACCGCCCCCCTCCCCCCACACTTATCCCCCACTAACCCCACTAACACACCCCTCCTTTTCACCGCCCACCCCACAACTAACAATACTAACACCTCCACTCCACCCCTCATCTGACCACCCTTCCCCAACTAACATACTAACATCCCTCCCTTCTTCTCCTCCTCCCCCCTCCTTATCACACGCACACACCCACCAGCACATATATACACGCGCTCACACTAAACACACACCCTACTACCACCACTAACCCTCACCCCCACACCTCCATCCCACCACCCCGCAACTAACCTCACTAACAACCCCTGACCCCAAGCACACGAACACACGCACCCACTTACACCACCCACCCCACACGCAACTAACATCACTAACACCCCCCAACCCCACGCACACGTACTCAGACACCCTCGTACACCACCAACTCTACACACCCTACCACCACTAACCCCCACTCACACCTGCATTCAACCCCTCCCCACCTCCCGTATACTAACACCCACTAACACCCCTTCATCAAACTACACACACACCAGTACACCACACTCCCTCCATAGAACTACACACACCCTTCTCTCCTCGCTCCACCCACACCCTCGCTCCACACTCACTCATCCCACTAACACCTCTACTAATACACACACACACACCCTCCTCACTCCAACTTTCACACCTACCCATCCTCGCCCCTTTACCATTCCACCGAGTGCTGCTATGCCCTCTGACCACCTCCCAGCACAAACAGACACACAGCACTCCCACTGCTTGACCACTTCCTGTTGCGCGCGCATCCCACATCTCTCCTCTTCCGACCATCGCTTCATGGAATACTCGTACGTAGAACTTGACCACCACAGAATCCACTAAACATCATCGGATTTTACCAACTTTTCAACCATCCTCTTACGTAATCACCTATATAACTCACCCACACACACACCCCAAAAAATTTTTTTTTCTCCACACGCCACCTCCATCCACAACACGCTTAAACCCCACACACACGTGCTTTCTCAGCCTCCCGATTCATCTCCCCCCACCCCTCTATCCACGCACGCACAGACACTCCGACCTACAACCCCCCCCCCCCCCACACCTCTTCCTGAACATGCAACCCCGTTCTTCCCCCAACCCTTACTTTCACATACACACACACACACACACACGTACACCTACACACACACACCACCTTCAGCCCTCCCCGCTCGGACACCCCGTCTCCCTCTCCCCACTCCACCCGCCACCACCCCTACACACCCCACACCCTTCCACCACCTGTTTTACCCCCCTTTTAATTTCAGTTTATTTTGATCATGCTTTATTTTTATTTTTATTTTTATTTTTATTTTTATTTTTAATTTCATTCGCACCGTTTCCTTTCGCTATATGTCTCTCCACCACTCCCCTACACACCCTTTGAACTCTGTTCCCACACACTTCTCACCTGAGGAAGGGCTTATGCCCGAAACGTCGTTCCCCACCAACACCCCACTCTCCAGAGCGTGAAATTAATAAACATTCGTTGTACTGCCTCTCTGTTTTGTTCCCGTTCAAATTTTTCCATTATATATATATATAGTATAAAAGAGAAAACACAGGTAAGCATTAAGAGAAGGATTTTATCCAGGTATTTACGACCGTTTCATTGGTAAATGCACCCTTATATTGCTATACTGCAAATAGCAGCCACTCAATTATAATTGTTGTTCACGTCCAAATGTTTCAAAATAGTGAGTAAGTTACTCTTGAAATAATTCTTAATATATAGAGAAAAACATTTATTTGGAATTGTATTTACTAGTATAGAGAGAGAAGAATCAGAAGGTGAGGGGACAGACGGAATAGTATAGAAAGAGAGGAAGGGGAAGAGGTAAGAAGTAGAGTGACAAACTGAGAGGGAGGGAGGGGTAGAGGTGGAAGGATTCCTTGGTCAGTTTTGATAGCAGACTTCATGTCGTGGAATGTAGTGAGTTAAAGAGAATTAAATTGATCATAGTGGGAGGGATGGATAGAGAGGGAGAGAGAGAGGGGGGGGGGGAGATATAAAGAGATAAATATATATATATATATATATATATATATATATATAAAAATAAAGATAAAGATAATAATGACAAAAATAAAAGCCATGAAACTGGCTTTCTTAACCAAAAACTGGATCACAATAAACAATTTTTTGCTTCTCTAACTATATATATATATATATATATATATATATATATATATATATATATAATCATCATCACCGTTTTACGTCCATTCTTCCACGCTAGCATGGGTTAGACGGGTTGTCCTGTTGTGGGCAGTGTCTGGTCGGCTGACCATGCCTTGCTCATACAGGAACTGATTTGGCTTGATTTCTACAGCTGGATGCCCTTCCTAACACCAACCTCATTTACAGTGAGTGCTGGGTGCTTTTTTCCGTGGCGCCTACACGTCCACTTTACAATGTGGGCTGGGTGCTTTTTTGCCGTGACACCTCCACGACCACTTTGCAGTGGGAGGGTTTGGGGACATATTGTCTATATGCTTCAGCTTCGGCTTGTACCCGTCGGGGGTCGGGTCTTCTGTATTACTGTGTGACGCCAGAGGTCACGGTCGTGTGTCATCGCTTTTGAGAGGTGTAATTGGGTAAGGTCGGCTTTTATCACCTCATCCCAGGTCTTCTTGGGTCTCCCCACTCCGCGGTTTCCATCGACTTCTAGTGCTCTGCACCTTTTTATTAAGCTGTCATCCTTCATACGCATCACATGTCCATACCAACGCAACCGCCTCTCCTGCACACAGCATTTGATTCCTCTTATGCTCAGTCTCTCTCTCAATTCATTTATGCTTTGCCGTTTGCGTATATTACTATTACACATCCATCAGAGTATGCAGGCTTCGTTTCTTTCAAATATACGCAAGTCTTCCACAGACAGCGCCCAGGTCTCACTACCATGTAACATTGCCGTTCGTATACACGCATCATACAGTCTGCCTTTCATTTTGAGGGAAAACCCTTTTGCAGCTAGCAGTGGCAGTAGCTCCCTGAACTTCTTCCATCCCGTTCTTACCCTAGTTATTGTACTTTCCGAACACCCACCTCTGCTGCTAATTCGGTCACCTAGGTAGCAGAAGCTGTCTACTGTTTCTACAGAGCCCTCCCAGAGTTTGGTGGTACTTGTTTCTTGTGGCTGTATGCTGCTTGCTGTCCCAGCACAGCTGCTACATGTGAAGCCTATGTTCTTAGTTAAGCTTCCTGAGATCCTGCTACATCTCTTGTGTACCCATTGTTTGCATTTGGGGCAGAGAATGGAGTTCCTACCTACACCTTTCCTACATATATATATATATATATATATATCATCATCATCATCATCATCATCAACGTTTAACGTCCGTGTTCCACGCTTGCATGGGTTTGGACGGGGGTAGTCCCACTTGAGGCAAGAGTGATTGTCTTGCTCGCATAGGACTGTCTGGCAGGTTTTCTACAGTTGGATGCCCTTCCTAACACCAACCACATTTACAGTGTGGGGCTGGGAGGTTTTTACCGTGTTGCCTACACGGCCACATTACAGCGTGGACTGTGTGTTTTTTTGTCGTGACACCTACACGATCTCATTTGTTTCGGCCTGGATGGTGTGGCACCAACACAACTTTACATAGAACGGGGTGGCGTGGATGGGTTGGGGGTGGTGGGACGGGGGGGGGTGTATTTTGTTAGAGATGCCTACTGGCTGTAGTAGGTTTTACTATGTATTTAGGTAAGGCGGGTCTTCTCTGTTACTGAGTACCGCCAAAGGTCTCGGTCCAGTGACATTGTCTTGGAGAGGTGTAAGTGTGTGAGGTCGGAGTTTATCAGCTCGTCCCAGGTTTTTCTAGGTCTGCCTATTCCGTGGCTACCGTCTATCTTTATTGCCCTGCACTTTGTTATACAGCTATCGACTTTCATGCGCATCACGTGTCCATACCAACGTAGCCTTCTCTCGAGTAAACAACATCTGATCCCTCTTATTTCTAATTTTTTCCTTAGTTCGTTTATGCTTTGCCGTTCACGTATATTACTGTTACACATCCAGCGGAGCATGCAAGCTTCGTTCCTCTCTAGTCTGCGTATATCCTCTGCACACAATGCCCAGGTCTCACTGCCATGCAACATTGCTGTTCGTATACAGGCATCGTACAACCTGCCTTTCATTTTTAGGGAGAACCCTTTAGCAGCTAATAGTGGTATAAGCTCTCTGAACTTTGTCCAACCAGTTCTGACTCTAGCTACTGTACTTTCAGAGCACCCTCCCCCACTGCTGATTTTATCACCCAGGTAACGGAAACTGTCCACTATTTCTATAGAACCCTCTGCGCAATTGAAAGAGCTAGTATTTTGTGGGCACTTGCTGCTACTTATTGCACCAGAGCACCGGCCACATGTAAAATCTATGTTCTTAGTTAGCTTACCTGTGGTCCCACTACATCTTTTATGCACCCATACTTTGCATTTAGGACATAAAATGGAGTTTCTACCTACGCCTTTCCTACACACCGAGCACGACCATTTCCCAGAAGGGACCGCCGCCTTATTTTCTTTCCTACAAACTAGAACTTTAGTCTTATCCAGGTTAATTTTAAGGCCTTTTGATTCTAGGCCGTGCTTCCATGTTTGGAATTTCTTCTCTAGCTCGGCCATTGATTCCGCTATGAGTGTCAGGTCGTCTGCGTATAGGAGTTCCCATGGGCAGCCGGTCTTGAACTCCTCTGTTATAGCCTGAAGGGCAATAATAAATAGTAGGGGGCTGAGAACAGAGCCCTGATGGACGCCAACTTTTACGCTAAACTCTTCACTATATTCATTGTTAATTCTAACCTTGCTGACTGTTTCTTTATACATGGCTTGTATAGCTCTCACAAGCCATTCGTCAACGCCTAGTTTTCTAATTTACTTTGCAATAATGATTAAATATATACATACATACATACATATATATATATATATATTAAAGTGTTAAACAATATTCAATGAGTATGTCAAAGAATGAGTTTTACATTAGATTGGAAGCACTCTACGGTAAATAATTTTCCGGAGTTATTAATATTAAATTACAAATATTAATAATGTCATGTATCATATTTTGTCTGATGAGGACGTACTGTTGTACATCCGAAATATGTATAATAAAATGTAATTGATCAAAAGAACATCTATTTTATTAATATTTGTATTTTAATATATATATATATATATATATATATGACTGATCAGGCAGTTTTCTAATATGCAAATCAAGCCAATCAGTCACTGTATGTTTTAGAAAATATCATATATTTTCACTAGCTCCGACACTTGGCAGGTAAGCAGTAGACTGTACTGGTGAAGGGTAATCACCCAGAAACATTAATGTCTACAGTTCTGTTTACATGCCAACACAAGAGCAAGAATGATGGGTCATTCTAATGATATGGTGTTAAAGAGGCTGTTTGCAAAGGAATCAAATATTATTATTAATATTTGAAAAACTCAGACTACATTTATTGTATTTAGCCATGTTGAGTGATAAACTATTTGTTTGTTTTATATATATATATATATATTACAGGTGTCAGTCATTAGACTATGTTCTTACTGGAGTACCTTATATATATCATTCAGATGTAACTTTTACAAATTAGTCCTGTTTCATTCAGTGAATTTCTTTTTTTACTTTCATGATACTTAAAACAAAAGATTACCATTTATGTGCATGTGTGTGTGTGCACATGCATGCATGTGTATGTGTATGTGTGTGTGTGTGTGAATGTGAGCCAGACTGATGGAATATTTATACATTTTTATCAATGCCTCAAGTGCTACCTATCCCATTCATACAACAGAACATATTTCCAATGACACAGAGTAAAATGTTCCTGAAGACCTCAGAGATAGAAAGATGACAAGAGAGAAGTAAAGAACAAAGAGTGAGAGCAACAGAGAGAGAGAGAGAGAGAGAGATGTTGAAGGGAAAGATGGAGAGGAGTGGACAGAAAATAATGTAACAACAGTCTGATGATGGAAGGCATTCTAGCCGCGGCCATCCCATATTTTTAGGAGTACCAGGAACTACATCATATAGTGTAACCTTTCTTCTTTAAGACAGTAGAGGGTAATCTCAGGATGATATGGTTACTATTTCTAGCAGGGTGAGTGACCACATAGGGGTTCTCTAGTTACTTGTTGTTGCTATTGTTATTGCTATTTATCCCAGATGTATGACCCTGCTGATCAAGCAAACTTATCATCAAAGCTATTCCAGCCATGATGATCTCATCGATGTATTATTTAATATGTTATGTCCTGGTGGTTGGCTGTGATTTATTGGTAAATTGGTTGCTATTTCTAATAGGTCGAATGACCAATCAGATGTCTGCTTCTTAGGTCAGTGTGTCCTTCCATTTTTAGCAGAAAGTGTGACCACTTAGAGACTTCTTTCTTTAGCTTGAGTATCGTTCCTTTTTTAAAAGTTAAAATGGAGATCTAACTGCCGTCTCCAGCAAGCTGGGTGACCATGCAGATGGATCACTGGTTGGCTTGAGGCTGATGCTGTTGTGGTTTTATTTGTTATCTTTCTGGCACTGTCTCCCTTCTCCTGTATATGTCCCTTAGTGGGACACCAATGTTATTGATCAACTAAATAACTGTATTATTTTAAACATGGCATGGTTTGTATATCTGATTCCCTTTTCCTTAATATACAGATGGGTGGTGGAAAATATTTCCATGGGAAAATGGGCGATGAAGCAAAGAATTTTAGGAACCCCTGCTTTAGACATATGTAAAGATATAAATATGGAAAAACTAAACAGAAATAACAAAGCAAACAGCACAGTGCATGGAAGCAACATAGTTTTATATATATATATATATATATATATATATATATAAAACTATGTCGCTTCCATGTACTGTGCTATATATATATATATATATATATATATATATATATATATATATATAAATGTAATCCTAATTTTTAGAATATTAATAATAACATTCGATACGTTTGCAATTATGCAAACAAGCCTCAATTTTATAGCCATGTCAGTAGAATGAACACTTCATTCTTGCTCTTGTGTTGGCATGCGAACAGAACTGCAGACACTAATGTTTCTGGGTATCACCCTTCATCAGTTCACCTGCCAAACTGTCAGAGCTAGTGAAAATATATGCCAACACAAGAGCAAGAATGAAGTGTTCATTCTACTGACATGGCTATAAAATTGAGGCTTGTTTGCATAATTGCAAACGTATCGAATGTTATTATTAATATTCGAAAAACTCGGATTACATTTATTGTATTCAGCCATGTAGAGCGAAATTTTCTTTCAGCCAGTAGGCATCTCTAACAAATACACCCCGTCCCACCACCCCCACCCGATCCACACCACCCCGTTCTATGTAAAGTTATGTTGGTGCCGCGCCATCGAGGCCGAAACAAATGAGATCGTGTAGGTGTCACGACAAAAAAACACACAGTCCACGCTGTAATGTGGCCGTGTAGGCAACACGGTAAAAACCTCCCAGACCCACACTGTAAATGTGGTTGGTGTTAGGAAGGGCATCCAACTGTAGAAAACCTGCCAGACAGTCCTATGCGAGCAAGACAATCACTCTTGCCTCAAGTGGGACTACCCCCGTCCAAACCCATGCAAGCGTGGAACACGGACGTTAAACGTTGATGATGATGATGATGATGATATATATATATATAAAGCTATGTTGCTTCCATGTACTGTGCTATATATATATATATATATATATATATATAAAGCTATGTTGCTTCCATGTACTGTGCTCTCTCTATATATATATATAAAACTATGTTGCTTCCATGTACTGTGCCATTTGTTTTGTTATTTCTGTTTAGTTTTTACATATATATATCTTTAAGCATTAAACTAATATATTTCTTCATTGTACTGAGTTCTCTGCTTTGTTGTTTCTGTTTACGTTTTGCATACACACACACACAAACTCACACACTCATATATGTATATACATATATTGCTGAATGAAAACAATAAATGGGAGAGTGAAGGCCTACACCAAGCAGATTCAACTGAAGATCCAGTCATAAAAGTTGCCAACAGTAAAATAGAAAAAGTGATTAAAAATATAAAGACAGAAAAGGCAGCTGGCTGACTCATAGTTACTGGGATGCTAAAATCACCTGACATGGTAAAATACAAGTGAATCAGATAGATAATAAATCAAGTAGTACAGGATAATATCATACCTAAAGATTGGTCCAGCTGTTTCATCATAAACAAGGGCAGGCGAGACAAACTAGAGAGAGATAAATACTGAGGTAACAAGTTGACAGAGCAGGTCGTGAAAGTTACTGAAAGAGTCATGGCACTACTAATTAGATACATAGTTAAGCTAGATAAGATGCAATTTGGGATTTATGCTAGGCAGAGGTATACTATTGATGTTTATGTCATTGTGAGACAACAATTGCAGAAGTACTTCACTCTCGGATTGATATAATCAACTAAACCCCTTGACAGTAGTAACCTAGCTTGGTTGCAGTTCAATTACTAAAATGAATAAAAGAAAATGTGAGTATGTGTGTGTGTGTGCCCGTGCGCATGGACATGTATTGCAACTGTTTTTGGTCCTTCCAACAAGTGTAATGGCTTTTTTTAACAATGGAACAGGCTGCTCATGAAATTAACGTTGAGGTGGCTGACATGTGTACTCCAAATGTAATTCTCAGGGAGATTCAGCGTGTGTGACAAGACAATTACAAATACAATTTATTTTTACCAGCTAAGTGAACTGTAGCAACATGAAATAAAATGACTTGCTCAAGGACACAATACACTGGCCAGTCTGGAAATTAAATTCATGATCTTACAATTGTAAGCTTAAAACTCTAGCGACTAAACCACACCACTACTAGATACATATACATATGCATATATTCTTATACACACACACCAACACATATAAACATGTGTGTATGTGTGTATGTATATGAGTGCATGCACACACATATACATACATAGATACATATGCATATAGGTAGACAAATAAAGTGAATAGACAGAACACATAACCTTCAACACAACATATTCATGTAATCCATGGATCTAGTGCAACAAAGTGATAACTAAAATACCTCGCCCTCATCAGCAGTTAATTTTTTTTAGTAAATCTTCTAAACTAATCAAACAGATTATCCATCAATACTTAATCTGTTTCTTCCATGGCTGACCCAAAATATATTAATGGACAAGTGTATCATTACCATCAATAATGATGTCAAAGATAATTATCTC
The DNA here is from genome assembly GCA_964016885.1 of Eledone cirrhosa. Taxonomy (NCBI): domain Eukaryota; kingdom Metazoa; phylum Mollusca; class Cephalopoda; order Octopoda; family Eledonidae; genus Eledone; species Eledone cirrhosa. The sequence continues at coordinate 78,509,927 of OZ024741.1, read as the reverse complement.
AATTAAATTATTGAAAAATGATAATTGTTTCTACTTTTGGCACAAGGCCAGCAATTACCCAGTGTATTACTGGTACTTTATTTTATCGACCCCATAAGGATGAAAGGCAAAGTTAACCTCGGCGGGATTTGAACTCAGAATGGCAAGGGCCGTAACTCTATGCGTCAAAGCATGGCGTCCGACCCTCTACCGATACTGCCAATCCACTGGCCATAATTATTGAAAAATGATAATAAAATAGCAAAAGCTGTGAAAGAATAGCAGCTAGATTAAGAACAGGTTGGAAAATGTATGGGGAGTTATTACCTCTGCTGACAGCAAAGAGATTCTCTCTTTGAGTGAAAGGAATATTGTACGATGGTTGTGTATGCAATGCAATATTGCATGGTAGCAAGACATGGGTATTGGATACCAAGGATTTGTATAGGCTGGAAAAAATGAAACAAACATGTTCTGTTAGATGTGTAATATTAGTGTACATGAATGACAACGCATAGATGACCTGAGAGAAAAACTGTGTGTATGAAGAATTGACTGTTGTGTGCAAGAGAGAAGATTGCACGAGCATGGACGAAGAAGTATTGGCAGTTTCAAATAGAAAGAAGCCATGGCAGAAGACCAATGAAGATATGGGCAGAAGGGGTGAGAGGTGATCTCAGGGTGCTGAACTTCACAAAGTAGATGACAAAGGAATGCAATAAACAATCAGATGTTGTGTTGAAGAAGATCTGTCCAAATCATTCAAGCATGGGAAAATAGACATAAAAAGGATGATCATGATGATGAAAATAAATTATTTATTAACTGTTGTTATAAAGGCCAGAATAACAAGAAGTTGACATCTGTGTAAAGTAGATCTTCACTAGAAACACAATATTCTGTTTAAAGTGTTTGGTGATAGGAAGAAAGTTACAAAACAAAGGGTTAGGAGCACCCTTCAGGTGTGTAAAGGACATGACTGCCTCCCTAGTGTTGGTGATCTACACGATAAATGCACCCAGTACATGTTGTAAAGTGGTTGGTGATAAGAAGAGCATCCAACTATAGAAAACTTGCCAAACAAAGAGTTGGAGGGACCCATCAGTTGAGTCAAAGACATGACAACACCTCTTGTGCTGGTCTACTCAGAATGTGGAACCATATGTAAGCAAGATGCAGACCACTAGCCTGTCTGTTAGGTCAGTAGCCCCCTTCAGTACTGACTTGGTCTGTGAAGACCCACCTAACTCTTGCTAGCAAGAAGAGTAGATGTTAAATAATGATGGTGTTGATGATATATGACAGAATTTTTCTTTAATTGAAAACAATACAATCTCAGCCAATAAATATATGATGAATTCCATATATTGCACTTCAGATGAGTAAGACTGGCTGTATGATGCTTACATGCAAAATGCAATGTTGCATGGAAGTGAAACATGGGCAGAGAATATGCAAAAGGTGGAAAGAAATAAAGTGAACAAGTTTCAATAGATGTGTGATGTTAATTAACATGAACAGTGAAGCATGGATGAGCTGAAAGAGATACTAGGTATAAGAGAAATCAAATAGTGAGGAAATGTGATGGGTATCAATGATGATTGTTGAGGAGAAGAAGTGTCGGGAGTTCCCAGTGGAAGGAAGCTGCAGTAAAGAAAGGCCAAGAAAGACCTGATCATAAATAGTGAAAGCAGATCTGAAAATGCAGCTCTTAACAGAAATGATGAAGGAACACAAGTGGAGGGAGGTTGTGTTGTAAAAGACTTGCTCTACCCATGCAAGCATAGAAAAACTGATGTAAAAAGGATGATGTTAATTACATTGAGAATTCTAATTTGTTGGTGGTATATATCAGATCAAATGACAATATACTTTGTTAAATATTTATTGATTTATGTAAACTCATTCTTGATTTGAATTTAAATTTGATTTCAATTTGAATTTGATATTGAGCTATTTTCTGTGTGTTGAGATGTATATGAAGAAATCAGATTATTTTAACATAAATGTGAATATGTAGAAAATTCTACAAGATTGTAGTTCTGGGTAGGAAGGACAAAGCAGAGTTATTGTTGGTAATATTGGTATTATTATAGTATAGGCCCAGATCAGTTCTGATCAAGCAGACCTACAATGAAATATCTTCTAGCCATGATGATCCTACCATCTTCCCACAGGATGATCCACATGGCTGGATGATGCCAATGTTGATTTCTTGCCATCATCATTGGTATTTCTTGGTGCTAAGAATTTGATTCAATTGAAGTTATCTTTATGCTCTGGATAAATCTATCTTTTATAAACTAAAACATTGGCAATGTGGACATGAGAATTGGTGCACAGCTTGGTCCAAGCATCCTCATTGTCAACCTGCTTCCTTCTGAGACTGTTTGCTTCTGTAAATCTTTTCTATCATGCTCTCCTCCAAAAGGGATGATCAGATGCATCTAATTTCTTCAAAGAAGCATCAGTAACATATTTTTTTAATGTCTCCATTTGTAGATCCGTGAACTTCCACAGTTCCCATTGGCCATGTTCCATCTTGCAATTCTTTGTACATAAACATCTTCAGTAGTTAATGATTAGACATCTAGGATTACATCACTAATGTGTTCTTTCCATGTTGCTGCTATACCACATTGTAGAATAGTCAGGCTTGTGTATAGCTGGTAATAGGCTCAGGCCAGATGTGAAATGTAGGCCCCATTTAAAACTGCTCATTAAGTATTTTAGTAATCAATGCAAAATACATATGATTCATGTATAGTTTGCGGCTATGTACAAGGACACATAGTGTACAGGATGTACTTTATTCTTGCATTGATGAGTTACACTCTCATTTGGGGAAGGAGGAGGGTGGGATAAACTTTGTAACCCTGATGAAATTCCTCCCAGACTACATTCTTCAATATTTCCTTCCTTTTTAAAGAGAGGAACGATATAAAGAGTCCCTTGTTGGCTCAAGTAGAACAATAACTTTATATTTGGTACAAAGTGAAGGCATTGTAAAGAGAGAGTTTGATTAATAATTGATAATTGATGCAATTAATCATAGTACATGACTAGTACTTAGTTTATTGGCATTGGCAACACAAAAAAAACACAATGTCAACAATGACAACATTTGAACATAGACAGTAAATGAACTTAACTGAAGATTATTACAGAACATTTTGTCTGATGCTCTACCAATTATGGCATAAAGAAGGAAGCTTAAATGGAAAAACAAGAGACAAGAAGGCAGTGGTGAGGTGGGGAATAAAAGAGCATCATTACAACAACTTCAACATTAACAACAACAAAAATTCACCATAAAAAAAAATACTATAGCAAATATGTAAGCAAAAACCAAATTCTAAGAAATAGCATCCTAACTTTCAGAAATTTCTAGTTCTGTGAATAAGATCAGAATACAGTTCCTGAAACTTATTAATTTACTAATTACAAATTAATTGTGAGTGAGATGTAGCAGTAATTTTATGTGTTAATAGGTCACCAACCAGATGTAATCATAAAACTATTTTTGTCTATGGGTTTTAACACAAATGAGATCACTCACATGATATTAGACATGTTGGTTTTTAAAATAAGTCTGGCTTAAGTCTGGCTAAGTAAAAATAAACTTATATTACTGACACAAACACATATATATGTTTGTATTTTCGTTGTTGTAGTGGCATTGTGGCAACATGTCTCCGGTCACAATTTTCACTGTGTCACACCCCTAACGTATTGTTATTACTCTGAGATATAATTTATCGATTTATTGATATCACCTCATAAGTGCTTTGTGCCAGCCTCAGAAGATTGATTTCGAAAAATGCTATTCGCAGCTGCAACTTCGGTTCTACTCACTATTATTATTATAGTACCAGTAAGGCACTGGGTGATTGCTGGCCTTGTGCCTAAAGTAGAAACAATTATTATTATATAAATATATATTATTATTATCCTTGGAGTCTCAGTCATTGATGTTATTTAACTGGAAAGTTTGTTCAAATGAGCATTAAGCCACTACCTGCAGCCTCAGATATTCAGGACGTATCAGAGAGTTCTTGCTGTACCCAGCAAGCATGCCTTTTGAAGTGTTCCAAAAAGGGGGGTTGGATTAATGTTCTTTAACTATCCTTGAAAACTCTTCGAGATAGTACCTAGTGCTCCTATGACAATCAGGACGACCTTGATCCCATGACAGTCCCAAATCCTTTTTAATTCCCACTTTAAATCCTGGTATTGGTTAATTTTCTCCTTCAAATATATTATTATTATTGGTGGATTGGCAGTATCTGTAGTGGGTCGGAGGCCATGCTTTGACGTATAGAGTTACGGCCCTTGCCAATCTGAGTTCAAATCTCGCTGAGGTTAACTTTGCCTTTCATTCTTACGGGGTCGATAAAATAAAGTACCAGTAATGCACTGGGTAATTGCTGGTCTTGTGCCAAAAGTAGAAACAATTATTATTGGTGAATTGGCAGTATCGGTAGAGAGTCGGACGCCATGCTTTCCAGCATAGTTACGTCCCTTTATAGTCTGAGTTCAAATCCCGTCGAGGTTAACTTTGCCTTTCATCCTTACGGGGTCGATAAAATAAAGTACCAGTAATGAACTGGGTAATTGCTGGCCTTGTGCCAAAAGTAGAAACAATTATTATTATTATTAATAATAATTATTAATAATAATAATAATAATAATAATAATAATTTCTTTATTGGCCACAAGGGCTGACATCAAGAAAAACATCACAGACGGAACAGGATGGTACGATGTGGGTTTTGTGCGTGTAAATATTTTTATTATTTATATAAGAAAAGAAAAAAGACATAAAACATATATATATATAAACAATAAAATGAAAATTGAAATAATGAAAAATTCCCCAATAGGAGGGAAACCTCCGAGGGTTACTCGTGGCAAAAACCACACAAAAGACCACGGCCACCATGACTACCAGGGTAAGCGCCCTCTCTCAATTTTTCCATCTCTCAAACTACAGACGTATATTCACTTGGATCATTCTCGCTACATTCACCCACCTTTCAACAAACTTGCCAGAAAGCAGCACTTGCCTCTCCACCCTGATTTTCCTCTTCAAGTGAAACTTGAAAAAGTTAATCAGGGATTCGCCGAAGAGGAAAGTGTTTGTCTTTAATCCTTTTAACCTTGTCCACCACACAATCTCTTTCGCCATGGCCACCAGGCAGATGAAAACCGCCTGCCCTTCCTCCTCAAAGGAAGACGGCGAGACCATCTGCACAATGGACTCAGTCGACAACCGGATCAGTCCCACACGTGACAGCAACTGTTCGACATAGCTCCACAAGTCAGCAATGCTCGGGCACTGAACAAGTGCGTGCACAACGGTTTCGTCGCTATGCGCGCATCTCGGACAGGCTCGGCTGACGGCACTTCCGTGCCTGTGGAGCTTATCTCGAACCGGCAGCGCTCCCCAGTAGCACTGCCAGGCCAGGGATTTTTGGAAGTTATCCATAGGCCCCGGGCTGAAAGTTCTCCAGAAGAGAGCAAACAGCTGATCTTCTCCAACGCCCAGGATCTCTCCAAGAACGTCGTCGCTCTTCCCCTCCACTAGTCCTCTATAGAATGCCGAGGTGGATGTTCCACCGATACTGGTGCCCAACTGGGAGAGGGCAGTGAGCGCCTGGGGACATTCCAGTTTCCAAGTGCTATCCCTCGGTCTTTTTCTGACCCAGGACTGCAGCTCCGTCAAGGAGACGAGCTGTGGGAAAATGTGCCTGGCGAACGGCGACCACACCCATTCACCATCAAGGAAGCACCAGCCTCAGCGCATGTTTGCGCATCATCAGCCATGGCATGCCCAGTCCTCCACGCAAAGGGTGTTGACAGCAGATGGATCGTCTGACCATGGGAGCGCGTCCCTTCCACAAAAAGCGGAAGAGGAGGCGCTCCATTTTGGTGAGAGTTGGGCCGGGGCAAGGGACAACGGTGAGGCAGTCGCAGATGACGGATGCGATGTACGCATTCGCCACTTCCGCCCGGCCTTTCAGGGACAGCTTCCTCTCAGCCCATTTCTGGGTGAGGGAGGCCACCGTCCCGAACAATTTAACCGGTCCGTCCGTCCAACGCCCCACGACACTGTCGGACGGCATGAACTTGCCTCTCCAGGTGCCTAGTTGCAAGCCCACCGACTTTTCCTGGTTTATCTTTGCTCCTGTCACCATTTCGTATTCCTTGAGAGCGGTGCCGAGCATCTGGATGTGTCTGTGCTCGACACCACCACGACTCGGATTTCCCGCATCCTAGTTCGCGGAGGACGCCCCTCATCGCCCCCAGTTTGTGCAGTAACGGCTCGAGGGCCAATACGTACAAGAGGGGGGAGATGGGACAACCCTGGCAGACTGAGCGCATGATGCTGAACGGCTGCGACAGGTGACCGTTCACCCTCACAATTGAGCAGATGTCGCTGTACATTGCTGCGATCCAACGCCTGAAAACGGGCCCGAAACCGGCTGCCTCGAGGACTGCCGCCAGGTACCGATGGTCGACCCTATCGAATGCTTTGGATTGATCCAAGTTGATCAGAGCCCCACCCTTGCCAGGTTCCTTAACCACCCTCTCTATGATGTATCGCATGAGGTGGAGGTTGTCGTGTATGGATCTGTCCGGGATGGCGCATGTCTGCGCCTCTCCCACCAGACCCTTGACGACAAGCGCCAACCTCGTTGCTAACACCTTGGCCAAAATCTTGAACTCTGCGTTTAGCAGGGTTATGGGCCTGAAATTATCAATAACATCCCCCTTGTTCGGGTCTTTTCTCAGCAGCGCCACTGCTCCCCGGTTCACATAATAATAATAATAATAATGCTTTCTTTATTAACCACAAGGGTTTACATAAAGTAGACATTAAGGACAGTACAGGACAATACAGGACGGTACAAATGGGCATTTCTGCATGTAAAAAAAACAGAGGATGTAATAAAAAATAACAATGAAAAAATTCCCCAATAGGGGGGGGGGGGAAGACTTCCGAAGGACATTTGTGGAGAAAGCCCATTAAAAGGCCACAGTGACCCTGACCACCAGGGCAAGTGCCCTCTCCCAGTTTTCCACCTTTAATTTAAAAACACATACTCAGAGTAGGCCCATCACTCGGGCCATCTTTCAACAAAATGCTGGGAAGAGAGCACTTCCCTCTCTACCCTGATTTTCCTTTTCAAATGAAGAGGTAAGTGCTCGTCTTCAGCCCTTTCAAACGTGTCCACCATACTATCTCTTTCGCCATGGCCACCAGACAGATAAAAACTGCCTGCCCTTCCCGGCTAAAAGAAGAGGGCGGGGAAATCCTCACGATGGACTCAGTTGATAGCTGGATCCGTCCTACACGTGACAGCAGGTGTTCGACATAAACCCACAAGTCAGCAATGCTCGGACACTGGACGAGTGCGTGCAGGACGGTTTCATCACCCTGCGCGCATCTCGGACATGCCCGGCTGACGGCACCTCCATGCCTGTAGAGTTTATCCCGAACTGGCAAATCTCCCTGGTAGCACTGCCAGGCCAGGGATTTCTGGAAGTTGTCCATAGACCCCGGCCCGAAAGTCCTTCCGAAGAGATTGGCTAGTTGATTTTCGTCGACGCCTAGAATTTCTCCAAGTACGTCGTCGCTCTTCCGCTCCACTAATCCTCTATAGAACGCCAAGGTGGAGTTTCCACCGATCACATTGCCCGATTGGTCGAGGGCTGTAAGCGCCTGAAGACATTCCAGTCTCCAAGCGCTCCCTCTCGGTCTTTGCTTGACCCAGGACTGCAGCTCCGTCAAGGAGACGAGCTGGGGAAAGACGTGTCTAGCAAACGGCGACCACACCTGATCACCGTCGAGGAAGAGGTGGAGATGTCGTAGCCTGAGCGCGTGTCTGCGCATCATCAGCCACGGCATGCCCAGCCCTCCACGTAGTGGGTGTTGACAGCAGATGGACCGCCTGACCATCGGAGCGCGTCCCTTCCACAAAAAGCGAAAGAGCAAACGCTCCAGCGCAGTCAGGCGGGGCTTAGGACAAGGTACGACGGTCAGACGGTAGTAGATGACGGACGGTTGTGATAGGCCGGGGAGTGGAAAATCCTCCACGGGCGTTGGTTTTGGTTCTTACGTGGTGGATGATGTAGGCGCTGGTGCTAGTTCTGGTGCGTTGGGTGGTGGTGGTGTTGGTTTTGCTACTGTTGCTGGGGTTGTTGCTGTTACAGTTGCTTCTGTTGTTGCTGCCATCTCTGCTGCTGGTGGTGTTGATGGTTGAGTCACTGGGGTGGGTAAGAGAGGTGGCCTCAACCTTTTAGCCCGAGGGCAGAAAACCCTTAGGGGGGGTTCCTTCACCACAAACGACACACCTAGGCCTTCTGCCCTCGACAATTACGGTGAGGTGGCTGCCGTCAGTGAGGTCTATTACCTCTGGGATCTCCTCAATGCTTTTTTGGTCCGCTTGGATCAGGAGCTCCATCCCAGATCCGGACCGGTTCTCCTGCTTTTCTTTCGCTATTTCGATTATCTTGGTGTTGGCTTCGATGCCGGCGAGGACGGCAGCCATTAGCCAGGGAATTCCGATGGCCGGTGGAACGTGGGTGACCCTGATCTTTACGAGTCTCTGGCCACAATAGCTTGGGACGAATGTGAAGTCGTCACTTCTTAATGGGGCCATGGAGTGTTCTTTAGCCTCCTGTGGTGTTTCAAAGAAGACGTCCACGGTTCCATATTTCTGCCCACGTCTGATGTGGGGTTTTTTTGCCCACACATGTCCCAAAGCTTTTTGGATTTGGGACTCGGATGCCCGTTCCACTCGGCGCGATTTTATATTAATTGTTCGATAAGACACGGTGCATAGGCGCCGATGCTCCATTTTATTATTTGGGGGGATGAGGCTGACCCTGTACCCATCTTTCTTTTTGTCATTTTTTTGGCTTCTTCTAATTCCTCCTGAGTTACCTGAAATGCTTCGCACTGTTTTGCTACGCTGGCAAAACTCAGGGTGGTTTTCTTAATGTCATTGTTGCTGTTGTTGTTATCATTATTTTTGCTATTATTAATTTTAGTTTCAGTTGTGGTGGTGGTGGCGTCAGTGGTGTTCGGTGTGGAAGAGTTCATTTTGGTTGAATTCATTTCGATATCACGAGTTAATTAATTTTTTTCTTTTGTTTCTGTTGTCGTGGTGGAGGTGGTGGTGGTGGTGGCGGCTTTAACACCTGCAGTCATTGGTAATGGCGGGAAATAAATGTCTGCTTGAGACAAATTTAAAATATTGCTCCTGCTTATATTTTTAGTGTTGGCAAACGTAATAATATTTACAATGGTGGTGTCGGTGTGAGGTATTAGTTTGTGAGGAAGGAGTGACTCCATGATTTCTCAAAGAAAAATTTTTGTTTGATAATTATAGGCTCAACACCTTTTTGGGTGTCCTTTTCAGATAACAATGTATGTGCACTTATATACAGTTAACAATAAAAATTTTCCATGAATGGCAATTTTAAACAACTGAAAATAACAAACCTTTGCGGAGCTCACGATGATACGATTTACTACGCAGGTCGCCAATAATAATAATAATAATAATAATAATAATAATAATAATAATAATAATAATACAGATTACAGTTTAAGCAAATAATTTATGTTTTCACCTTATACAGGATCTTCTGAAACTGAGAAAAATCAATCTGTAGATGCAGAAGTAAATATTTCAAAAAATGGTATGACCAAATATTACCTTTAGAAAACAGGAAGACATAACGGTGGTAATTGAAGATATTCTCTTGCAATGGGTGAAATATATGCAAGGATAATTATGTCATTATGTGAAGCGAGAACAACAATTTCTTGCTATGATAAAAATATATACTTTTGTTTAAAAGGTAATTACATACGATATATGTTACACTGGGAGATCTTTACTAAAGCTAGATCCTATAATGGAAATAAAAGACTGTGTGATCTTTGCACCACAAAAGCCCTGGAAATCCCTTACAGCAATGAACGAATTTTAAACAACAAACAAATATTAAACAGCAAATGAATCTTGGCAAAACTTGATGCAATATCTCTGCTGACTGCGTTTGGTCATCTTGTGTAAAAACGAGATCCAATGAGCATACACTATTACATCTGTACTCTAGGTGAAACAGCTGAGAACTGATCTAACCTACCAGTGTGAAAATGTTCACACATGCGCAGGAAAGGTGGCATCACCTCCCACCCAAAAGATTTTGCCTATGTGGCATTAGTTTTGGTGAGAAAAAATAAAGTTGGATACTTTTTAAATGCATACACACACACACACACACACACACACACACACACACACACACATGGGATGACAATTTCTTTTTTTTTACAACCTTGCCATCAGGAAGGTGGCTGGTCAAAAATGTACTTGAAATTAAGAGAAAGAGAACATTCATACATATATGTATATATAACGATGAGCATATAATGTATATATAATGATACTTGTGATGATCCATGCCCCAACACAACCACAACCCACTAACTGAAACAAGAAACAAAGGAATGAGTAACAGAGTTACTCACTTCTCGCCACCCTCCGACATGTGTATAAATCATGCCCTTTCCCATGAAAATTAAACATTAAAAGCCTGCATCTGACTTATCTGCATGACCTACAAAACCTAAATTTAAAATGTATTGTATATTGTATGCAGCAACTTATTTACCTGTATATAATACATTGGGTTTTCCTTGCTAGAACACACACACACACACACACACACACATATAGATATATTTAGATATATGTAATCTGAGTTTTCCGAATATTAATAATAACATTCAATTTGTTTGCAATTATGCAAACGAGCCTCAATTTTATAGCCATGTCAGTAGAATGAACCCTTCATTCTTGCTCTTGTGTTGTCATGTGAACAGAACTGCAGACACTAATGTTTCTGGGTATCACCCTTCATCAGTACAGCTAACTGTTCACCTGCCAAAGTGTCAGAGCTAGTGAAAATATATGCTATTTGTGGTTAGAAAAAGCTATCTCACTTACCGCTTTTCATAGGCGTCGCTAAATCCCACTGGTGGTTTCTCCTCTTCCACGTGCGTCCAACTCATTAACACCGGGAGCTGCCATAACTCGCGTCCACACCGTTGCTGGTCACCACTAGAGAGAGGCCGATCTGCTGGCCCTTCCGGTCGAGCATCCTTCCGGCCAAACACCCTTCCGGTCGAGCACTTCCCCGCTTCCGGCCACCTCACGCCACACCATACCCACACGTCCCCCTGATCTCAAGGATCAATTTCCCCCTCGTCCTTCTGCATATGAAACTCTGCTGTCCAGGTTGGTGATTTGCGACTTCTTTGCGATCTCCGCAGTGTTGGGGCGGCACATTGGGTTTCCTCTTCCTCGGAGTCCGTTGACACAGTGATTCTACGGACATCCAGGACATGACATGGTACTCCGTCCACGGACACGTTGTTCTTTGAATTTACGGCCGTCACCGTTCCCCTTCCCCATTGAGATGTGCAACGTGCATCTGGGGGCTTAACCCAGACTTCTTCGCCCACTGGCACGAATGCACTCTCTCTCCCCACTGGCCGTTGTGGTGGCGTGCACGGGTGCCGCCACTCGTATCTGAATACTGCTCTGTGTGGCACCGATTCCTCGACCTGTCCCACCCGAGGGGACATATTGTACCAGAACACTGCCTCCATTGCCTTTATCGTCTGGTGGTGTCGCTCGGCCTGTGCGCCGCTCTGAAGAAACGGTCCACCTTCCATCCATCGAGCATCTCCCTCAGCGCCTCTGAGCGGAACGCTGCGCTGTTGTCCATCAGCAGTTCGTCCACAGGGCCCCGCTCCAAGAACACCTCTCTCAACGTCCGCATGATCTCCTCAGCCGTTCCAGTCTTCATCTCCCTCCATATCGCCATCCGTCCTGGTCCACAGTCGACCATCGAGAGGTACGTTCCCTGTCGGTAGTGCGTTACATCTACCGCCAATCGTAATCCAACGGGAGGCTTCCCGTTTCGTGCAGACCCGGGGCGGGATCAATGGACTGACATCGGACGCAGCCACTAACCACCCTTTGAACACTGTGTCTGTTAACGTCCGAGTCGATTCTCCGGGCTAGGAACAGGCTCCTATCCACTCCCATGTGGTGCATGTCATGCAACCCTTTCAGATCCGACTCGGTCAGCCAACACACGGCAGCTATCTCATCTTCTACCTTACTCCGGCGCTTCCATCCAGGCTTTCTTCACCCTAGTTAAGACGTCCGCCCTATTTTTCTCTGAAGGCACGAAAACTACGCTCAGCCTCAGGTCGAACTTGGTGGCCAGCTCTCCTAAAGTTCCCAGGCGGCGCTTTATCAGCATCTCCGCTGCCCCTCTCGTTCGCACTCTCTTCTCACTTGTGAGCCCTGATCTTACCCATCCGAGTACAGTAGCCGAGTCGGTGCGTATCTCGATGGTGCGCAGTCCCCACCTCAGGGCGAGGTTCACCCCTCTCAACACTGCGTCCAGTTCGGCCACATTGATGTGGTTGCAGTCGTCCTTCTTCCTAAGCCAGGCTGCATCCTCGACCTCAACACCTCCTATCTCCAACGTGGCACCCAGCGCTATGCTGCTGGCATCGCACCATATGGTCCCGCTCTGCGATTTGGGAACATACCAGCATCCCCGCACTGGATCGTCGGCCTTCACCCTACCCACGATTTCCTGCATCATGGCCACCGTCCTCTCTCCCACTCTGTCACTCCTCCCGCTCGTCTCTTGACATAGCTGCATGCCGTCCGGAGCCACCCAGCAATCGGGTAGTGACCCACCAACTTTCCACACACCGAGAAAAGCTCCCGCCTATTCATACTTGGGCCCAGTTCTGGAACTTCATTTCCCCTCTGGAATACCAAGACGCCCGTCCTGTCTCGCCGTAGCCTAAGTCCCAGCGCGGCTCCTCCCTCCAATGCTTCTGACGGTTTCGCAGCCAGTCCATACCCCTGTAAATGGCTAGTGACCTCCGCCGCCGACACCACAGACTCGTCCACTAGGATGTCGTCAATGTAGGAATTAGTGGCCCTCTACATCTTGTCGGCCTTTCCCAGAATGGTCTTGAGGACCGCCGCCATCATCGTCGGTGCGGAGCTCAGCCCGAAACCGAGCCTGGTCAGGCAATATGTCCGGCCCTTATACCTGACCAGCTGATACTGCCAGAGCTGATACTGCCAGAGCTGATACTGCAAGTTTGCCGACTTTAGATCTACGATTGCTGAACCCCCCGTTATGCGTCTCCACTCACGCAGGGTTTACACACAGACATCCGTGACCTCGCCACCCGTGTGGCATGACACGTGCTCGTTCAGCTCCCGAAAGTCCAGCACCGGCCTCACCTTGTTCTTCGTGGGTTACGCCACCGCCATTAACGGCAATACTCCGCACTTCACCTCCTCTTTCCAGGGAAGCAGTATGCCCTCCTCAATCCATCTCTCTACCTCTCGCTCCTAATGTTTCCCTTCAATGTGTGTTGGTAGCAGCCCACTTTGGTCTTCAGTGTTGGTGGTTCTCCCTTCCAGTACCACTCAACAACCCATCGCTGCCCATCGAACACGGCCTTGAAGTCTTTGTCCTGCACAGTGTAAGCGGGGTATTTCTCCTCGTGGGCCTTCTGGTTCTCCTGTCGCGTACTCACAGCGCATACCGATGCAGCGCCGCCAAATGACACACCGACGTTGTTCACTGTGAGGCCTCCTAGACGGCCAATTGCGTCCATGCCCATAACCACGCCGATCCCATCCACCACGCTGTCTACTACGATGGCAGAAAGCCTTATTTTCCTTCCCGGTACCGCTATTTCCATCTCGCTGTGACCTCGGCATTCAATTTTCCTACCGTCGACTGCCCTTATGCTGCTCTTCCCTCTCCACCTCTGCGCCACCCCCGCGGTCACCAGTGTCGTCGTACAGCCCGTGTCCACGAGGGCTCGCTGTGGCTTTCCCCTCACGAAGACTTCCACCACGGGCAGCGCTTCTACTCGTAAGGGGCAACTACCGGCGCAGTAGTTCCCCTTGGATCGTTTCCCTGGTCGCAGTTAGTAGCGATGTGGCCTGGTCACTTACATCGGTAGTATATTATTTCCGGCCTTGACTCTCTACAGTCTCTAGCCATGTGCGGGCCCTGGCACCTAAAACAGCGACCTCTAAACGTTCGCGGGCGACCGCGTGCCGTGGTTGCCTCCCTTTCACCATTTTGCTGCCAGCTGTCTTGATCCTCTGTAGTTGCTATCGCCGCGACACTCTTCTTGGCATCTTCTGCTATGATCCGGGCTTGTTCCACCAGTGAACGCATTTCCATTTCTTTGTAACCCGGGACTTTCTGCAGTTTCACCGCTATGTCGTCTAGAAATCCATTTATGAATGCCAACCGCACCGTGCGTTCGCATTCCACCTGATACCCAGCCAACATGGCCAATCGCCGTATTTCCGCTGCGAAAATGTCAACGGGTTCACCGTTCCATCTAATTCTTGCCAGCTTAGCGAAAGCGGCTAACGGTCCCTCTGCGAACGCTTCCATCATGCGCCTCTCAATCTTTTGCGCATCTCTTTGGCTGTGTTCATCCAACTCAAGGAAGAGTACCAACGCGTCCCTCTCGAGGTACAGTGCCACGAGGCCAGCCACATCTTCTATCTTCTGTAAGCTTGCGACCAGCCGGACTTTTCGCAGCCAAGCGACAACACCACCTTCACCGGTAAATGCCCTGATCGCTTCGCTTGTTCGTAGTCTCGTCGCCATTCCTAATTTTTCTTGCGGTACGTGATAAGAAAAACAACAGATTCCTCTCTGTTTTTCCAGTAGGTTTTTTTTGTTGTTTTTTTTCAATCAGATCTCAGTGTCCAGTGCTGAAATAGCTTGTGGTTAGAAAAGGCTATCTCACTTACCGCTTTTCATAGGCGCCGCTAAATCCCACTGCTGGTTTCTCCTCTTCCACGTGCGTCCAACTCATTAACACCGGGAGCTGCCAAAACTCGCGTCCACACCGTTGCTGGTCACCACTAGAGAGAGGCCAATCTGCTGGCCCTTCCGGTCGAACATCCTCCGGCGAAGCACCCTTCCGGTCGAGCACTCCCCCGCTTCCGGCCACCGCACGCCACACCATACCCACACTATTTTCAAAAATACATAGTGACTGATCGGCCTGATTTGCATATTAGCAGACTGGCTGATCAGTCAGATCAGCATATTAGCAGATCCACTGATCAGCCAAATTTGCATATCAGCAGACTGGCCAGTCAGTTTCCTGTATACGAGCGATAAATGGCCGGCTTTGCCAAATTCAAATAAAAAAGAAAACTTTTTTCGCTCTACATGGTTGAATACACTAAATGTAATCGTAGTTTTTCGAATGTTAATAATAACATTCGATTCGTTTGCAATTATGCAAACAAGCCTCAATTTTATAGCCATGTCAGTAGAATGAACCCTTCATTCTTGCTCTTGTGTTGGCATGTGAACAGAACTGCAGACACTAATGTTTCTGGGTATCACCCTTCGTCAGTACAGCTCACTGTTCACCTGCCAAACTGTCAGAAACATTAGTGTCTGCAGTTCTGTTCATATGCCAATACAAGAGCAAGAATGAAGGGTTCATTCTACTGACATGGCTATAAAATTGAGGCTTGTTTGCATAATTGCAAACATATTGAATGCTATTATTAATATTCTGAGTTCAAATCCCGCCGAGGATGACTTTGCCTTTCATCCTTACGGGGTCGATAAAATAAAGTACCAGTAATGCACTGGGTAATTGCTGGCCTTGTGCCTAAAGTAGAAACAATTATTAATATTCAAAAAACTCAGATTACATTTATTGTATTCAACCAAGTAGAGCGAAAAAAGTTTTCTTTTTTTGATTTAGATATAGATATATGAATATGCATACACACAATCACACGGGTGAGAATAGGAGTGAATTTGTAAAATGAGGAAGAAAGTGGTGGTGGTAATCGATGGTTGGTGGATAGTGGGCAGATATTGATAAGGATCTTTTGACACAAACAAGAGTACCAAATTTTACAGTTCTAAAATAGATAAAGGACAGCAGATATATATATATATATAGGTTAGTCCACCCTGTATGGTGGTCATGCTAGTGACACAACAAAAGCCCCTAGACCACCATGTAAGGTGCTCATGCTGCGGACATGACACAAGAGTATCTAGTCTTTCTTGTAAGGTGGTCATGTTGGTGACATGACAAAAATCACCCAGTCCACCCAGTTAAGTGGTCATGTGTTGCCGTGACAGAAGATATCTGATCCATCATGTGGAGTGGTTGAATTGGTAACATGACAAAAAGCACCTTGGAAATTGGTTGTGTTGGTGACATCAAAAAACGCCCAGGCCACACTGTAAAGTGGTTGTTTTGGTGCCATGATAAAAAGCTCCAATTCAACATGTCAGTTGGTCATGTTTGTGAAACAAAAAGCACCCAGTCGACACTGTAAATGTGGTTGGCATTAGGAAGGATATCCAGCTGTAGAAACCAAACCAGAAACAGTTCTGTCTGAGCAAGACACTCTGATTTGTTTCATAACAGGACAACTCATCTAACCCATTTGTCCTACATTCCTATGCTGATTGACAGCTAATTTCGAATGACAAAGAGAGAAAGAATGAACCGCAAAATGTGTAAAAAAGGGGAAGTTAAAAAGAGAAAGAAAGAGAATGTTAAAGACAGAATGGGATAAAGAATCATGAGGAGAGAAAGAATTAGAATCTGGAAAAGAGAAGAAGAGGGGGGGGGAGAATGTGTAGGAAAAGTATGAGGATCGAGAGAGAAAAAAGATACAATTTGAGAAACTCTGAAAGAATGAAATGTTATGTCGGCCGTGATGAGATTCGAACCTAGAACGTAAATAGATGTAACTAAATACTGCGAAGATAGCGACAGTGAAGTATAGAAATATGTGCGGGAGAGAATGAGAAAGTGAGAGAAAGACAGGAAAGGGGAGCTAAAAAAATAAGAGAGCGGAGAGAAATGCTCTCTGTGAACTGCGAAAGTAAATAAAATGAAAGTAATAAAGTTATCACAGGATATATGAATCCGTAGTTTCGTAAATTTATATATACATTTACGCAATTTCGGGTCCCTCTATTCTGTGTGTTTACAGAGAATCTTATCATATACTTCGGTTGCTTAACACACAACTTTATATGTATAGAAATACATATAAAGTTGTGTGTTAAGCAACCGAAGTATATAAGATTCTCTATAAACACACAAAATAGAGGGAACCGAGATTGCGTAAATGTATATATAAATTTACACGTTAACTGTGTAGATATATAAACACCCTGTAAACAGAAAAAAAAACTCTCTTTTCCCTCTCTCTCTCTCTGTCTCTCTTCTCTCTCTACCCCACCTCTCTCTGCCCCCTCTCTCTGCCCCCTCTCTCTGCCCCCTCTCTCTGTCTCTCTACTCTCTCTGCCCCCACTCTCTGCCCCCCCCTCTCTTTCTGACACACACATGCACATACCTTCTGCCTCTTTTTCACCCACCCACCCCCACACACAATGATAGTTTTCAATTAAAAAAAAAAGCATACACTCTTAAAATTGTTTTCTCTCAAAACCTCTTCATACACAATGAAGTTTATAACCATGATAATTGTGGGTATGGTGTGGCGTGCGGTGGCTAGAGGCGGGGGGAGTGCTCGACCGAAAGGGGTTTTTGAGTGCTCGACCGGAAGGGGTTTTTGGCCGGAAGGATGCTCGACCGGAAGGGCCAGCAGAGGGCCTCTCTCTAGTGGTGACCAGCACACGGTGTGGACGCGAGTTTTGGGCAGCTCCCGGTGTTAAGCAGTCGGACGCACGTGGAAGAGGAGTACCTGCAGTGGAATTTAGCGGCGCCTGTGAAAAGCGGTAAGTGAGATAGCTTTTTCTAACTACAAGCTATTTCGGCGACTGAAAAAAAAAAAAAAATAGAAAACGCCGCAAAACAAATCAGAAGATGGCGACAAGACTACGGAGGAACGAAGCTATCAGGGCATTCACCGGGGAAGGTGATGTTGTCGCTTGGCTGCAGAAGGTTCGGCTGGTCGCAAGCTTGCAGAAGATAGAAGACGTGGCCGGCCTCATGGCATTGTACCTCGAGGGCGATGCGCTGGTACTCTTCCTTGAGTTGGACGAGCACAGCCAAAGAGATGTGCAGAAGATTGAGAGGCGTCTGATGGATGCATTCGCCGAGGGACCGTTGGCGGCTTTTGCTAAGCTGGCGAGAATCAGGTGGAATGGTGAGCGCGTCGACATTTTCGCAGCGGAAATAAGGCGGTTGGCTATGTTGGCCGGTTACCAGGCGGAATGCGAACGCACGGTGCGGTTGGCGTTCATCAATGGATTTCCGGACGACATAGCGGTGAAACTGCAGCAAGTCCCGGGGTATAAAGAGATGGAAATGCGTTCACTGGTGGAACAAGCCCGGATCATAGCGGAAGATGCCAAAAAGAGGGTTGCGGCGATAGCGACTACGGAGGCTCACGACACCTGGCAGCGAAATGGTGAAAGGGAGGCAACCTCGGCACACGGCCGTCCGCGCGAGTTTAGGGGGCGCTGTTTTAGGTGCCAGGGCCCGCATATGGCTAGAGACTGTAGAGAGTCGAAGCCGGAGATAATTTGCTACCGGTGTAAGCGACCAGGCCACATCGCTACTAACTGCGACCAGGGAAACGATCCAAGGGGAACTACTGCGCCAGTAGTTGCCCCTTACGAGTAGCGGCGCTGCCCATGGTGGAAGTCTTCGTGAGGGGGAAGCCACAGCGAGCCATCGTGGATACGGGCTGTACGACGACACTGGTGACCGCAGGGGTGGCGCAGAGGTGGGGAGGGAAGAGCAGCGTAAGGGCAGTTGACGGCAGGAAAATTGAATGCCGAGGTCACAGCGAGATGGAAATAGCGGTACGGGGAAGGACGATAAGGCTTTCCACCATCGTGGTAGACAGTGTGGTGGATGGGATCGGCGTGGTTATGGGCATGGACGCGATTGGCCGTCTAGGGGGTGTCACGGTGAACAATGTCGGTGTGTCGTTTGGCGCCGCTGCATCAGTATGAGCTGTGAGTGCACGTCATGAGAACCAGAAGGCCCACGAGGAGGAATACCCCGCTTACACTGTACAGGACAAAGACTTCAAAGCCGTGTTTGATGGGCAGCGATGGGTTGTTGAGTGGTACTGGAAGGGAGAACCACCAACGCTGAAGACCAAAGTGGGCTGCTATCAACACACATTGAAGGGAAACGCTAGGAGCGAGTTCGAGCGAGAAGTAGAGAGATGGATCGAAGAGGGCATACTGCTTCCCTGGAAGGAGGAGGTGAAGTGCAGAGTATTGCCGTTGATGGCGGTGGTGCAACCCACGAAGAGCAAGGTGAGGCCGGTGCTAGACTATCGGGAGCTGAACGAGCACGTGTCATGCCACATGGGTGGCGAGGTCACGGATGTCTGTGGGGAAACCCTGCGTGAGTGGAGACGCATGACGGGGGGTTCAGCGATCGTGGATCTAAAGTCGGCTTACTTGCAGTTGCATATAGATGAGAAGCTCTGGCGGTATCAGCTGGTCAGGTATAAGGGCCGGACATATTGCCTGACCAGGCTTGGTTTCGGGCTGAGCTCCGCACCGAAGATCATGGCGGCGGTCCTCAAGACTGCTCTGGGGATGGCCGACAAGATTAAGAGGGCTACTAACTCCTATATTGACGACATCCTAGTGGACGAGTCGGTGGTGTCGGCGGCAGAGGTCAAGAGCCATTTACAGGGGTATGGACTGGCTGCGAAACCGTCAGAAGCATTGGAGGGAGGAGCCGCGCTGGGACTTAGGCTACGGCGAGATAAGACGGGCGTTTTGGTGTTCCAGAGGGGAAACGAAGTTCTGGAACTGGGCCCAAGTATGAATAAGCGGGAGCTTTTCTCGGTGTGTGGAAAGTTGGTGGGTCACTACCCGATCGCTGGGTGGCTCCGGACGGCATGCAGCTATGTCAAGAGACGAGCGGGAGGGGTGACTTGGAGTGACAGAGTGTGAGAGAGAACGGTGGCCATGATGCAGGAGAACGTGGGGAGGGTGAAGGCCGACGACCCAGTGCGGGGACGCTGGTACGTTCCCAAATCACAGAGCGGGACCGTATGGTGCGATGCCAGCAGCATAGCGCTGGGTGTCACGTTGGAGATAGGAGGTGTTGAGGTCGAGGATGCAGCCTGGCTTAGAAACTTAGAAAGAAGGACGACTGCAGCCACATCAATGTGGCCGAGCTGGACACGGTGTTGAGAGGGGTGAACCTCGCCCTGCGGTGGGGGCTGCGCACCATCGAGATACGCACCGACTTGGCTACTGTACTCGGATGGGTAAGATCAGTGCTCACCAGTGAGAAGAGAGTGCGAACGAGAGGCGCGGCGGAGATGCTGATAAAGCGCCGCCTGGGAACGTTAGGAGAGCTGGCCACCGAGTTCGACCTGAAGCTGAGCGTAGTGTTCGTGCCCTCAGAGAAAAATAGGGCGGACATCTTAACTAGAGTGAAGAAAGCCTGGATGGAAGCGCCGGAGGAGGTAGAGGATGAGATAGCTGCCGTGTGTCGGCTGACCGAGTTAGACCTGAAGGGGTTGCATGACATGCACCACATGGGGGTGGATAGGAGCCTGTTCCTAGCCAGGAGAATCGACTCGGACGTTAGCAGACACAGTGTTCGGGGGGTGGTTAGAGGCTGCGTCCGATGTCAGTCCATTGATCCCGCCCCGGGTGTACACGAAACGGGAAGCCTCCCGGTGGATCGCGACTGGAAGTGATAAGCGGTGAATGTGACGCACTACCGGCAGGGAACGTACCTCTCGATGGTCGACTGTGGACCAGGTCGAATGGCGATATGGAGGGAGATGAAGACTGGAACGGCCGAGGAAATCGTGCGGACGTTGAGAGAGGTGTTCTTGGAGCGGGGCCCTGTGGATGAACTGCTGATGGACAACAGCGCAGCGTTCCGCTCGGAGGCACTGAGGGAGATGCTCGATGGATGGAAGGTGGACCGTTTCTTCAGAGCGGCGCACAGGCCGAGCGGGAATGGAATCGTGGAGCGACACCACCGGACGATCAAGGCAATGGCGGAGCGGGGCCATATCTCACCAATGGAGGCAGTGTTCTGGTACAATATGTCCCCTCGGGTTGGACAGGTCGAGGAATCGGTGCCACATAGAGCAATATTCAAATACGAGTGGCGGCACCCGTGCACGCCACCACAACGGCCAGTGGGGAGAGAGAGTGCATTCGTGCAGGTGGACGAAGAAGTCTGGGTTAAGCCCCCAGATGCACGTTGCACATCTCAATGGGGAAGGGGAACAGTGACGGCCGTAAATTCAAAGAACAATGTGTCCGTGGACGGGGTACCACGTCATGTCCTGGATGTAAGAAGAGTCACTGTGTCGACGGACTCCGAGGAAGAGGAAACCCAAGATGAGGTGGAAACTCAGAGCCCTGCCCCAATACTACGGAGATCGCAACGATGTCGTAGACCACCAACCTAGACAGCAGACTTCCACATGCAGAGAGACGAGGGGGAAATTGATCCTTGAGATCAGGGGGGCGTGTGGGTATGGTGTGGCGTGCGGTGGCCGGAGGCGGGGGGAGTGCTCGACCGGAAGGGGTTTTTGGCCGGAAGGATGCTCGACCGGAAGGGCCAGCAGAGGGCCTCTCTCTAGTGGTGACCAGCACACGGTGTGGACGCGAGTTTTGGGCAGCTCCCGGTGTTAAGCAGTCGGACGCACGTAGAAGAGGAGTACCTGCAGTGGAATTTAGCGGCGCCTGTGAAAAGCGGTAAGTGAGATAGCTTTTTCTAACTACAATAATTTTATTCAAATATCAAACCTCACAATATAATCGTCATTATTTAACGTCCACTTTCCTGCTAACAAGGGTTGAATGTGTCTTCATAGACCAAGTTAGTACTGAAGTGGGGCTTCTGACTTACCAGACAGGCCAGGGATCTGTTATCTTGTTTACGTATGGTATCACATTCTACAGAGTGCACCAGCAGAAGAGAAGTTGTGCTGCCTTTGACATAACTGAAGGGACCTCCCAACCTTTTGTTTGGCAAGCTTTCTACAGCTGGATGCCCTTCCTATCACCAACCACTTTACAGAGTGCACTGGGTGTAGTTATCATGTAGATCACCAACACTAGGGAGGCTGTCCTGTCCTTAACACAACTGAAAGGTTCTCCTAACTCTTTGTTTGGCAAGCTTTCTATGGCTGCATGCCCTTCCTAATAGAGTTCACAAATGCTTTCATCATGAACAAATCAGTCCATGAACAATTTTTCCGAACATAAAATGTCTCAGTTGACGAATGGTATCTTGAGTGCATGACGAATGGTATCTTGAGTGCAAGCCAGCAACAACAGTTGGCGACAAGCTGAGAGCATTGGTAGTAAAGCATCACTTGCTGTGTAGTTAGTTACTATGGTGATATCTATCTGTCTTTCACACACAGTTTCCCTCTTTCTCTCACTGTATTTCTCTCTCAATATTTTGAATGGGAAAAATAGTTTCGGTTTATGACCATTATGGGTAACGAAAAGCTGACCTTGCACAGGACCCTGATCTCTGGTGCTATGCAGTAATACAGAAGACCTGCCCTCCCATATGCAGGAGCTGAGGCATACATCTAGTATACACTCATCCCTCACTATAATCATGTCACCCCTATATCTACTTCCCCAATTCCCTATGCATCTCCCCCCCCCCCCACTCAAGTCCTCAATCCACACTCTAAAGTGGTCATCCTGGAGCCACGACAATAAGCACCTAATTACATGCAGCACCTAATGCCTCAGTAACGTGAGCCGCTAAAGTTGATTTTTGTCAGATTCACTACCATTACTCTTGTTTCCCCTAGGGCAATGGAGTGGCAGAAACATTAGAGCATCAGGTAAAAGGCTTTGTGGCATTTAGTTACAACACTGAGTTCAAATTCAGCTGTGGTCAATTTTGTCTTTTATCTTTCTGAGTAGATAAAATGAAATACCAGTCAAGTCCTGGAATCAATTTAATTGATTTTCCTCTTCACTAAAATTGCAGCAGGCTTTGTGCCTAAATTAGAAACCATTAAGGGTGATGGACAGGCAGAATTGTTAGAACATCAGACAAAATGATTTGTGGCATTTAGTAACAGCCCTTTATTATTTCATATTTGATAGATATTTTTCCATCATAGTACCTATGATGAATAATGGCCTAATTTGCTTGTCACATAAATCTTTATAGAACCATTGGCTTTTTGTACAGACAACTGAACTGACCTAATATAACAGTCCTTCTACTGGTTCAATGATACTTAAGACTACAAGCTTTGAAACCCATTAGCATTTAAACCGGCCATATCC
Organism: Eledone cirrhosa; assembly: GCA_964016885.1. NCBI lineage: Eukaryota > Metazoa > Mollusca > Cephalopoda > Octopoda > Eledonidae > Eledone > Eledone cirrhosa. The sequence continues at coordinate 78,486,566 of OZ024741.1, read as the reverse complement.
GGCCAGAATTCTCACACCTCTTTCTGTTCAAACTAGTCATAATCGACTACTCATACCAGCGTTAATCCTTTAGCATTTAAACCGGCCTTATCCAGCCAGAATTCTCTCACCTCTTTCTGTTCAAACCGGCCATAACTGGCCGCTCAGAGTAACTTTAAGGTATTGTTCTCAAAATAAAAATATATCAAAATCTCATAGATTCGATATCGTGTGAGATAAAGCCTTTACCATGAAAATACAATAGTAAATATAGAGTAAGGTAGATTCTAAAAGGTTAAGGTATTGTTCTCAAAATAATTAATATCAAAATCCCGTATTTTCAATATTATCTGAGATAATTAGGTGAAATAAACCCTTTTCTTTGAAAATACAATAGTAAATATAGAGTAATGTGAATGCTAAAGGGTTATGAACATTTTTAACTGAAAATTCTGCAATTGACAGCATCCATTAAAAAATCCCTTAAACTTTCATTGAACACCAATGCTGTTTGTATATAAATCCTTCTTCCAATAATGATATTTAAATGATTGTAGCCACTTTTCCATTTTGCACAACTATTGGACATGCCAGAAGAAAGGTCACATTTTCCATTTGTCTGCAAAATTCATTGCAAATTATCAAAAATTCAGTTAGGTTTATAACAATGATTAATTTTGTTCAAATATCAAACCACACAATCTCTACAATATAAAAATAAGAGATATAATTCTTTGTATTCAATAATTAGAGTATTCAAAGAATGAGGAAATTTTTCTTTTAATTTCATTTCCACATTTCCACAGCGAAAGTATTTATAATTTCAATTGTATTTCAATAAGGACAGTATTAATAGAATGGAAGTATTTAAGTAATCTCTTTTGGTCTTTTTCTATTTCTTTTTATTTTAATTTCATTTTCACATTCCCGACGTGAATGTATTTACAATCTTGATTATATCTGTAATATCCTTCCATATATAAAATTCATAACTGTCAATACAAAAGATCAATGTTCCCTAGTTTTACCAATAATTTTGTACCTATATATGAAACTAGTTTGAATGAGAGGGTTGGCAATGAAGAGAAGTTGGAGCTTGTGGTATTGAAATTACATGTTATATGTATATGCATGGTATGTATTATGTTGTTTTTGTTTATTCAAGCTGGACCATCATTTAGCAAGGAGAGAAACTTTTTACCTGGCAAATTCAGAGACTGGCAGGCAAGCTGTTGTAGACATGTTCAGTGTAGTAGTCATCTGATTGACTGCTGGAGCAAAATCGCACTCAGTTATATGTTATTTGAACTGGAGTTTATATCTTTATTGGTTTTGACAGCTAAGGAAGAAAGTGACTGAAGTGTTTTTAATCGTTTCTAAATACAGGCCTGGAATTAGAAGAATCCCCAACAAAATATTTTCTTTTGTGAAAATCCAGCATAACAAAATAGCACAATATGGTAAAATGATGACACATACTTGAAAAAAATCATGAGGGAATCTAAAGTTAAGGTTTCACATCCTGGGAGAAAGTTGTTATATTTACTTCCCCTTCAGAAAGTTGACTGTTAATGAATGTAATAATTGTTTCTACGTTAGGCCAGCAATTACCCAGTGCATTACTGGTACTTTATTTTATCGACCGTGTAAGGATGAAAGGCAAAGTCAATGAATGTAATAATGATAGAAGGGTAGTCTTATTCAAAAACTTGTATACTGATACCTGTATTGGATATACAGAGATGGCCAATGTACTCATGGATTAAATCTAATTCTTATCATTGGATCAGATGTGGATTTACCAATGGAAGAAATTGTTGATGTAGGGACTTCAGAAGCAATTAGCCACAATACAAAGTGAGTGAATATGGGAAGGAGAGAAAAAGAGATCTGTATTAAGTTTCATGTATAATTCGATGTATTTATCATAATTTTCAAATGACAGGAAGAACAACGCAGCTATGTTGCCAAACAGTCATTCTATTGTTGTTTCGGTATACACACACACAGACACATATATATATACACACATATATATATATAAAAAGAGTGAGTGAGTGAGAGAGAGAGAGAGAGAGAGAGAGAGAGAGAGAGAAAGCTACACATACAAATTCATATAAGAAGGTGAGTCATGACAATGTAGCCAGAGTAATCCACTGGAAACATATGGTACAAGCATCAACCAGAGAAAGTATTTAAGTCTCAAGTCTGCAAGATTTTATGGGATTTACCCATACACATCTAGATCATAATAGACCAGACATCACTGTAATCATAAAGAAAAACAAAATGTGTCAGTTAATAGACCCAACTTGTCCATTCCATACTCGTATCATTAGAAGAAAGAGAAGAAAACAGTGCACAAATTATGACCCCCTGAAATATGAAATTTGAAGAATATGGGAGAGGAAAAAGGTAGAAGTGATACCAGTGGGCATCACAAAGAATTTTGATAAATTGAATCTTACAATGGAAATGTTATGGAACTCTTGGTTGGTTGCTTGGAACAGCTACAATAATATGAAAGGTATTGAATACAAACCAAAAAGAAAGAACCATCATAGTACCAAAGATCACTGGATGTGATCCACTATTTTAACTAAACCAGGAATTGAGATAAATCCTGAGGGAGGACAAAATAATAATAATAATAATATTTACAAGGAGGAGGCTAGCCCACTGTGTAGGATCTGTGGAGAGAGAGAGGAGACTGTGGCTCACATTGTATCCGAGTGTAAACACCTAGCCCAGACTCACTATAAAGGCTGGAGACATGATGTGATGGGCAGGGTGATCCACTGGCACCTATGCAAAGTAAACAATTTACCACATTCTGAGAAGTGGTATGAGCATAAGCCAGAGTCGGTGATAGAAAACGATCAGGTGAAGGTGCTGTGGGATTTTAGGATACAGACAGACAAGAAACTGGAACACAATAGACCTGACCTGGTGGTTTTGGACAAAGAAAAAAGATCGTGCCTGATTGTGGATGTGGCCTGCCCATTCGACACTAGAGTACAAGAGAAGGAGAGGGAGAAAATTAACTGATACCAAGACTTAAAGTTGGAGGTAAAAAGGATTTGGAACTATGCCATGAAGTCAAAGTGGCCCCGATTGTCATAGGCGCACTAGGTACTATCTCAAAAAGTTTCCAGGGATGGTTAAAGAAAATTGGCCCCGCCCCGCTTTTTGGAACACTTCAAAAGGCATGCTTGCTGAGAACAGCAAGAACTCTCCGATACATCCTGAATATCTGAGGCTGCAGGTAGTGGCTTGATATTCATTTCAACAAACTTTCCAGTTAACTAACATCAATGACTGAGACTCAAAGAACAATAATAATAATAATAATAATAATAATAATAATAATGATTTCATTTATTTTCCACAAGGGTTAACATATAGGGGACAATACAAAAGACTGGGACAGTGGGGTTTTACAGAAAAATCGAATAAACAATATGAATAAACAAAGTAACAATAACAAAGTAACAATAAAGTAACAAGAAAATTACAACAAGAAAAAATTCCCCAATAGGGGGGATGACCACCTAGGGTTCGCTCAGGTACCCTACCAGTCCTGAACGACCCAACGCTTCGAGAGCACCCTGGAAGGGCACCCCTCTCCTCTTCAAATTTACCTACCTACAGCCGCATGACCAGAATAGGCCCACTCACACGGGCCATTCTCACCACATTCACCCACCTTTCAGCAAATGTACTGGGGGGCAGCACTTCTCTCTCCACCCTCACCTTCCTTTCCAAGTGAAACTTGAAAAAGTTGATGAGGGATTGGCTGAAGAGAAAAGTGTCTGTCTTTAGTCCTTTCAACCTCGTCCACCATACAATCTCTTTCGCTACTGCCACCAGACAGAGGAAAATTGCCTGCCCTTCCTGGCCAAAAGAAGGCGGCGGGTCGATCTTCACTATGGACTCGGCTGGATCCGTTCTACACGTGACAACAGCTGTTCAACATAACTCCACAAGTCAGTAATGCACGGACACTGGACGAGTGCGTGCAGAACAGTTTCGTCGCTCTGCGCGCATCTCGGGCATGGCCGTCTGACAGCACTTCCCTGCCTGTAGAGTTTATCTCGAACCGGCAGTGCCCCCCGGTAGCACTGCCAAGCGAGGGGTTTTGGGAAATTATCCATCGTCCCCGGCTCGAAAGTCCTCCGGTACAGACTGGTTAGTTCGACTTCGTTGACTCCCAGAGCCTCTCCGAGTGCATCGTCGCACTTGCCCACCACTAATCCTCTATAGAACGCGAGAGTGGAAGTTCCACTGACCGCATTGCCCGCCTGGTAGAGGGCAGTGAGTGCCTGGCAACATTCTAGATGCCAGTCACCCAGTCTCGGTCTCTTCTTGACCCAGGACTGCAACTCAGTCAAAGAAACGAGCTGCGGAAAGGCCCGTCTGACAAACAGCGACCACACCTGTTCACCGTTTAGGCAGAATATCTGGAGATGCCGCAGCCTCAGCGTGTGCCTGTGCATCATTAGCCACGGCATGCCCAGCCCTCCACGTAGGGGGTGCTGGCAGCAGATGGACCGCCTCACCAGCGGAACCTGACCCCTCCACAAGAATTTGAAGAGGAGCCGCTCCAAGATGGCGTGACGCGAACGGGGGCAAGGGACGACAGGCAGACGGTAGTAGATGACGGACGCGATGTACGCGTTCGCCACCTCCGCCCGACCTTTCAGTGATAGCTTCATCCCATTTCTGGGTGAGACTGGCTACCCTGCCCGTCACCTCGTCCCAATTCTTATCCACCTGGAGGTCTGGCCCGAACCAAACTCCTAGCAACTTTACCGGTCCGTCCGTCCAGTGCCTAACGACGCTGTTGGACGGCATGGACTTGCCTCTCCAGGTGCCGAGTTGCAAGCCCACTGATTTTTCCGGGTTAAGTTTTGCTCCCGTCAACCTTTCATATTCCTCCAATAAGTTGCCGACCACCTCGATTTCTGAGGTGTCCGACACCATCACGGTGATGTCGTCTGCATAAGCCGACACAACCTTTCCGCGTCCCGGTTCGAGCGGGATGCCCTGCAACAGCTTCAGCTTCCGCAGTAAAGGCTCGAGAGTCAATACGTACAGAAGGGAGGAGAGAGGGCACCCTTGACGGACCGATCGGGAGACCTGAAACGGTTCCGAGAGGTGGCCATTAATTTTGACCATCGAGCAGGTGCCGCTGTGCATTGCAGTGATTCAGCTTCTGAAGACGGGGCCGAAGCCAGCCGCCTTGAGGACAGCCTACAGGTACCGATGGTCGACCCTATCGAATGCTTTCGATTGATCTAAATTGATCAGAGCCCCACCGAAGCCAGGTTTACACCCTATCCTCTCTATGATGTATCGCATTAGGTGGAGGTTGTCGTGTATGGACCTGGTTGGGATTGCGCAAGTTTGCGCCTCGTCAACCAAATCCCCGACGACAAGCGCCAACCTCTTCGCTAACACCCTGGCCAAAATCTTAAACTCTGTGTTGAGCAGAGTTATGGGCCTGAAATTGTCTAATGTGTCCCTCTTGTTCTCGTCTTTCCTTATCAGCGTCACTACGCCCCGGCTCACAGAACTGGGAATACTCCCGTTTTGCTGCCAGTTGCAGTAGAGAGCTTCGAGGAGATTGGAGAACAAGTCTGTCATATTTACGTAAAGCTCGTAGGGCAGACCATCCAAACCAGGTGACTTGCGCCTCATGCAGCCGACAAGGACATCCTGAATCTCGGCTGAAGTAATTGGCCTTTCGCAGTGCCCAGCGTCAGCCGTCGAGAGTTGTGGCAAGCCATCGAGGTAGGAACTGAAGTCCGCCACCATCTCTGACCCGCCACTTCCCCCGAACAACCGAGCAAAATGTTGGCGAAAGGCCTCACACATCCTCTCGGAATCGCTCAGGTTGTGGTCATTTCGGTCCGTCTAAGACCGAATCGTGATTTTATTTCCACGCTGCGCCTCTGCCACGCGGGCCCATCGAACAGCTTTGGTTCCCTCGTTTCTCAGAGCACGCGCCTTAGCTCTGACAATGCAACCTTCGTGTTTCGCATTGAAGAAATGGTCTAATGCCATTCTCGCCGCTAGCACGTCTGTTACAATGCCACTACAAATAGCCTCGTCTAACTTATCTACCAACTCCCCCTCCTTTCTATTTTTCTCTAATGCTACTTCTTTGCTAAACTCTATCGACATTACTCTAATCTCTTTTTTGAGAGCCCCCCACCATCTATTGTTGACGACTCCCCCTGTCAACTTTTTCTTAACTAAATTGTTGACCTGGTCCCTGTAAGCCTTACGTGCCGGAAATGACATGTTTAGCTTCCAGTAACCAGGTCCTAACCTACGCGTTTTATCTAGGTCGACCATACAGATCACAAACTTGTGATCTGAATAGGCGACCGTTTCAAAACGTGGACAGCTTACACTATTTCTGTCTATTTTCCTAATGAATATCCTGTCTATATACGATATAGATGACCCTATGCGGTTAGCCCAGGCCACACTGGTGCATTAGGGAAATCTAGTCGGTACCTGTCAGACAGTTGGAACTGGCTGATCAGGTTCTTGAGGCTTTTGCACCCCCCGCTCCTATCGGATACTCCCACACAGTCCCAGCGTGCGTCTAAGGTGCCGTTCCAGTCCCCCGCTAACAGTAAAGGGCGAGACGTACCCAAAAAGGCTTCCAGGCGTCTAAAGAAGTCCGGCTGTCCTTCCCCACTAGGAGCATAGACGGCCACCAGTCTAAAGGCACCACCTTCATTATTGTTCACGTCCAGGACCACCAACTTCCCGTCCGGGTCCCGGAAGATCGACCTTACCTCGAGATCCAGGCTTTTCCTAAACAGCACTGCCACCTCGCCTCCCATTCCTGGCCGGCTAACAGATGCAAAGATCTGATAGTCGTCGAAAATGGGGGTTAGCGCGCGCGTGTCGGAAATCCTGGTCTCGCTGACTGCAATTACATCCATTTCTATAGACCTGAGGTCATTGAGCAGGTGACCCTGCTTCCAGGACGGTCCCAGGCCTCGGACATTTAAACATCCTACTCTTAATACGGCCATGTTGGCAGGTTAAACAGAGAGAGAGGAAGGTTTACTTACCTTCCGGGCTCTTGTGAAGGTCGGGTTATTCGACCTCCATAGTTGGTGGGGTTTCTTTTGGGAATCCCTTTAAAAGTCTTGAAGTGGGTTTTACGTTCGGGGTACCCACGTCCCGAGGAAAGCTGTCTCGTATTTCTTTGAATATGTCGAGCGACATTCGCACCAGAACCAAATCTTCCGGCATGCGAAATGTGCTCGATTTAAAAATTTCCCCCTCTTTTTGTATATTTTCACTTCGTGCTACGAGGGCCATCAGTTCCTTGTTGGCCCTCCTGACGAGCACGAAGTTTTGTATGTTTTGTTGGTGTGATTTTATTTGTTTGCGTGGCTGTGGTGGTGACAGTTTTGGTGGTGTTGTTTCGGTTGTGTCTGTGTTTGTTGTGAGTGCAGTGTCTGTGGTTTCAGATGTTTGTGAGTATATTTGTTCTTGCGTCTGTTTAGGTTGTTTGCGTTTGGGGGATTCTGGTGATGGTGATGGTGGTGTTGATGTTGGTGTTATTGGAGAGATGTTTGTGTGGGTGGTGTCTGCGTTTTTTATTGTGGGTGATTTTGTGCTTTGTTGAGTTTTTTTTTTTTCTTTTTGTGTTTCCTTTTTTGTATTTTGGGGGATTTTGATTTTCCCTCATTTTCACTACTGGTAGATGAGACGTCTGAGTCTGTAAGTGTGTCTGTATGTATGTTTATGGTTTTATTGGTGTGTGTATTTTGGGGGGGAGGGGGAATTTGTCAGCTTTCCTCGTTTCCCCCCTGGGTGGTCAATGTTGGTGGTTGTCTTTCTATTGGTGTTGTTGTTGGTGGTTTTGCCGGGGCTGATGTTGGTTGTGGTCCTTGCCCCGGCGTCGGCAGCAGTGGAGCCTTTCGACCCCCTTGCCTCTTTCAGCAGTTGAGGGCAGAAGGCTCGCAAATGGGTTTTTTCCCCACAAACAAAACACTGCGGCCTTTTGCCTTCGGTCATAATGTGAATGACCGTCCCATCCTGAAGGCGGATGTGGTCCAGGATTGTCTTCACATTCTCGGGCCTGATCTGGAGAAGGATCTCCAGGTCAACCCCGGACCAGTCCTCTCTGGCCGTTCTGGTCACTTCTATAGGGGCAGTATCCGTCCTCTCCACAATCACACATCCCAGAAGCCACCACATGTCAAGTCCTGGTGGGATTCTGGGAATGCGTAGACGGGCCGTTCTTTTTCCCATGTGGGCGGGGTACATTATGACCTTGCTGGTTTTGCATGGAGTCATGGCGTGTTTCATAGCGAGGGCTTCTGACTTGAACAACACCGAAATGGTGCCGTATTGTCTGCCCCTCTCTATGTATTCGGTGTCTTCTCTGATGCACCTCAGTGCGACTTCGACATCTTCTTGTGGGATTAAAGCTGCCCTTTTGGTTTGTGCTGAGATGCATCTATAATGCACCGTTCTGCGTTCCACTGCCTCCATAGCTTCTACCGGGACAGTTAAGTTGGCCCAGGTTTGCTCTTGCTTGATGAGCTTCCATGCCTGGGCCAACGTTTCATCTTTGTTTGAAAGGTCCATGTTGAAGCATGGTCTCTGTTTTGCTGCTGCCGCAGCGAAAGTGTTCTTCTTGTTTTCGGTGGGGGTGTTTTGGTCGTTGTCGTTGTTCTTGTTGTTGTTCGCACTGTCGCTGTTATCATTGTTGTCTTTGTTGCCACCGTTGTTCTCGGTGCAGTTGGTATTGTTACTGATAGTGTTGTCGCTATTTGTTTTCATGTTAGTGGTGTTGATATTGTTGTTGTATTCGTTATTTTTTTTTTTGTTATCTGTATTTTCGTTGTCGCTGTTACTGTCATTTTTTTTCAAAATTAGAGTTCTCATTGGTATCATTGGTGTCTTTGTTTACATTGTTTGTGGTGGTGTTTGTGTTATCAATTTGTGTTAATTTCGCTGTAGCGCTCCTCTCAACTTCTATGTCGTTGTCGCACGACAGCCGACATATCGCTGGGGGGCGTGGCTCAGCCATGTTTTTTTTCCTTCGTAAATGTTTTAACATGCAAAAAAAGTTCAAATATTTGGGCCAAAAGGCCCAAATATTATATTTCCCCTTCACGGGGCAAAGTCTAAGGGCTTATATCCCTTACACAACAAGAAATATTTAACAACAAATAATTTTAACAGGCAAATAAAGCGACTTACTGTGAGCGAGCAAAATACGTCCGCTTAGACCAATAATAATAATAATAATAATAATAACAGGCACGACAGAGCTGCACAATACATACATTGGATAATGTGTAAGCATTTTGACCTGCCCCATCAAAAGAATTGGTGGGAGCATCAACCACCTCCTGTACTTGAAAAAGATCACATCGCAATCTTGTGGAACTTTAGCATCCAAACAGACTGAAAAATAGATGCAAATAGACCTGATATAATACTGAAGGACTTTAAAAAGCGGGTATGCCTGCTAATTGATATGTCCGTTCCAGTAGACAAGAATGTATCTGTAGTGACCTACATTCCGCGGGCTCACATACATTCTCTGTGCGTGATTTGGCTCAGTTCAACCAATCAGCGCCAGTAGAAGAGGATGTATCCCTACGCGCCCTCAGGAAGAAATTCCCCGCGAAGATTTGAAGAATCTCTCTCTTGTACCAGAAACTTCGAACCAGCAACACGCATAATGTAACGGTGAGATATTGCACCCTAGCCTCGCCGGCTTTTCGGCGCAATGGCACATTCCCTTTTGTAATCTCTTTTCATCTGTAACTTCAACCATATAAGTTAACAAACATTGTTTGTGCTACATCAAAAATAAACATACATTTCATCTCTAATTTCTGCTGTTGAAATCATTATTATGTTACTCGTGTCTCAATAACATCTATAATCCATGCTGCTGGAATTGGCGACCTGACGAAAGGAATATTGTAAATACTAAGATGGTAAATAGATCGAGGGACCTTCCCTCACGTCTATGTCGACAAGATAATCCAACGAGGATACTATCACTTACCACACTGGCAACTAACGACCTTCAATCATCTACCCTGTTAAAGTGGCGACTATTCAACTTTCATACTGCTAAATATCTATAAAAACATTTGAAAAATTGAGCAAGTATAAGGACCTGGAGATAGAAATTGGAAAAATGTGGAAATTGAGAACTAAAACAATACCAGTGGTTGTAGGCGCTCTAGGAATTATACCTAAGGGGTCTAATGATTACTTATCGCAAATCCCAGGAAACCCACGTACAGGAGAAATACAAAAGACAGTACTAATGGGAACTGCCCATATACTAAGGAAGATTCTGTCAATATAAGTACATCTCAATTTAAACACCTAAAGATGCATGTGTGTGTATGTATGTTCTTTCTTGAACATGGTGGACCTTGCTGTCTCTTGAGGTCACTGGTTGTGACTTGGTGATAACTCGTATGAACATAAAGCAAGATAAGTGCAACTGTAATAATAATAATAATAATAATGTGTTCAGTGATTATGTGGGGATGGAGTTTGAACTGGAAAAATGTGGCAAAGCAACATTCAAGAAAGGCTGAATAACAAACACAAACTCAATGGAAATAGACGTGAATACAGTACTTAGGGAACAAGAACAAACCTACAGATATCTAGGGATCAATGACGGCCAAGGTATTCACCACACCAGCATGAAAGAGAGAATCAGTTAGGAATGCTATCATGAAAACAGAGCTTAATTTAAGAAATAAATTATCTGGCGCACTGACTCCCTTTTGACTTTCTCTGGTTGCAATTGTTGGCAATGTGGCTGCCCACTTACATTGGTAGCAAATTATTTCAAGCTCTGGATGCCCATGGTCAATCATTCATGGAGGATCTTCTTCATTCTCTGCATTCAATTGGTCTGACTGGTCCATTTTGAGGTATAATGCTAATGCATCAAGATACAGTGTCATGAAGCCAGCCTCATTTCGATGCTGTGCACTGTAGTGAACAATTTCATCTTTCTAATCCAGGTGATAACATCCCCCTCAGGCTTTGACTGCATTGCTATCTATTCTTATTTTTGTCATCATATTGTCTGCAAGATCAGAGAAAGTAAATAATGATAAAAATAAAAAAAAATGGTGCTGAAAATAGCTTGTTGTGGGGAAGCGAAGGGACCTATCTTTGTCTCTCTATTCGAGTCCGGATTGAAATTCCCTGCACAGATGTTCACCTGTTTTATGTCCACCCAAAAAATACAGAGTCTCTCACACACAATCATAGCACTCATGAGCATGCACCCCCCACCCCCAGTACGGTGTCCTGACAAAAGAGAGCGTAAAAGGCCCACAAACTTTGATGTCACATCACTGGCCCCTTGCATCTGACAAGACCTCTTTCATTCCAGCACCCTAGCTCCACAGTAAGATTCCAGTACACGGCCTTATTCTTCATTATTATACAAAACCACCGGTGTACATAAACCTGCATGATTACATCACAGTCTGGAAAGTATACTACACCAAGTATTAAAACTTCTGTGTAAGTTGATCAATATGTACAACTAAGAAAAATTACAGATTGACAAACTCAAATGAACCAACTATATATATATAAACACTTTTATAGCGTCCACCATCTACTACCGCTTGACCGTCGTGCCTTGTCCAGCCAAAACGCTCACCAAAATGGAGCGCGCGCTCTTCCAATTCCTTTGGAAGAGGCGGGCTCCTTTGGTGAGAATATCCATCTGCTGCCAACACCCTTCTAACGGAGGGCTGGGGTTGCCGTGGCTGACGATACGCAAACACGCGCTCAGGCTGCGGCATCTCTATGTATTCCTCACCGGACAACCGGTGTGGGCACCGTCCGTGAGGCGAGCCTTCCCACGACTCGTCTCACTGACCGAGCTGCAGTCCTGGGTCAAGCAAAGGCCGAGGAAAATGGGCGACTAGCACATCGAATGTGCTCAGGCGCTCACAGCCCTCTGGCAGGCGGACCCGGCGATCAGTGGAGACTCCACTTCGTCATTCTATAGAGGGTTGATCCGCAGCAAGTGCGACGACGCGCTCGGTGAAACTCTAGGCGTAGAGGAAAATGAACTGGCCAGTCTGTTCGGTAGGACCTTCCGCCCGGGACCGATGGACAACTTCAAAAAGTCCCTGGCCTGACAGTACTACCGAGGAGCTCTACCAGTTCTATACAAGCTCTACAGACATGGGGGCCCGGGCAGGGACCCTGCAAAAAAGATCTGTCCGAGGTGCGTGCGAGACGAAGAAACCGTCGCGCACGCATTCATACACTGCCCGGGCGTCACTGACCTGTGGGGCTATGTAGAACGACTATTGTCGCGGGTGGGACCAATCCGGTTGACCACCGAGTCTATTGTCATGATCAAACCGCCACCCTCCTTCAAAAACGAAGGAGAGGCGGTTTTCCTTTGTGTGATAGCTATGGCGAAAGAGGTTGTATGGTGGACAAGGTTGAAAGGGATGAGGTCAGACACCTTTCTCTCCGGCCAACAACTGATTCTTTTTATCAAATACCACTTTGCAAGAAGAATCAGGATGGAGAGAGAGGTGCTGTACCCCAGCAAGTTTTATGAAAGGTGGGTGAAAGTGGCGAGAATGGCCCGAGTGAATGGGCCTTCTCTCTATATCAGCCTGTAGGTTGAGGAAAAAGAGGAAGAGAGGAAAGGGGTACAAACTCTTCGTACTCCTGGAGATGAGGGTTGCACATTTTTTCGGGGGTATGTGTTACCCATATGAACTGTCTCCCCCTATTGGGGAAAATCGACTAATTTTTTTAATTGCATTTGTGATAATATTTTACACGTTTTTATTGTATGCAAACTTCCCCCTTTGTATTTGTCCCCTTCTTTTGTGCCCCTGTGGCTAATAAAGAAACATATATATATATACAGGATGTAAATTGGGACACTTTTCAAATGGGTATATTTCTAATCATATAGATTTTGTTGGAGTCTAAGTTTTAAATATTACCAGCTTCAATAATCACTTGTACTATTTTTTACTTTAGATTGAACAAAGTATGAATGTTAATAAAGAATTAAACCATAGAAGTGTAATTGCTGAATTATTCTGTGCCGGCAAAAATACTGAGGAGATTGTTAGAGCCACAAAGTATGCCAAATCTACTGTTTTTAGAGTCGTAGCCAATTTAAAGAAAAGTCAGGATGTTCATAGAAAGCCTCACAGTCCTTGCAGTGACCGAAAACGCACACCTCTGTTCTTAGCAGGACTTAAAAGATGGATTGAGTCGTATCCATCAAAATCGATGGCAAAGTTGGCTCGAGATCGAGGAATCAGTAAAATGACCGTTTTTAGGGCTGTGAGACAAGATCTCCATATGAAATCATATGCAAGGAGACACTGTAACATCATAACTACCTGCTCCAAAGCCATTCGATCTGAAAGAAGTCCCAAACATTTGAATCATCTGAAACATCGTGGTGGAGATGTCCACATCTTCGTGGATGAAAAGAAGTTCGTGGTAGACGAAGTTGCAAACCGTCAACCATCATGAGTGATAGTGTACAACCCTCCCCAAGTTCCTTCAGATATGCATAGCAAAAATCCGGCTTCCATTATGGTCTTTGGAGCTGCTGCAAGGGTTGGGAGATTGATGCCTCCTCAGTTTATTGAAGTAGATCTTAAAATCAATACAGCAGAGTATCTCAAAATTTTAAAAAGTTTTGTTGCCTTGGATTAGGAAGCATTATGTCGTAAGTTGAATCATGTTTCTACAGGACCCAATGCCTGCCCATTCTTCGAAAAGAGTGCAAGAATATTCGAAGAAGGAATTGCCCATGATTGTCCCAAAAGATATCTGGCCCTCTTGCTCACCAGATTTCAATCCGTGGGATTTTAGGTTATGGGGCACTGTTGAAGTAATATCAAACACAACTTCTCACAACTTTGTGTCTTCACTGAAGGCTTCGATCAAGTGAACATCCAATAAAATGAAAAAAGGAAGAAATAGTTAAGGCATGCATATCATTTCGTAAGCGGACTGAATTGGTAAAGAAAGCAAATGGCAGTCACATGAATTGAAATAAGTGCTAAACACTCCACAATTAATTGACATAAACATGAAATTTGCAGTGTTTGATTTTTCCATGCCATACCAATTATAATAAAGATATCTAAATGGTCCCAATTTACCTGTTACATCCTGTATATACACATACCTGACGGACTTTTGCAACAATGTGGCTATAAAATGAAATATAATGTAACACAGTGGAAACCCCATATGATCACTGTGTGACAGAGTCTTTCCGATAACAATGATAGATTGATAAGATTTAGCAGACACCATCCTGAACGAGTTTGGTTCCACTAATTTTGATAATAATAGTCGTTCGATAACATTATCCGTGATTAAAATAAGTGGTTTGTCTACATAAAAACAGACAAAATACTCAGATATAGAATTCTTAAGATAAGCTAAGTAGGTGTGATGTGATTGCGACCCTGTCCGTAACAGCACGACACACCTTTCATTTCTTTTCTTTTTGCAAACAAAGTTTTCTCGAAGTCTACTTTTTACTGTATTACTGCACAACCCGACGTTTTATACATGTTCACCTCTTTCTCGCACTTCAAAAGCAGTGTGTATAAAGGACTACATCACCTAATGTGTCCTTTTCCCCAACATTGTAGGGTGTTGTTGTTTAGCACCAGGTCAGTCCTGACTGACCAGACATATGGTCTAAGGCTTTGCAACAGTCGTAATTACACATTTTTTTAGGACGACATTATCTAATATGTCCTTCTCTATTTTAAGGTGTTTTGAAGAGAAATGGGCTATTTCTAGCCGGCTGATCAAAAACGTTGAGATTGTTGTTTAGTGCTAGGTCAGCCCCGACAGAGTGGACCTATAAGTTTCCACACTGTTATTCAAGCATATTATATCTAAGAGTAAATTATACTTTGTATTATTTCTTTTAAGACGATCGGATGTAATTTGAGGAAAATATGATTAAGATCTCTAGTTGGTCTAGTCACGACTAAGTTAGACTATCCGGATACATGTATAAACACCAACACAGTCATCTGTTTGATATCGACATAGATAAATAGAGAGAGGTAAGAGGCAATTAATTTCTTACATCGGCAAAAGGCCGGGAGAATTTAATTCATTCTTTTTCCTCTCACACTCTCTCTTTACCTCTCCCTTCGTTATCCATTCACTGTTGTTTGTCCTCTCTTTCTCACTCCCTCTGTCTTTCCCCCCTTCACATTCATAAATATTCCCCTTCACTTTGCTAGCTTTTCTTCGCCAGCTAGCTTTTCACCGAAAAGAGAAAACTCTGCGAGTAGAAGTAGATCTTCTAACCAGCCACTTTGTGATATTTGTGATACTTGTGATATTTGTGATGTTTGTGATATTTGGACTTGTTACACTTGACTTTATATCTTGACTTTGGAACTAAAACTACGGTACAACACCCTGACCGATGGATTCTGATGGTAAGTGACATTAACTATATCATTATCATTGTCATTATTATTTTTATTATTATTGTTATTATTATATACACATATATTTAACACTAGCACGTTATATATATAAACAAACGATCGAATATTAATATTATGATATTATATTATTATTCACTCACGAATACTACACACACACACACACACACACACACACACACATATATACATATATATATACATATATATATATATATATATATATATATATATATAGTGTAGTATGTGTGTGTGTGTTGAGAGAGAGAGAGAGATGACAGGAGTGATTGCAAAATAAGAGATAGAGAGAGACTTATATACAAAGACGACGAAAAAAGGTGTTGCTATTATGATACATTGATAGAGAGATATGTGATGTTTTTATATATATATATATATATATATATATATATATATATATAGTAATAATAATAAATGTGAAGACTAAAATCCAAAGAGGCCTCAATAAGGATAAATATATATCAAATATGTAAGAACCCTAGAGCAAATATTCATTAAAATAACAGATTAAAGTATAAGCAAAGAATCCCTGCTTTCACTCTTAACGGGATCTTTTTTAGTTTCAGACGATCCCGTTAAGGGTGAAAGCACCGATTCTTTGCTTAAACTTTAATCTGTTATTTTAATATATATATATAAAATAGAGAAGATCCATGTGTGCGTTAGATATTTCACGTTCAAGATTCTTAAGAATAAAATCTTGGATTCTTGAAAGACTTTCTATGTCGCCTTTCTTAGTCATCAAAATTTCCCTTTTCTCTCTCTTCATAAAAAAGTCCCTATTAATTTACTTGAAAGATGAAATATTTTTAGTAAAGAAAAAAATCAGAATGCCTAATTTAATTATTCTGTTTTATTATTATAATTATTAATAATGTAAACAAGATATTTATGAGAATTGTTTTTTAGGCCAAACTTAAACAAGTACATGGAGGTGGGGGTATTTTATTTACATATATAGTAATAGGTTTCTAATTTCGGTACCAGTTAACACATTTGTATAATTGTATAGTAAGTTATATCGATCTCAGTATATGATTGATATGTTTTATCTCGATTTCGATATGGAATATGCATGTTACTTAATCGAAAATAATATACTTAATTACCTCTGAAATAAATATTTAAACTTTCAATGGTTTCTTGTATGAAACCCCACTCTCACCACCCTCTGTAAAACCACAGACTCTACATCGTCGCACGGTCTGCTAGGAATAGAAACTAAAGCTCCCGCAAATTAAACTCTTGTCCTCTTTTAAATGAAGAAAACATTAGGATAAAGTAGGTACCGAATGTCTAAATAAATAAATACCACGGTCACAACTGAATTGCGTTTGATCACAGAACTACTTTGTCAGGGTTTTGACGTAGGCTAAACAACGTCTTAATTGTTCAGATGTGTATTACGGTGCGGTGGACATGTGATTATAAGTTTTGTTACTTTTAGATGTTTACACTTGATGCTATTTAACCTCGGGACAGCTCTGACCAAACAGACATGTTTTCGAAAGATAGTTCAGTTGTGACACATATCGTTTTTATTTACATTTATACACTGTCTTAAAAGTGTGGTTTGATGGGGGTTTGACAGCTATTTCCAACAGGTTGACCAACACCACAGCGAAACCCTCATTCGCCCATCATTTAACTTGTTGACGTGTAGCCCCAGATCAGTATCGTTCAAACAGACCCATAGCAGGCAAGTAGTTGTTGATCAGTCCCAGGTAACCCATATACAAGCAGTCTTATGTTACTCAGGTAGTTTTTGTTACGTGGCTCCACGTCGACCCGGATTAATCAGTTTTATGGCGTGTATGTAGTTATGAGGCTGAAGGTCACTTCTCATCAAGCAAATATAGCACGCAGGTAAGGGATCAACTGAACCGCAACTTACAAATTTAGCTAAAGACGATGCTGCATTTTCTGGCATGCAGTGTCGACCGTAAGCCTCCTTGCATTCGATTAGGGATTCAGGTCAGAAATCCTTCGTGAGCTGGAAACACATTTCTTTCATTGTTTCTTCCTCCTCGGTTAATGGTTTATTTACGTACGGTTGCTTACACAGAGACAGACAGACAGAGAGAGAGTTAGTTACTGATGAAAGGAAGGCAAGGGGTCGTGTTGGTTTTCCTGTACTATACACTATTCACTTCCCTGACATTTGTATATTATTCTATTTACTATACATGCACCTTTGACGAGTTGTAGTGCACCTGAACACTTTACACAATAATTTCATTATTATTATTATATTATATTTTTACTTTTAAATATATATAGTGTGTGTATATACGTACAGGAATCCCAACGTCATCCCTCGCCTTCTTTTCATTAATAACCGTTAAATGTCTTAACCTGGATTTGCGTATATGAGCCCCCCCCCCCCCCCCCCCCCCCTCACTAAAGAAAAAAGAAAGAAAAAATACAAAAATAAGGCAAATATTTCGAAAGGATGGGTGAGAAAGTGAAGTCGGATACCGTCACTTGTCACTGACGACTCCGCATCGAAAGAGTCACGTAAGGTTCTGTTGCCATGTCATTCCAGGAACAGATGATCGCTCCTAACAAGCTTTTGACGTTTTAAACACGTGCGTCACACACAAACACTTTCTTATATAAACACATATCTATGACCACTTATGATCTCTCTTTCCACTCCCCTCTCCTTTTTCTATTTTCTTTATATATATATATATATTGCTGAAATTAAAGTAAGTGAGTCTGTCACTACTCTAAAACAATAGCATACGGTCTTCAAAATGCTTTTAATTAAGCATAAAGTGTATTGCAAAATACACTATATATACATTCATATATATATATACTGTTAAATAGAAATTTCACTCTCATTCTCCGTTTACTTTTTAATATATATAATAAGTATGGACGAATTGTCAAATTTTAAATAACTTTATTCAGGCGGGACGTGCGTTTCGCGATTGATCAGCTCAAGTTTCGATATCTATCTATCGATCGGCCCCGACTCCGGAATCATAAACTCATCAGACTTCTGTTAGCTTAATTGTTCATCTAAAGCTTAGACCCTGTACTATCCATCCAATACTAAAATAAAACCTACAGCACATAACTACATTACAACACAACTATTTTCACCTCAACTGGCCTTGCTCTATTCAACATATTCTGAAACAAGTCAAGGAAGAAAAATTCCATAATCTTTAAATGATACTTGGATAAAATGTTCAAAGTAATGCCTCTCAAATCACAGTTATTTGAGTGGCATTACTTGGATATATTTCAGCCTGGTGATGCTTTTAAATGGCCTTGCTGTCCAAAACCTTTCTATCGCAGGTTTAAGTTTAGATATGGTATATATACATCATAATTGAACATCCGCATTTCTATACTTATCATCATCATTTTACGTCTGCTTTTCCCTGCACTTATATATATATACATATACATATATACACACACGGCGCTACGCAGTAATACAGAAGACCCACCTTGCCTATGTACAAAGCGAAACCTACAGTCAGTAGGCACCTCTTAACCAAATATACACCCCAATCCACTACCCCTACCCTATCCTCCCACTCCCACCAACAGCACGAGAAAATGAGATCGAGATCGTGTAGGTGTCACGACAAAAACACACACACAGTCCGCGCTGTAATGTGGTCGTGTAGGTAACACAGTAAAAAGTTCCCAGTTCCACACTGTAAATGTGGTTGGTGTTAGGAAGGGCATCCAGCCGTAGAAAACCTGCCAGATAGTCCTATATGAGCGAGACACGGTCACCCGACCAGCCTTGCCTCAAGTGGGACAACTCCCGTCTAACCCATGCTAGCGTGGAAAATGGACGTTAAACGAAGATGATGATGATGATGACGACACACATACACATACATAAAACATTATCTCTTGTATATATGCAGGAAGTAGTGTTTTGGAAAAATTCAGCTCTGAATAAAAGGAATAGCAAAGTGTGTGTGTGTGTGTGTTCAGTGTTTTTTATACCCCTCTCAAGCAACATACACTGTGTTCATTGTTAGCCTGTGTAACACACAGATATGGAAACATAGATATAGACACAGAAATATATGTACACACACATATTTACATACATGAATACACGTTCATACACACACACACACACAGTGTTATTAATTACATGTCTGGTGTCCTAATCTAAGAAGCATGCTCGCACTTCCTTTATACACTCTTCTCTCACACCATGTGTCTGTTGGTTTGTGAAGGGGTAAATTGCATCCAACCTCTATTTATACCCTTCCCTTACAATTCAATTTACTGAGTCACTAGATTAGCTATGTAAATCTCCTGAGTACATGTCTGGGATATTTTCTAAAGCAAAAAACAAGAATCAACATATTTTTCTCCCATCTGATGTGCGTACAGATACATCTACACGCATCATCATCATCGTCTAACGTCCATCTTCCACGCTAGCATGGGTCATGTATGTATATTTCTGTGCCTATGTATGTATATGAATTTTTCTGAGAAATTGATTCTTCAAATTAAGCTAATTTCCTATGGCAGCATTTGGACAATATTGTATATTTCCTTAGTGACTCTTCTATCACTACTTTAGCAATTCCAGTGAAGTCTCTGCTTTGTTGAGGAGGTCTAATAAAACTGAAGCATATCCAGAGTTGTCTCCTGTATGTGTGTGTGTGTACACACATATTCACATACCCACACATCATCAGCAGCAGCACTGTTGAGAGCCAATTTTCCAGGCTTGTATGGGTTAGACAGCTTTTGCATGCTGAGGCCAGACTAGTCAAGTGACTGTCCTACTCATACACTTTGTATGACCTTCTGGAACGTGGAATCATCTGCAAAGTTTCTTATGTTATTGTGCTTGATGACGTTGATAATGTTATTGATATAAATAATGAAGAGAAGTGGGCCCAACACAATGCCTTGTGGGATGCCACTAATGTATTTGGCTGAGCTTCACTGTAATCCTTCGACCACAACATATTGTGCTCTGTTTGTCAGGAAATACTTGATCCATTGTAGTAACTTTCCAGAGACACCAATGCTGGATAGTTTTTTTCAATAGGATGTTGTGATCAACCTTGTCAAAGGCTTACTGAAATCAAGGTTTTTGGCATCAGTGTTGGAGCCCCTTCCCAAAGCTCTAAAATGTCATCAAAGTGATGCAGGGGTTGCATTAGGTAGTCCTTTCTATTACAGAACCCATGTTGGTTCAGCAGATTGTTGTTTTCAAGGAAGTGTGTTATTCATGATCCCACCGCCACCTCAAATACCTTAATGATATAAGAGGTTAGTGTGATTGGACAGTAATTCACTGAAAGGGACTTGTTTCCCTTTTTAATATATATCAAAATGGATGCAGTAAAAATCTGTTAGACCATTACTCACCAGAGTACTCGATACTTGGGGTAGTAGAGTGTTGTAATATGAAAGAGTCTGGATTCCTACTCTTTCGTATGTGTGTATAAATATATAAAATGTGTATGCCTGCATGTGTAACAGAGACAGAAGAGAGAAAGACAGTGTCAGTCATCTGAACAAATGCATACATATGAGAAACTCTATGTGACATAGTAGCTTCTAATGAATAAATATACTCTGCTACCTGTGTCTGGTAATTCTTTCTCCTGTTTGTAAACACACACACACACACACACGCGTGCACACACATAGATATAGAAACATTCAAGCACATACATAAATCAATTGCAGTAAGTGCAACAAAGCTAACAAAACAACAGCAACAAGAACAACTACCACAGTATCTAATCACATTTACACAGGATATGAAGAGATGTATTTAAGGCTGTACATCTGGTAATTATGTTGAACCAGGGGTGTGACCTTGAAAACATGTTGACACAAACCAAATTACAATCTTATAAAAACACACAAGAGCACCACCACCCTCCACAAACCTACAAGGAGAAACACACACATTACAATTGTATATTGGAAATAATGACAAAAAAAACAAACTTGAAAGGACATAAATAAATAAATGTGATGTGATCTAAATCACTGTAAACTGAAGTTAGGCAAAATTTAATTTGTTTAATTTCAATTTTATACATCATGTATAAAATGAGAAGGAAGCTAATAAAGTTGGCTTTGATTGGGCTCTGAATCACTGAGATATGCAAGTCCATGCCAGCTGGTATTGTGTGTCTTTGGACTAATGGTTCTGTTAAGATGTTTGGAGTTTGGTTTGGATCAAACATTCATGTGTATAGGAACTGCGATAAAGGTAGAAGCAAGGTTGTCAGTCATACCCAGAAATCAGCTACAAAGAAGTTATCACTGAAATATTGAGCAGATACGCCAAACACATACATCACCTCTGTTGTTTATTGCTGTCTAACTATTATGCTTTATCCCAGTTTTCATCTGACCAGATTGGAGCATGTATTCTTTTGCTTCTTGTGGAAGGAACATGTCTCACTGATTAGAAGTTTCATCTGCTGCCAACACCTGCTACATGGACAGCTTATCTATTGGATGGTATGCAATTCTGGATTGAGTGAAGGCCTAGATTGGATGATAGAAGATACTCACCCAAGGTGCTGGACAGTAGGATTGAACCTGAAACCACTGAGTTCTGAAGTAAACTTTTTAACCACACAGCTATAAAGTTCATTTGTATAATGTGACTGACTCAGTGGATACTTAAACAGACCTGTTGCTTGTTACTGGTTATATATGTGCTATAAATATAAAGAACTACTGTTTTCAATGGCTGTATTATATAGTGTAAATATGTATTGCGTCTCTGTAACAGAATCAGTGGAACAACAGCCCAGTTGGTTTAAAGTATTTAGTGCCGTTGTTGTTTGTCACAGGCCAGCCCAAATTTAACAAAAACATTCCAGCCATGACCATCCCATCTTTATTTTAGTATTTTTAGATGTAATGTACTCTCCATTGCATTATCCAAAGTGTCTCAACATATTCTCTGGAATAGTGTTAATAGGATTGCATTATCCAACTTGCAATTGAGTGGTTAAAAAGTTTGCTTTTCAATAGTGAAGTTCTGGGTTTGATCCCATTGTATGGCATGTTGGGTTGACCCAAAAGTGTGAATGAAATTAGGCATAGAAACCTGTCAGCTGGATTGTGTTTGTAATTCAAAAGTCCGGCCTTGCCACTCGTGACCAACCACTTTATGTGTGATACATGCATGTATTGTGTAGATCACCAACACTAGGGAGATTGTCATGTCTTTAACAGAATTCTCCACAAAAATAGATGATTCATTCTTGATGTAAAATCACATCAGCAAGACATTTTGGAAAAGTAAAAAAATTGCACAATAACTACATCCCATCAAAAATGAATGCTTGTACTCTAATACTTCGAATGTTCACAATGATTTGTCCACTAGTAGCGATACTATAAACATTTGGATTAACCAAGTTGTTTTTAGTTATTTTCTGAAAAAATCATTACATAATGTTAAGAGTTGATTATGTAAGCAATACTCTCAGCATAATACTAAAAATAAACACACAACATAATACCCACTTGTCACAAACAAAAATAAACATCTAACTGATGACATATGAATCTAATAATCAAAAATTCAAATTATGCTAAAATATATACTCCAATCACAATAGCCTTGTCTATTTACTGTAAAAATGCAGCAGCATTTGTCAATAGTGCCAACATCTCTTCATTCTAAAAATGAGACTAAGAAGGTCTAGAAATATTGATGACAGATTTAGGAATTATACTGTACTAAATTAACTGCAAAGAATGTTCTAAATTTTGAAATATTTTGATAAAGAAGATAAAAAATACAGTCATCATTTTAGTCTACATCTAAAAAGAAGACTGTTCTCTCTCTCTCTCTCTCTCTCTCTCTATATATATATATATATATATATATATATATAAAATGTTAAGAAATATATGTATATAGCCATATATCATTAGTAAAACTATTTTATACATATATATATAAAAAGCAGATAATATTTAGGAAACACTACATACTTTAAGATGGAAAAGTAATATATTCCTTACGGCACCATTTCATAGTCCCTAGAACCAAATTGAAAATCGATTTAAGTAATTGATTATCAATTACCAACTATTGATTTTGGTATAGCTCCAGGAGACATGGAACTAATCATCAGAGGAAAACATCTTGTAATAAGATCAAATAAAATACAAAATGCCTTTATATCTGTTATGTTCCAAGAAGTAATTAATCCAAACCACATGGTTTGAATTAATTTTCAGTGATGGCAGATATAAATAGGACTGGACGTTGCGTCTGCTAGAAAGAGTTGCTATGTACCTATCACAGCTCAACAAATTAACAATTTGGAGCAAATATATACTAATTTAAAATATCATAATATATAATATGCATGAAGAATATGTTTCTCAGTAAAACAAAAACCTCAATGGACATTTTTCTAGAGCATCAATATTATATGCTTTTTATATATATGTACAAAATACTGTGTTTCTCTCGTTATATGTGGTTATATACATATTTTTTTCATTTGAATTATGTCCAAGTGAAAGAGGGTTACTTTAGTATATGACATACACAGCATATATAAACTGTTGAAATCCAGTAATTATCTCTTTGTCAGCTCATTTCACCTTATATGTTTTCATTAATCAGAATTTACAGGTTTACAGTATATATCATCAAAACCGTTTTACATCCGTTCTTCCACGCTAGCATGGGTTAGATGGGTTGTCCTGTTGTGGGCAGTGTCCGGTCGGCTGACAATGCCTTGCTCATATGGAAACTGATTCTGGCTTGATTTCTATAGCTGGATGCCCTTCCTAACACCAACCTCATTTACAGTGAGTGCTGGGTGCTTTTTTCCGTGGCGCCTACACGTCCACTTTACAGTGTGGGCTGGGTGTTCTTTGCCGTGGCACCTCCACGACCACTTTGCAGTGGGAGGGTGTGGAGGCATATTGTCTATATGCTTCAGCTTCGGCTTGTACCCGTGGGGGGTCGGGTCTTCTGTATTACTGCATGACGCCAGAGGTCACGGTCATATGTCATCGCCTTTGAGAAGTGTAATTGGGTAAGGTCGGCTTTTATCACCTCATCCCAGGTCTTCTTGTGTCTCCTCATTTTGCGGTTTCCATCGACTTCTAGTGCTCTGCACCTTTTTATGCAGCTGTCATCCTTCATACGTATCACATGTCCATACCAACACAACCACCTCTCCTGCACACAGCATTTGATTCCTCTTATGCTCAGTCTCTCTCTCAATTCGTTTATGCTTTGCCGTTCGCGTATATTACTATTACACATCCATCAGAGCATGCAGGCTTCATTTCTTTCTAATCTACGCAAATCTTCCACAGACAGCGCCCAGGTTGCACTACCATGTAACATTGCTGTTCGTATACACGCATCATACAGTCTGCCTTTCATTTTGAGGGAAAAGCCTTTTGCAGCTAGCAGTGGCAGTAGCTTCCTGAACTTCTTCCATCCCGTTCTTACCCTAGTTATTGTACTTTCCGAACACCCACCTCCGCTGCTAATTCGGTCACCTAGGTAGCAGAAGCTGTCTACTGTTTCTACAGAGCCCTCTCAGAGTTTGGTGGTACTTGTTTCCTGTGGCTGTTTGCTGCTTGCTGTCCCATGTGAAGCCTACATTCTTAGTTAAGCTTTCTGAGATCCCACTACATCTCTTGTGTACCCATTGTTTGCATTTGGGGCAGAGAATGGAGTTCCTACCTACACCTTTCCTACATACTGAGCAAGGCCATTTCCCTGAGGGGATCTGGGTTCTGTTTTCTCGTCTACTTACAAGGACCTTAGTCTTTGTCAGCTTGACTTTGAGACCCTTTCTTTCTAGTCCCTGCTTCCAAGTTTGGAATTTCTTCTCTAGTTCTACCATAGATTCAGCTATAACTACGAGGTCATCTGCATAAAGGAGTTCCCATGGGCATCCGGTCTTAAACTCCTCCTATACATGGCTTGTACAGCTTTCACAAGCCATTCATCTACTCCTAGTTTTCTAAGAGCCCACCAGATTATAGCACAGGGAACTCTGTCAAATGCTTTCTCGAGATTGTTGAATGCCAGTTAGATCAGCTTACTTTTAGCTAGGTACTTTTCCTGTAACTGCCTCACAAGGAAGAGGTGTCATCAGTGGTGCCTCTTCCTGGCACAAACCCAAATTGCATCTCATCTAGTTTCACCCGGTCCCTAATCAACTGTGCTATAACTCTTTCTGTTACTTTCATGACCTGGTCCATCAGCTTCATACCTCTATAGTTTCCTCTATCTAGTACATCACCTTTACCTTTGTAGCAGTTGACAATGATGCTACTGTACCAATCCTTTGGTATGACACCATCTAGTATTACCTGGTTAACAATATGTGTGGTTATGGTGTGACCTACCGACCCAGATGCCTTCAGCATCTCGGCAGCTATACCCGATGGACTGGTTGCCTTCCCTGTCTTCATATCTTTGATTGCCTTACTTACTACACTGCTGCTGACTTGTGCTGCTGGCCCCTCTATAGGGTCTACTTGGGGTAGGGTCTCTTCTTCCCATGCATTCTCCTCATTTAGTAATCTATTATAATGGCTCTTCCACGCATCTTTCTTCTCAGCACTTGTGAGGGCAAGCTCACCTTTATATATATATATGCTTGTATCCACCTGTTTATGGTGGGGACAATAATATTGTTAGAACTCAATGCAGTCTTGAAGAATTGAAGAACTGGTTTCAACGAGATCATATAGTGAAAGATATCATTTTTGTAGTAGGCTGTCATTGCGTAAGGTTCCATCGAAGATTCTACTTGAGCTACAGAGTCATTTATATCTGTCAAACTATATATATATTTCGTTTCTGAATTTGTTTAGCAAGATTCTTTATCTGAAAACGTGTGTTGAAACCGATATTGTTATACTTTGGGAGGGTCATGTTGCCAATAAGAAACACACGCACCGGTTGCTTTCACTTCAATTTATTATAATAAATTTATAAATTTAGGAATTTATAAATTTCCGGTTAGTTGGTTGGTTCCACAACCAGATGGTTGTTTATATATTGTCAAAGTTCTTTCGTCACACATTCTGTGACCTCTTCAGTGACTGGGGATTCTTTTCTTTGTTTTTTGTGCCTCTCCTTTGTTCTGTCCTACGCCATCTTGTTTTTGTGTGTGTGTTGTGTGCTTAGTTTGCGCATGTGTTACATTCGGGTGTCTGTGTGTGTTTATATTCGTTTATTTATTTTTTTAATTACATGTTACTGGTTGGTTGTTTGTTCTATGTGCGTGTGTGTTTTCATTTTGTCCTTAATTATAAGTTGTGATGTTGCTGTTCCACTCATGTTTTCTATTTAATTTTGGTTGTAATTCATTTATGTTTATTGCCTCTGTGATTTGTCTAAACATTGCGTCTTTTCTGTGTGTAGATTCTATTTTTATTTCTATGTTCTCTAATTTACCCTTATGTTCTATTTTAGCATGTTGGTGGAGTACAGATGATTCTTTACTATCTTGAAGGTCTCGCCAGTGTTCATTTATCCGTTCCCCTATACTACGAGCTGTCTCACCTATGTACACTATATTTTTATTTATTTTTTTTTAATCTCTACATTGTCCTTCAGTACATCTTATGCTATATATATATATATATATATATATATATATATATAATGAAAGAAGAAAGGACAAAATGGTAAAGGCATTTCTGTGGATAATGGCCAGCAACACCTGTTGCATGTGTATTGAACAATGAAAATAAAACAAATGTTAAAGATAGGTTCTTAATTAGTTCTAATTAAGAACCTATCTTTAACTTTTATTTTATTTCCGTTGTTAAATTCATACATATAATCTTGATGTACTGCAAATAATAGGTTTTTCCTTTGTCTGGTGGCTGTGAAGAAAAAGGCTGTATTGGTGGAGGAAGCTGGAAGGGTATGGCCTCCAGACCCATTGAAGAAGACAGTATCTCTGAATAAGAATGGACTTAAATCTTAATGACCTACCCAGTCATTAGATGATGATGATAATGGTAGTCAAGTGTTTGTGTGTGTGTGTGTCTGCATGTTGGCAGCACTTAAACAACTGGTGCCATTTGTTTATGTTCAGCAGCTGTGGAATAGACACCTTACTTTATTTAAAAAAGGATATTTACTAAAATAGATAATAAACAGCTTAACTGGGAAGCTGGAGTGAGACCTTTAAATGGGTCAGTTGTTAATACTTCCTTCCCCAAATATCCCTCTATCACATGTTTTCTTTGGGGAGTTATAACCCCACAGCAACAATAATATTTGTTTCCAACAAAGCTAAAAATAAATTCCTATACAGAGAGATTACATATCTCTCTTTCTGTTAAAGAAATGTCTTCATTCCCATTTTTTCTATGTCTGAACTCTTTCAGACCTTTCTACAGCATTCTTCATTCTTCTTGCCTTTTTACCCTTTGCATTCTTTTTTTTTACTACCTTTCTTTCTTTTCTTTATCTCTTTTCTTTTTCTTCCTTCTGTTCTATGCCCCTCTTTATCCACCCCTCTCACTATTCCCTTCTCTCTCCTTTTTCTTCATATTTTTTGTCTTAATTTCTTCTTCTTCTTCTTCTTCTTCTTCTTCTTCTTCTTCTTCTTCTTCTTCTTCTTCTTCTTCTTCTTTACCACAACAACCACCACCACCACCACCACTCAAACCAGATACCAACATCATGTAGCTACTTCACTGATGTCATTGCTTTTGGGTTTTGAGAAAAATAAAGTCATCACAAAGACTCCATTCTTTGTACCATTTAGTGTGTACTTAACTGAAGGTTTTCCAACTGTTTTGTATGTGTATGTATATATATATATACACATGTTTATGATGTGCATATATATATGCAGTTGTGTGTATATAAAGACATACACACAAACATATGTATATATATATATATATATATATAATACATGGGGGTTTAATTTTATAGCGGTTTCATTGTAGATATGACTTTCATAGGCAGTCTCCAGCTGCAAGCTGCTTACACAATTTGGGGTAGTGTGATCCATAGCAGCCCTTCTTGCTGTTGAATGTTGCAGTGGGAGTGCAGATCAACAATAACTGCCAAAAGTAGCAGGACAGCCATGTCTTGGATTTCATGGAGAATGAAGATTTGCCATAAGCTACTTACAAATGCAGAGGCCAGTGGTGTCAATAGCAGATATATATATTGGAATTTATAGGCGAGTAGTTTGGACAGTTATAGCACTGTATTCACCCCCCAATGCTATATAGTGGTGCCTGTGCTATAATAAGGATGTTTGGAAGGGGAATTTGATGAGCAGATGTGATAGTGTTCCATACAGCATATGGACCAACTTTTTAGGGCTGTGGGAGCTCAGAGCCAGCTGTTCAGCTCCAACAATACCAAACCTAGAGGCACCAAACAGTATATGTGTATGTGTGTGTGTGTGGAAAAACACAAGTATACATGCAAGTATACATACATTCACACACACGTACATATATACAATTTCAATAAAGATGTAATTAAAATATGCTACATTGGAAAGATAGATGAGAAATGTTCTAAATGTGGTGCATTCAGAGGGTTGAAGGAAATATTCATTAGGAACTCCCAGATTTCTGTTATAATATTAGACAGGTGCTCCTACTGCCCATTCACCTCTTGAGATTGAAGAACAACTTAACCGTCTTGGTGTTGTTGGTGACATAAGTCGCCAATAGAGTAATCTCCCCTTAATACATAATTCAGTGTCAAGAAAAGCAATTCATAAAAATTTTCAACTTCTGATAAAGATGTCGAATTTGGATCTTATATTAGACTCATGTCTTATAATCTTATATTAGACTCATGCATAATAGCTACTATATATAATAGGTACTATATATATATATGTGTATGTATGTGTGTGTGTGTATATATCATAATCCATTAGGAGTGTATACATATATACAACAGATGGTGAGATCTTCCATTGATTACCTTTATATTGCCTGCATAAATCAAAAACCACGAACATCTGCAGTTTCCATTACTATTTCCATCTACTATTTTACTATAGGAATATATAATACAATGGCTATGGTAGCAATGCAAAACACACACATACATATGTGTGTGCTGTGTGCCTTTATATTGAACTTGCTTGAACTGTTGCATATGTTTCGTATCTGCAAACATGTACAATTTTTCATCAGGCATTAGGTAAACAAATGAAGCACCCTACAAGCTGGTGCAAGAAAATGTGTTAGTGATATTTGAGAGGAAATAGGGGAAAAGTAATGCAGAAGTAAAATATTATAATGCTAACATACTTGGTTACCTCCCCTCTAGCTTTGTAGGCACACTCAAAGAAATTAGTTTTATGTGTTCATTCAGAAAGCATTGTTGATTAACTATGTGTGTGTTTCTTTATAAAAATAGGTCTAACTCTTCATAAAAGATTAAATGCTCTCCACCCCATTAAATATTCAAATATCTACAATTATATATCATCATCATCGTCGATATATATATATATATATATATATATATATATTAATATTATAAAGAGGGAGAGAGAGAGATAACCCCAACTGCAATGCCAAGCAGTTTTGGCTTGTGTATAGCAAGCCTTTTCAAGAGTGTACTCGCTGAACACAAGCTGAAGCCGAGAGAGAGAGAATCTGCAGTATATTATTAGTACTGATTAAAGTTTAAACAAAGAATCGCTGCTTTCACCCTATTCCAGGATCTTCTGAAACTAAGAAAATATGTATGTGTTGTTTTTAGAGACATATCCAAGTGTAGGGGGGTTTATCTGAGATTTCTTGGAGGAATTTGTCCAGGAAACTTTAAAATATTATGGGATGTTTCTGTCTTGATGTATTTCGGTATGATAAGAAAGCAGGGCCAGTTGAGTTATGAATATTGTTGCTATGAGATGCAACTTTGATTTTTGTAGTGGGCGGATAGCACAGGGACCAAGCCTTGTGTTGATTTTAAAGGTGATGCCAACCCTGACGTTTGTACATTACCCTATGTACTATACATACACTTTCGATGAGTTGTAGTGCACCTGAGCACTGTACACAATATTTTCATTATTATTATTTCATTACTATATCCTTTGGATAATTTTGATGGAATATTTTCCACATTTTACAGATAATGTAACATTCACAGTTTGAGTTTTTCTAGTTGATCCCAATCATCAAGGCCTGTCATGCCATCGTAATTGACCTCTGGGGTGCTTCAATTTTCATAATACTTTGTTTTGTGTGAGGAGACCATAACAGACAACAGTATTAAAAGTGGGGCCAGGCAAAAGTAGAGCAGGAAGATGACATATATATATATATATATATATATATATATATATATATATATATATATATATATATATATATGGGTTATCTGCAGAGCTGGTGGTGTCAGTCACATATGAAAGCCATAGTGTGGAGAAATTAAAGTTTCTGATATCAAACTAAATATTTGTACAGTGTTGTCCTCACTATTTAATAGTAAACTCTCTGTCTGTCTATCTGCATCTATTTAGTATTGTAGTGTTAAAGAACAGCAAGCAAAGATTGGGGATTAATAGCTAAGCTAAATAATCTAGCTAGCTAGCTAGTTAGATAGATAGATAACCAGCTAGTTAGATACCTAAGTAGCTAGATAGCTAGAGCTAGTTAAGTAGCTATTAATGAGAGTTTCTCAAAAAGAACTAGTTTTCTACTACTACTACTACCACCACCACCAACACCAGCCATCATCATTAACAATCGTCCTACAGGAAGAGATGAAATGGACAGTTGAATAGACAGATGTATTTGAGTGGGTATATATATGTATATATAACAAAGGAAGTGTGGTAAGGAACCAGATGGACCATAACGCACCAGAGTACTCAATACTTAGGGTAGTAGAGTGGGTAATAGGAAAATGTTTAATTCCGACAGCAGAGCTCAAGCTGTTTCAACGGCTATTTCTGGACTACTGTATGTGTGTGTGTGTGTGTATGTGTGTGTATGTGTGTGTGGAAAGAGAGAAAGAGAAACGTTTTTAGGACTGCATTATCTAATGTGTTCTTTCCTTTTTAATACAGTGGGGTGTAACGTGAGAGAGATTTGGCTCTCATTTTTATTGGAGGGGGGTTAATTATTGACTACATAGTAGCTTTGTAATTGGTGTATTGGCCATTAGTTGTAGTGTATTGGTGAGGGAGGAGTTGCTGATCCATCAACAAAGTTAGAAGAGCTAATATTATTGTTGCAGTGGTGAAAGAGACAGAGTGGACACACCAAAATATGATTGTAGCAGTGGTGAAAGAGACAGTGGACACACCAAAATATGATTGTACAGTGGTGAAAGGGACAGAGAGTGGACACAGCAAAATGGGGGTGCAATGAGGCCAGGCCAGCGATGGAGGTCAGTTGTATTAATTTTTAGGTGGCCTACTTGCTTCATATTCTAGATCTTTTAGTCTGTTCTGTTAGTTGTACTTACAACACATTTACATGCCTATACCTGTAACCTATACATAAATCATATGTATTCAGCATAGATAACTAAAATACTTAATGAACAATTTGAAATAGGGCCTACATTTTGTACTTAATTTAGGCCTATTAATAATCTTGCACAGGCCTGGATGCAATAATCCTAACAGGTAGCCAATGATTGGAGTATAAAGAGTTGAAAAGTGAAGATAAAATTGATTTTTCTATGTGACGTAAGACTGGTGTATCTCACAATGCATCCGTTACTACCACTACCATCATCAACAACAAAATGCATCCATGAAATCTATTACCACCAACTCCACCACCATCACTACCACCAAATAATTATGATGATATTTTGGGTTAAATGCAATATGCCTAATGCTGTGTAGACAGACAGACAGATACACACACACACACACACACACACACACACACACACACACACACAAATACAAAGGAAGACAGATACACACAGATGAATACAAGGTCATGGTTAGTCCCCCTCCCTTCATTCACTCTTCCTTATTTCCCTCTCAATCTCTTTCAAACCTCTCTCATACTCTTTCATTCCTTCCGCCTTCCCTACTGCTTTTCACTCTCTCTCAGTAAATCTGTCTGTCTATCTGTATATCTCCCCTTCTATCCAATATTTACTTTGATGCACATGTATAATATATGTAGGGATGTATCATCATCATACATTCACTTATCCATAATTGCATGGGTTGGACAAGATGTTTGAGGCAGTTTTTCTTTTGCTGGATGCCCTTCTTGATGTCAGTTCATATGTTATTTTAAGTATGGTATATACACTATACAAATTTGCTCAATCATGAAACGTCTGCCAGACATTATAGACAGATGTACCAACCCTCGGAGAGGTGTTTGTAACTATTCCAAATCTGAAGAACAATAAGGCTCTGGATGAAGATGGCTTACCTGCTGAAATTTTCAAAAAATGTTTTGACATCATGGCTTCCTATCTGCACCATTTGATCACTCATGTCTGGGCCAGAGAATCTTCTTTACATGACTAGAGTGATGTAATTCTTCTTCTGTTCTTCAAAAAATGTATTAGATGCTGTTGAAGTAACTATTTGGACATCAGTTTGGGAGCTATAGTGGCCAGAGGTGTTCACCATTATACTACGGTGATGATTTCAAGACATGACTCAAAAAAGCTCAAGCAAAACTTACAATGGATTGATGCTGCTACACACACACACATCTTCCATTGCATACAGAAAAAAGCCACTCATCTGATTGCTATAAAATAACTAACAGACACACGACCTACAGACATTCTGTCTCCTCGCTCTACTTTTTTTCCACTTCTATAAAGGCCTCAAGTTTTCAGAGTTGGCTGACCATGTGCCACTTCCATTCAGATATTCCCATCACACTCGTCCCTCTCCCTCTTATCATCCATATTGTGTGTCCCCCTCCCATAAGTCCAACACTAATCGCTTTACCCCCTCCCCCTGTCCATTGTCCCTCTGGAATTCTCTCCCTACACATATCTTTCCTGTAGAGGTCAACTTGCAACAATTGAAATTAAACATCAACAGCATCAGTCTTGGGGTAGGGTGGGGGCTGTAAAGGTCATGTGTGCAACCCTTTACTCAGGACCTTGCAAATAAACAGAAGAGAAAATGTCTAAACTGGAATATATCTGAAATATATCATTGGGTGAGAAGGCTGGGTAGAAAGTCTAACAAGGAAATATTTGAGATGACCTAAATTTGTGAAGTATTCATCCATGGAATTCTTGTTTATCATATTAAATCAGGGTTATAAAACAGTTATTTATAGTAATTTGTCATAATTTTTGTGATTGTCTAGTTGTTAGGTACATCTTTTTCTATACATAAACCTTTTATTATTATTATTGCTGATGCTGTTTGCTCCAAATCTTCTTCTCTGGCCACGCCCTCATAAACTTCTTTAGATACCACTTAAAGAGGAAGGTGAATGTAGAGGAGGAGGTGCTGCCTTCTAATGTCATTTATGAAAGCTGAGTGAGAACAGCAAGATTGACATAGGTGAATGAGCCTACTCTTAGGAAAGAAATTGGAAAAGTACACTTACTATACCTGTGAGGCAACAGAGTATTCTGGGGCTTTGTGTGGGGTTTTCCTTCAAATTACCTTCATGTGCAGTCACTTCCTATTGGGGAACTCTTCCTATTGGCTTTTCACCCTTACCAGGGTCAATAAAATAAAATACCAGTAATGCACTGGGATAATTGTTAGCCTTGTGCCAAAAGAAGAAACAATTATTGTTATATATACTGTTTTCTCTTTATTGATGTCCCCTTTCACTTACTCAATGTAAACCCCACTCTGCTGTGTTGTTTGCTTTGTTTTGTTTGTTTGTTTTCATCTTTGTATTGTCTCAAACATCTTGGCCCCTTATGGTAAATAAAAGAAATTGTTATCATCGATATTATAATTATTACTGTTGTTGTTGCTATTGTCATCATCATCACAAGTCTTATTTTCATATTTGTATAGAGTCACTGGATTACGTTGCACAGCTTTGTGTGCTTAGAGTATGTGCAGTGTTGCTTTTAGTGGTGTTGTGTGGTGTATTGTATTGAAAGTACTCTTCATAATATGTGTGCAGCGATTAGTAGTAATATTTTCTGTATGTTGTATATAAGTCCTAGAGTTCGGTTTATGTATCTGTCTCTGTGTTTATTTTATCAATCCCAAAGTTGCTGTGTTCAGTCCTGGAGAAAGGATGGGCTCCACAACGTTTAACATGCCCAAGACATGTTATATATCATGCCGATGCCCTTACAACTTCACAAGGAGTTACGAGTCCATACATACAAACATGGAAATTGTTCAAGCTATCAATTATGTAAGAGTGTGTGTACTGTTTTATTGGATGTTAATTGGTATTTGTTCTGGCTATTTACATTCTGAGTTCAATATCCCACTGAGGTCAACTTTCAACCTTCTGGAATTGATAAAATGAAGTATCGGTCAAATATTAGTCAATATAATCAACTTTCCCCTTCCCTCCAAATTGCTAGCCTTGTGCCTAAAATTTGAAACATTAAAATCATTATCATCATCATCATCATCAGTATCCTAATCATTATTAATGTCCTTTTCCTCCTCAACAACATCACCATCAGTATATAAACATAATTATTTCTTCCAGACATTTCTTTAATTGCAACTAAATCTCATAAGAAAATAAAAACAAGTATTTATCTTATTATTTTTTTAGAGTGAGAAATGTCAACTTTGTCACACAATTGACATATATATCATATATATACTTATATAACATTACACACACACACAAACATACATCCACATACACATAGCTATATGTTTGTGTGTCAGAAAATATAGCTTTTTTACTTATAGCTATCCATATATATATCATCATCATTATCATCATTGTTTTTACATCCGGTTTTTTTCCACACTAGCATCTCTCCACATGCTGCTTCCTTCGTCATCTCTTCTGCGAGTCTCAACAATTTTAGATCAGATGTCACCACCTCTGCCCATGTCTTCTTTGGTCTACCTCTACTGCAGCTTCCTGCTACTGGGATATCCTGGCACTTCTTCACCCAGTGATCATCATCCATGTGCATCACACATCAGTACCAACCCAATCTTTTCTCTTGCACACCAGTTCGAATTCCTCTTAAACCCAATTTCTCCCTCAGTTCATCCAGGGTCTGCATTTCTCTCACATTTGCATTGCACATCGAACAAAGCATGGTAGCTTCATTTCTCACCAACCTACATATGTCCTCTGCAGTTACTGCCCATACAGCATCGCACCTCACACACAGGCATTATGCAGCCGTCCTTTTGTATGTAGAGAGAGACCTTTTGTTGTCAACAGTGGGAGTAGCTCTCCAAACTTCTTCCATCCTATCCTTATTCTAGTTATTATGAATTTGGAGCACCCTCCTCTGCTGCTAATTAGGTTACCTAGATAGCAAAAGCTATCAACCATTTCTATGGCCCCTTCATGTGATTGGAAAAGGTTTATATCACTGACACTTTTCTCTTAGATTACTCCTGTGTATCTTTTACATACAAAGTCTTCTTTCAGGGCCACTTCTCTGAAGGAATCAGGGTCCTATCTGGTTTCTTACTTACTATCACTTTAGTTTTGGCTAAGTTTACTCTCAGACCCTTTCATTCCAAATTCTGTTTCCATAGTTGGAACTTATTTACTAGTTCTTTTACATAGAGAAGTTCCATGCACAGCCAGTCTTAAACTCCTCTGTTAGGGTATGGAAAACTATGATTAATTGCAGTGAGCTGAGAACTGAACCCTGATGAACTCTGGCCTGCACCTTGAATTCCTCACAGAACTCACTTCCTACTTTACATGGCTTGCACTTCTCTCACAAGCCATTCGTCTACACCTAGTTTTCTTAAGGACCACCAGATTACAGAATGAGGTATTCTGTCAAAGACCTTCTCTAGATCAACAAAAGCTAGATATAGCGGCTTATTCTTCGCCAGGAACTTCCCTTGTAGTTGTCTCATTAAGAAGAGGGCTTCTGTACTATTTTTCCCTGACATGAAACCAAACTGCATCTTGTCAAATTTGACTCTTTCCTTAATTACCCGCACTATAACTCTTTCCGTCACTCCCATAACTTGATCCATTAGTTTTATTCTTCTATAATTGCTCCCTTCTAGAGCATCACCTTTACCCTTGTAGCAATTTATGATTGTACTACTGCACCATTCATTGGGTATAACTCTGGCCATATTACCTGGTTGACTATGCAGGTTACTAGTTCAACTCCTACTTCTGATGCTTTTAGCATCTTGGCAACTATCTCTGACAGCCCTGTGGCTTTACCATTTTTCATCTCCTTGATTCTTCTTTGACCCTATAACTGTTAATTCCAGTAGCTGGTCCCTCTGTTGAGTAAGTTGGAGGTAGTCTCTCATCCTCCCATTTATTCTCTACATTCATCAGCCTCTCATGGTAACATTTCGAGGCCTTTTTCATTTGAGCATCAGTAATGCTAAGTGCACCAGTTTCATTTCTAACACACTTTTCCTCAACAACATCCTGATTTACAATGGCACACTTCCTTGCAATGTGGAACATTTCACATCACAAGATATTGGCAACTTATCTTCTTCAGTCTCTTTCCGAGCTATGTATACCTGTTGTCTAGTTTCTCTCTTAGTTACATGGTACTGGTCTTTGCTACTCCCATTTTTCCATGTCTGTCTCATAGTTCTAATGGCTCTATCCACTGTGCTGTTCCGCCACCAAGTCACCCTCTGTCTGGCTACTGCTTTGCTCTAACCACTGGTCTCATCAGTAGTTCACAATAGGTTGTCACAGAAGAATTTCCAATTGTCCTCTATGTCATATATATATAACTCATCTCCGCTCTCATCAAATACATTCTGTAGAGCCTTTTTAAACTTATATTTAACAGAAGGGTCCTTTAGCTTCCAAACCTTCCATTTCCATATTTTCCTGTGTATCTTTTTATGTCTTGTGTGTATCCTTATGCCACTAATAATTAACTTGTGTTGGGTGACACTTTCTTTCTCGGGGAAGTCCTTAACATTTATTACTATCTGTCTCTCTCATCTTCCAAGTCAGAAATCAATCTGACTTGTGTGTTCACCTGTTTGCTATGAGATCAAATGATTGGCAGTTTCCTGAAATTTGTGCTGCAACTCTTCATTTCTTGAGCTATAATCACAGCTGCAGTGAACTCCAGTGAATCCATCCTGGTTCTGTCCAACATGTCCATTGAAGTCGCCTGCCAAGATGATGGGGTTTCTTTCATCAGTACCTGAGACGGTCTGTAAAATTTCCTCATAGATCCTGTCCTTTTGTTCTTTACTCACTCCAGCCTGTAGCAAATTGGTAGATGTAATTGTCACCAGTCTATTTCATACAGCTATTCTAAGCTCGATAGTTCTGTCACTTTAACTACTCTATCTCCTTATCTATCCACTACGGCTTACAGAGTCCATATCTGCCCCATGCAGTCAATATATATATATATAGGAGGCACATGGCTTAGTGGTTAGAGCATTGGCCTTGCAATCGAAAGGTTGTGAGTTCAATTCTCAGACCGGGTGATGTGTTGTTTCCTTGAGCAAGACACTTTATTTCACATTGCTCCAGTTTACTCAGCTGTAGAAATGAGATGATAAGACTGGAGTCCTATCATTCCACTGCAAAGTGGTCATGGAGGTGCCATGGAAAAAAAGCACCCAGCACTCACTGTAAATGAGGTTGGTGTTAGGAAGAGCATCCAGCTGTAGAAATCAAGCCAGAATCAGTTGCCGTCCCACCCTTGCAAGCAGGGAAAAGTGGACGTAAAATGATGATGATGATATATATCATCACCATTTTATGTCTGCTTTTCCCTGCTTGCAATGGTGGAACGGGTCCTATTCAGCACAGCATCTCTCCATTCGTCACGGTCCTTTGTCATCTCCTCCGTGAGCTTCAGCGATCTGAGATCAGCTCTCACCACCTCCGCCCATGTTTTTCTTGGTTTTCCTCTACTGCGTCTTCCTTCTACTGGGATTTCTTGACTTCTTCACCCACCGATCATCCGCTATATGCATCACATATCCATACCAACACAGTGTTCTCTCCCTCATACTACAACTTATCCCTCTTATACACAGTTTCTCTCTCAACTCATCTATGCTTAGTCGTTCATGCACATAGACATTGCACATCCAACAGAGCATGCTTGCTTCATTTCTCTCCAGCCATTGCATATCCTCCGCAGTTGCTGCCCATGTCTCACTACTATGCAGCATCGTGCATGTCACACAGGCATCATATAACCAGCCTTTCGTTTGCAGGGAGAAACCCTTCTTTGTCAACAGAGGAAGCAGCTCCCTCAATTCCTTCCAACCCATCCTTATTCTAGATACTATGAGCACAACAACAAATATATGTATATATATATATATATATATATATATATATATTAAACTGGGTCTGTATGTCTGCTCAGTGTTTGCAAAAGTTCTAATACAGTAATGCTGCTGTTATATGAACATTTCAATTTCAAGGAATTACGTCTCATGTGGTATTAGATTCAAGTGAGAAATAAAATTGCCTTTGTGTATGATGAAAATACTATTCTTACCAATTTGTAAGCAATTCACTATATAATCACCAATAATATATATGTATACTAGCACAGTGCCCATCAAAAATGGAGTTTATAGTAAACATATTTGATATTTCCTTGATTGCAGCATTCTATGTAAAGATGCTGGTATCCTTGATTTTCTTTTACCTTTTCTCTCTTGTCATTTTAGCCATTGCCGTATTTCATTTTAGCTTCATTTAAATCAAAGGTTTTGCCCCTCAAAATCACGAACCCCCCCATTTTTCCATTTTTCAATATACTACTGATTTTAATATCAGTAGATTACTGGGCCAAATCAAGTTATGTTAGAATCTTTAAAATGATCTTTAAAAAATACTCATACAAATGAAATACAAAAAAGTTTCAGTCCAAAACAAAAGCAAGCTATTTCAAATTATATATTTAAAGAAAAAGACGTGAATGTTCTCAAAGATTTGATCTCAGTCGAAAAAGCTTCTTTTTTTTTTAACTTCTATATTTCACTGTTAGCTGTTGTAATATTTTGAGTGGATAGACAATTCTACAATTCAAACTGTAAAGTCAAAATACAAAAGATGCAAAATATGAAGAAATTCTTACCTTTCTCTTGAATCACAAACTCAAGCGAAAAATAGTACCTTGCAAAATAAAGTGTCTCGATCACAAACTTAGTTGCAACAAATGAATTGAGATGCTTGGTGACAGTGAACAAACAATATCTGTATCCCTTATATATATACATAGATAGATAGATACACACATACATACACGCGCGCGCACACTAACACAGACACACACACACACACACACACACACACACACACAAACAAAGAGAGTAAGAAATGTGTGTGTGTGTTTGGTACACGTCTATCTATCTAGCTCTCCAACAGGGGGCTGGTGGAATCGTTAGCACATCTGGCGAAATGCTTAGCGGTACTTCTTCCGTTTTTACGTTCTGAGTTCAAATTCCGCTGATCTTAACTTTTCCTTTCATCCTTTTGGGGTCGATAGATTAAGTACCAATTGTGAACTGGGATTGATGTAATCGACAGGACTCTAAATCCTAAATTTCATGCCTTGTGCCTATAGTAGAAATGATTATAACTGGTGAAAATAATCATTTGGCCCACTGTGCTTTTCCTCCAGGACGTAATGGCCCTTTTATGTCCTTCAGTTTGAGATCCCTCTTCTACACACATATGTATATATATATATATATATATATAGAAAGGATGAATATAAAATGAAAGTGCTTTTGTTAAAAAAGGAATTTATTAGGTATTGACATATGTTTCTGTAACAGACCGAATACCTATGTATCGCTGCTTGCGTAATCATATAATGTTAGCAAGTATTCGATAGCAAATGTATAATCAGTTGTCACTTCTTCAGAGATTTTGGATAAACTGGATAAAATCAGAAAAATTGAAGTATTTATATTAGTAAAAGAGGAAGGAACAGAGGGGATAGAATATGACAGATGGTAAAATAATTTACTGCTAAACAAGTATATAATGGGTTTTTAATGAGAATACCATGAGTAAATCTAAATAAGAATTTTGGGGGTGCTGATTTTAATCTCTACTTGACCAACTGGACAGTGGACAGGGCTGGTCATTTGGTGCAGTAGTATTAATCGTAAAGTGTCAATTGGGGAAGGGGGAGATTTCGATTGCTACTAAATAACATCAATGCTAGTGGTCAGCTGGTATTTGCTCTAGGGAATTGAATCAAAAAATCAGAAATCTCATTTTATCTATAGCAGTTTGTATTAAAAGGTAAATAATAGAAGAGTTGATAGAATTAAGACTAATAAAGAATGTTCATATCTATTTTGACAATCAAACGGGGATAGAGACAGGCGTTCAATCCTGGTAGTATTTATAATATGAAAATGTAGATTTTAAGCGATGGTTACAGTATAACGATCGCTCTATTCTGTTATTTAATAAAATGTTTTTGGATTTCATAATACAAAATAATTCTACATTACATAATCTACAAAATTCCTGTCCATTGGAATATGGGGGGGCAGCCGCTATTATATCCCATTTTAGGTGAAATTGTTGGTTATTTTCACGCAGCTGCCAAGCCTTGTCTGCGAGTGTTGTTACATAACGCTGGTTTTCATGTTTTATCGAATAACGATGTCTATAAAGGCGTGATTTAAAGGAGGTGGCTGTAGATCCCACATAGTACCACTTCTGTCTATCCGATTCGATAGTACATTTGTATACGATGTTGCGTTCAAGACACTGGTTGTTCAACGGACACATTCCTGGTTGGACACAGTTGCAATTACAATTTTGCGTTGTTGTATTGCTATGGATGGGTTGATGAGGTTGCTTATGTAGAACAGGATGTTGTTTGTTGTTTTGTGATGTTATAGCTAATGTTTTACGTGTATTGTTATGTGTTGGAAGGCGTTTATACAACCGTTTTGCGTTAAGCATTTTTATATGTTGTTCAATATTAGGGGCGGTTGAATATGAAAGTCGG
Source organism: Eledone cirrhosa (assembly GCA_964016885.1). Classification (NCBI taxonomy): domain Eukaryota; kingdom Metazoa; phylum Mollusca; class Cephalopoda; order Octopoda; family Eledonidae; genus Eledone; species Eledone cirrhosa. The sequence goes on along the minus strand of OZ024741.1, from coordinate 78,444,971 downwards.
ATGGTGTTAGGGTTTAAGATTTTATTATATTTATGTGATGTTGGAAAGTGTTTTCTAACTAATCGAAAGAATTTTGAGGGTAGATTGGTTTTAATAGATTTGTTATAGACCGGGTTGTACCAGATATACTCCTTACATCGCCTTCTGTTTGGTGGTGTGCGACTATTATTGTGTCTATTGCGGTAGTGTATGTATGGTGGTGATTCTGTGCTATTTCTACTCCTATGTGATTTATTTTGGGTGTTTTGGTGATCATTGACTATATACTCTATATTATCTAGGTGACCGGCTTTCCTAAGTGCATCATCATAATACTCGGCATGTTCTTTGAAGGTTTGTTGGTTGGACGATAGGCGGGAGATTCTAAGAGAAACATTTCTAGGGATGGATTTAATTATAGAGAGTGGATGGTTAGAACTCGTATTTACATATTTAAGGTTCTCATCATAAACTAAATGAGAACCTTAAATATGTAAATACGAGTTCTAACCATCCACTCTCTATAATTAAATCCATCCCTAGAAATGTTTCTCTTAGAATCTCCCGCCTATCGTCCAACCAACAAACCTTCAAAGAACATGCCGAGTATTATGATGATGCACTTAGGAAAGCCGGTCACCTAGATAATATAGAGTATATAGTCAATGATCACCAAAACACCCAAAATAAATCACATAGGAGTAGAAATAGCACAGAATCACCACCATACATACACTACCGCAATAGACACAATAATAGTCGCACACCACCAAACAGAAGGCGATGTAAGGAGTATATCTGGTACAACCCGGTCTATAACAAATCTATTAAAACCAATCTACCCTCAAAATTCTTTCGATTAGTTAGAAAACACTTTCCAACATCACATAAATATAATAAAATCTTAAACCCTAACACCATCCGACTTTCATATTCAACCGCCCCTAATATTGAACAACATATAAAAATGCTTAACGCAAAACGGTTGTATAAACGCCTTCCAACACATAACAATACACGTAAAACATTAGCTATAACATCACAAAACAACAAACAACATCCTGTTCTACATAAGCAACCTCATCAACCCATCCATAGCAATACAACAACGCAAAATTGTAATTGCAACTGTGTCCAACCAGGAATGTGTCCGTTGAACAACCAGTGTCTTGAACGCAACATCGTATACAAATGTACTATCGAATCGGATAGACAGAAGTGGTACTATGTGGGATCTACAGCCACCTCCTTTAAATCACGCCTTTATAGACATCGTTATTCGATAAAACATGAAAACCAGCGTTATGTAACAACACTCGCAGACAAGGCTTGGCAGCTGCGTGAAAATAACCAACAATTTCACCTAAAATGGGATATAATAGCGGCTGCCCCCCCATATTCCAATGGACAGGAATTTTGTAGATTATGTAATGTAGAATTATTTTGTATTATGAAATCCAAAAACATTTTATTAAATAACAGAATAGAGCGATCGTTATACTGTAACCATCGCTTAAAATCTACATTTTCATATTATAAATACTACCAGGATTGAACGCCTGTCTCTATCCCCGTTTGATTGTCAAAATAGATATGAACATTCTTTATTAGTCTTAATTCTATCAACTCTTCTATTATTTACCTTTTAATACAAACTGCTATAGATAAAATGAGATTTCTGATTTTTTGATTCAATTCCCTAGAGCAAATACCAGCTGACCACTAGCATTGATGTTATTTAGTAGCAATCGAAATCTCCCCCTTCCCCAATTGACACTTTACGATTAATACTACTGCACCAAATGACCAGCCCTGTCCACTGTCCAGTTGGTCAAGTAGAGATTAAAATCAGCACCCCCAAAATTCTTATTTAGATTTACTCATGGTATTCTCATTAAAAACCCATTATATACTTGTTTAGCAGTAAATTATTTTACCATCTGTCATATTCTATCCCCTCTGTTCCTTCCTCTTTTACTAATATAAATACTTCAATTTTTCTGATTTTATCCAGTTTATCCAAAATCTCTGAAGAAGTGACAACTGATTATACATTTGCTATCGAATACTTGCTAACATTATATGATTACGCAAGCAGCGATACATAGGTATTCGGTCTGTTACAGAAACATATGTCAATACCTAATAAATTCCTTTTTTAACAAAAGCACTTTCATTTTATATTCATCCTTTCTACATTTCTCCGGAATATAATTTATACTCGTTGAGCAAACCTGCACGTACGCTGTTCATCTCTAACGTAACGATATATTATCACTACATTATTGATAACCTGAAATTTTATATATATATATATATATATATATATATACACTGTACTTTTTTTCTGTCTCTGGACTACGCCCATGCTGGAGCATCACCTTGGTAAGTTATGGGGACGTCAACAAACCAACAAGCATTGGTGGGAGGGCAAACACAAATGCAAAGACACATACAGACATATATACGATTCGCTTCTTTTAGTTTCGGCCTATCAAATCCACTCACAGGGCTTTGGTCGGCCCAGGCAGTGGGACTGAACCCGGAAATATGTGGTTGGGAAGCAAGCTTCTTGTCACACTGCGCATATGTGTGTGTATGCATGTGTGTTATCAAATTAACAATGAAAATAAAAAGAACAAAGTCAAGTTATTTTATAATTTTGTTTTTATTTTGTTGTTTTTATTTTTATTGTTAATTTAATACCTAATATCTGACTCTGTATCTAAAGAATTAATTCAGCGAAACACAGAACTTCTCTATGGATTTTACAAGATTACATTGAGTTTTATCCAGAGGTAGACCAGACTGAAAAAAGAAAATATATATATATGCGTGTCTGTGTGTGTATGATATATATATATATATATATATATATATAAATCTACATACGTACATATATACATACATACATTTATATATGTATATAGCTATGCATTTATACATTTGTATATATATACATGCATTTATATTTAAGTGTGTAAGGATGTTGACTTGATTTATGTTTTTTTTTTGGTAAGGAGAGAATTTTTGTCTCCAGATTTTATTACCTAGGGAGATACCACAGCTCTGGCTGAAAGCTGACCAGGTTCTAAACCTCGTCAAACACCAACGCCTGCCTGTGTGTGTATATATGTATATGTATGTATGTATGTATGTATGTATTACCGTCATTACTGATACAAGATTACAAGATTATGTCAACTGTTGACTTTCAAAAGTTTGTATAGTTGAAGCCGGTAATATATATATATATATGTGTGTGTGTAAGTGAGTAGCATGTGTGTGTTTGTTTGTATGTATGAGTGTTGCGGTGTGCGCACGTATGTATGTGTGTGTGTGCACACGTATGTATGCGCGTGTGTGTATGTCGTACGTATAAATGTCAATAAGGGATTTTTTTTTTTTTTTTTTGCACGGGGACATAGAAATAATCGGGCTGGATGCCCGATCGCGCAGTTAAACCACTGGGAGTGAAGGACCCCTAGCCCTTGTCAGGGCATTCTTCTAGGAGAAGGCATCTCAGGAAACTAGGTTAACTCCGACATAAAACCTGCAGCTCAGTAGTTACCGATGATGTTGATCTTTTCTTCTTTTCGGGTTATAGCTACTGTCGCTCAGAGAGTGGGATTGGCTCAGTGCACAGTCTTTCCTCACTTTAAAAAATATTTGTCACGCACAGGCATTGCACGATTGCATTAATAATTATTAATAGTGTATTATTATTATTATTATTATTATTATTCTTTGAGTCTCAGTCATTGATGTTAGTTAACTGGAAAGTTTGTTGAAATAAATATCAAACCACTACCTGCAGCCTCAGATATTCAGAACGTATCGGAGGGTTCTTGCTGTTCCCAGCAAGCATGCCTTTTGAAGCGTTCCAAAAAGCGTGAAGGGGCCAATTTTCTTTAACCATCTCTGGAAACTTTTTGAGATAGTACCTAGTGCGCCTATGACAATCGGGACCACTTTGACTTCATGGCAGTTCCAAATCCTTTTTACCTCCCACTTTAAGTCCTGGTATCGGTTAATTTTCTCCCTCTCCTTCTCTTGCACTTTCGTGTCGAATGGGCAGGCCGCATCCATAATCAGGCACGATCTTTTTTCTTTGTCCTCAACCACTAGGTCAGGTCTATTGTGTTCCAGTTTCTTGTCCGTCTGTATCCTAAAATCCCACAGCACCTTCACCTGATCGTTTTCTATCACCGACTCTGGCTTATGCTCATACCACTTCTCAGAATGTGGTAAATTGTTTACTTTGCATAGGTGCCAGTGGATCACCCTGCCCATCACATCATGTCTCCAGCCCTTATAGTGAGTCTGGGCTAGGTGTTTACACTCGGATACAATGTGAGCCACAGTCTCCTCTCTCTCTCTCCACAGATCCTGCACAGTGGGCTAGCCTCCTCCTTGTAAATATGGTGTTTCAACCACTTCGTTTTGAGGGCCTGCTCTTGCGCAGCCATTAACATTCCTTCTGTAGCCTTTTTAAGGTCTTCTCTTTTCAACCAGTTCCATGTCTGTGGATCTCTGAATTCAGTTTTCTCAAAGAAGGTACTATGAAGGGATTTTTCCTGAAGGCTGCTCTTTCTCCTTGATGTTATTTCCTCCTTGGACACCCCCTGGTCTATTGTCCCCTTCTTCAGTACAGTTCTGAGCATTGGCTCCTTACCATCAGTCACGTATTTGTGTAGGTTGTTTTTCTCCATCTGAACACACTCCTCTATGCTGATAAGACCTCTTCCACCTTCAGATCTCCTTAAGTAGAGTCTATCGACATCACTCCTCTTGTGGAACATGTTGTAGATAGTCAATAGCTTCCTAGTCTTCCTATCCATTTCTTTTTGTTCAGCAACATTCCATCTCAGAATTCCCGCACTGTACCTAATAATAGACACAGCTCGGGAATTTACTGCACTTATGGCATTCCTACTGTTCGGATGTGACTTTAATACGCTCCTTACTCTCCGAATGTATTCAGTTCTTATCAATTCCTTCATTTTTTTGTTCTTGATGTCATCAGCCTCCAGAACACCCAAATACTTGTATCCTTCTTTAGTGTCAATTTCCTTTATCATCTCACCTGTTGGTACCTGGATTCCGTTGCTTCTGCTCAATTTACCCCCTCTTCATCACAGGGACTCCACACTTACTAATACCAAATTGCATACATATATCATTGCTGAAAATACGGACAGTGTCAACAAGCACATCCAACTCCTTCTCACTCTTCCCGAAGAGCTTAAGATCGTCCATGAAGAGGAGGTGATTGATGGTAAGCCCTCCCTTTCCCAACCTGTATCCTGCTCTCACTTTTCGCAGTATACTGGTCTGGGGCATCAGGGCAAGGACAAACAACAGAGGGGACAGACTATCTCCCTGGAAGATACCTCTCTTGATCTTCACGCTTCCCAAGGATTCTCCAGGACTTCATACTTTTGCCCAACAACTGTCTGATGCTATCTGCCACCTTGAAGATCTCTAGGCTTTTGGTGATCCAAGAATGAGGCACCATGTCAAATGCCTTTTTGTAGTCTATCCATCCCATGGCAAGACCAGTGTGTCTCCTCTTGCAATTCCTCATTACCATCTTATCAATAAGTAACTGGTCCTTTGTACCACGGGACTTCTTTCGGCATCCTTTCTGTTCGTCCGGTAACAAGTTGTTTGTGTGGAGGTGATGGTAGATTTCCTCAGACATAATGCTTGTCAACAGTTTCCACATTACGGACAGACATGTGATAGGTCTATAGTTGGTAACATCATTACCCTTGATTCGGTCTTTCATTATCAGAACTGTGGTACCTTTTGTCAACCACTCTGGTACCTCACCTGACATCAAGCAGTCATTGAACATGGTTGTCAGTTTTGGGTGGAGGGATGTTATATTTTTAATCCAATACCCCTGCACACCATCTGGGCCTGGTGATTTCCACTTGGTTAGTTTTTTGGCCTGCCCCTTAAGAGTTTCAACTGTGATACTCAAATCAGTTTGTTGGTGTTCCTGTTCACTAATCTCCTTCTGCACTGTCTCAATCCACACTGCCTGGTCATTATGTTTAACATCCTGCTCCCATATTCCTCTCCAGAATGTTTTAGTTTGTTCCGCCTCAGGGATCAAGTCGTTGCCTCTTTCTTTCCCTTCAAGCTGTCCAAACAGCATCTTCTGGTTGTTGTCAAACATGCAGTTCTGTCTATACTGACTGACTCTGTTCTCGTATCGCCTGATTTTTGCACTCTTTGCTACAATGCGTTGCTTCAGTTCCTCTATGATAATATTTAGCTTTTTCCTCCTAGTTTTGTACTTTATTTCCAGTCTATTTTTAGTGTCTATGTTTTTTAGTGTCCCATTCAGTAGGGACTCAAGCTTTCCAATGTCATTTCTCATTTCCCTGATTTGACCACTCAGTCGTTTCTTCCACCAAGGCTCTGATCTTTCTTGTTTGTTGTTTCCTCTCGCTTTTATACCAAGTAATTTCCTCCGTTTTTGCTGTTGCTTTGAGGATATTGTTGCACTGGTGAAGGCTCCTCGCCTCAAGGTATGGGATGACTTTGTTTACCTTAGCTGTTGTTTCTTTTAACTTGTTCCTGTCTACAAATCTTAGGTTCATAGGTTTCCCACTATCATTGTTCAATTCATCTACCACTAAGTTTAGGATATCAACCAAATCTTGTCCTAGCCCATCAGCATTCATCTCCTCAATGGCCGTATCTTTGTTCCAGTTATTATTTATTTCAGCATTCAGATCATTGTCTGCTTCGGATGGTTCCTCCGTTCTCTCGACCTCTTCACCTTCATTTCCCACTGGCTCGTTTGCCTGGCATACTCCACTCTCCATTTCCAAGCTAATCTCTCTGCTCAGTTCCTCCAGTTCCAACTCGCTTATCCACCCATTAGTTCTTATTACCCGAGCCTGCCCGGCCAATTTTTGTTCATCTAATTTAAATAGACCAATCTTGTTCCAGATGTTATGCATCCGTTTCCTATAGCCTTTCTCCTTGGGGTTACTCTTCAGGTAACATTGCATAACAGTTCTATTCAATTCTTTCGTCCAGTTGGTTCTGGTCCCTTTCCTTCTTCTTCCTCCGACACCAGCAGTATTTGGTTGACAGCCAGGTCCCTGCTGCTGAGCCATGGAGCACCTGTTGGGTGAGAGTCTGTCACATGACATTCTAGTCTCCACTTCACCGTTATTCGAACTGTTTAGGTTCGACATTTAAACACTCTTATCGAGGATTGGCGAATGTATGGTTACATAACCACCGGTGATTTCGTCACTCCCGGTGATTTTTGTGTGGCATTATCACACTGTAGACGAACATAAATAAACAAACAAACAAACAGGCAAAAAAAAACAACCAAAAATGAATAAGCATAAGTTTCATTGTAATGTAATGTTTGAATGTCTGACTTAGTTTTTCCCTTCCCTTCTCTGTCCGTCTGTTTGTTTTTCTCTTCATTTTTCTTTTCTTTACGTTTTTCGTTGTTGCTGTGCTGCTTTGATTTTGATTTTGTTCTTTTGATTTTGACCGGGTCATCAATTCAGTCTATTTATATATTTTGATGCCTTCCTCTTTTAGTGGGGACACTACGATGTAGCAGGAGGTAGTGGGAGAGAATAGCGGCGGTAGTGATAATGAGGCAGTGGTGGTGGTGATGTGATCGTAGTACTGTAGTGATAGTGTTGAAGTTGAAGTAGAAATAGAGGTTGAGAGGTTGAGGCAACTTGACCAGAGTTTTTAGCGTGGTAGTGGTGGTGGTGTTGGTGGTGAAATTATCTTTAGCTATTTAGCTATTTAGTCATTTTGCCATTTTCCTCCCTTTCGACTCCAACATTCCTGATCCAAAATTAAATATTAATATTGTTTATTAATATTGTCTAATATTGTCTAGTGATACCGCCACTTTCCCTCTTCGTAAGTTAACAGAAGGTAATGGGGGAATAGCGGTGGTAGCAATGAAGGAGTGGTGGCGGCGGTGATGGGATAGTGGTAGCAATGATGGTTAGAGTGGTGGCGGCGGTGACTATAGTGATGGCGTTGTCGTTACTGAGTTTTGTTGGATAGACTGTAGTTTTGTTTGATCGGTGAATCTATGCGGTTAGTCACGTATGTTTAATATATGTGTTGACATATTATCTTAATATTGGAATTAAACATTTTGAGAAAACTTGAGACAATAATAACAGTAATTATAACTATTATGCTGGGATTGGTGGTGGTGGTGGTGAAATTGCCGTTATCTAGCTGTTGTATTTAGTGTACACAGAGGAGTGATGGTATAGGTGGTGTATCTAGTTTGTGGTATTGGTGAAATTGCTGTTATTTGGCTGTTCTATATAGTGTAGACAGAGGGGGTTTTCTTCCATTTATAACCATTTTCTTTTTTGAATATAAAATGTATAATACAAAATTGAATATTTGAGCGATATAACAATATATTATGGATCCGAATTTTTCTGAGACTTGAGTCTGGTGCTTTACGTATCATTTGTACTCAGAATTGTTATTTCACAATTGATTTAAATATGTTAAAAATCAAAAACTTACGGGAGCGATTTCATGACCTTCTATCCACCACATGCGTCTTCTTCCCTAATTATTATTATTATTATTATGATTATTATTATTATTATTATTGTTACTATTATTATTACTTTTTTTTTCTCCCAATTCAATGATGTCCCAGAACAATATAAAAGAGATAATTGGCAATTTAGGTTCTGGAACAAAAAAGATAATTGGCAATAAGGGCAGAGGCCCCAGATTATCACAGCCTGGGCCCGCTCGTCATCGTGCCATTGTAATAGAGCCAAACAAGGCATTTAGTCTTGGCTGCTGGAACATACGGACGCTGCTTGACAGGGATTTCTTGGAGCATCCTGAACGAAGGACTGCTCTTGTTGGAAAGGAGCTTCGACGTTACGATCTTGACATCGTGGCTTTATCTGAGATGAGGTTAGCTGGAGATGGTCATCTTACAAAATTTTGTGGAGAATATACATTCTTCTGGAAAGGAAGAGATGAAAGAACCAAAAGAGAGGCTGGGGTAGGATTTGCTGTTAAGACTGTTCTTGTGAATAAATTAGAAGAATTCCCAGTAGGGATTAGTGAGCATCTTATGTCCATGAGAATTCCGCTGGATAAAGGAAGATATGCGACCCTGGTGAGTGTGTATGCTCCAACTATGAATTCTGTCGATGAAGAAAAAGTGTACTTTTACCATGCCTTGAAAGGTGTTTTAAGAAATATCCCTCAGGCAGACAGTCATCGTGCTTGGTGACTTTAATGCTAGAGTGGGTAGGGATTTTAACACATGGAATGTAATCGGAAGGCATGGGGTGGGAAAGTGTAACAACAATGGTATGCTCCTGCTGCAGATGTGTGAGGAGCTGGATCTGTGTGTTACCAACACCATGTTCCAACAAAAGAACAAGTTCAAGACCAGATGGATGCATCCTGCATCTAAGGAATGGCATCTTTTGGACTACATCCTAGTCAGGATGCGTGACAGACAGGATGTGCAGTGTGTTCGTGTTCTTCATGGAGCTGAGTGCTGGACGGACCACCGCCTGGTACGCGCAAAAGTGAAACTAATCACTAAACGTAAAATCTGGGCTCCTGGTGTTGCCCTGCCCAAAAGATTGAATGCTGCTCGCCTTAAGGATAAAAATGTGAAGAGGACATTGGAAGAAGAGATGCAGGCTGCAGATCTTGGTGAGGATTGGCCGACCCTTAAAAAGTCGGTTTATGATGTAGGCAGGTGTGTTCTGGGATTGGTGCAGAGAAAACATCAGGACTGGTTTAATGAGAATGGTGTACATATAGAAGACTTGTTGGCTGATAAGAGGCGTGCCCTGTCACGCTACTTGACGGCAAAACCACAGGAGAGGAATAAGTTGCGTGAGGAACTCAAGGATGTAAAATCACATGTTAGGCGGAGTCTTTCTCAGATGAAGGATCAGTGGTGGAGTGAGAAGGCTGGTGAGATACAAACTGCGTCAGATTCCAATACAAACTGCGTCAGATTCCAATAACACAAAGCTGCTGTACAGTCTCTTGCGTGAGGTTTATGGACCGTCTTCTTCTCTGGTGACACTGCTTCACAGCAAGGATGGCAAAGAACTTCTTCGTGACTCACAAGGAATTCTACGAAGGTGGCGAGAGCACTTTGATGATCTTTTGAATCAGCCGTCTGTCGTCAGTGAAGATTTCCTCAATCTCATTCCAGAAAGTCCTGTGAAATTAGCTCTCGCATAACCTCCGATGCTTGCGGAGGTTGCAGTGGCTATCTCGTGGAAGGTCTCCAGGTATGGATGGCATACATGCTGAGCTCCTACAATATGGTGGTGAGAGACTCCTGCAACATCTTCACTCTTTGTTTGGCAGGAGATAGGCTAATGAATCCGTACCTGAGGACTGGAGAGATGCAGTAATGGTGGTCTTGTGCAAGGGAAAGGGTAACAGGAATGATTGTGGGAACTACAGAGGTATATCATTGCTTTCTGTCGTAGGGAAAGTTTTATGTAGGGTGCTTCTGGACTGTTTGCTGACACACATTACAGATTGTGTTCTTCCTGAAAGTCAATCTGGTTTTCGTGCTGGACGCGGCACTACTGATATGATCTTCTCAGCTAGACAGCTCCAGGAGAAGTGCATGGAACAAGGCTTGGATCTGTATCAGGTTTTTGTCGATCTGACAAAAGCTTTCGATACTGTTAAGAGATGCCTTATGGAAGGTTCTCCAGAAACTTGGTTGCCCTGATAAGTTCCTTGCTTTAGTTAGGTCTTTCCATGACGACATGAAGGCTTGGGTTAATGTCGTAGGTAACATGTCGGAGCCTATCTCAGTAAAAAATAGAGTGAAACAGGAGGATATTCCAGCACCGACCCTGTTTGCCATATACTTTGCAATGGTTTTCTGTATTGCACTCAGGAATTGCGAGCACAGTGTTTACATCTGATATCGAACCTCAGGCAGCATATTTAACATCAGGCGCTTTGCTGCAAAGACAAAAGTATTTACATCAATCATAAGAGACCTCTTGTATGCAGATGATTGCGATCTTGTAGCGCACACAGAGAGTGATATGCAGCACATTTTGAATGCATTTTCTGACGCTTGCACTGCCCTAGGATTGACTGTCAGTCTCAAGAAAACCGTCGTCATGTACCAACCTGCCCCTGGTAAGCAGTACACTGAACCAAATATCTATGTGTATGGTAAACGACTTGGAGTGGTTGATCAGTTTGTCTACCTGGGAAGCACTGTCAATCGATACAGCAACCTTGATAGTGAAATCTCACTTAGGATTAGGAAAGCAAGTGATGCTTTCGGAAAGCTAGAAAGGCGACTCTGGGGTCGGCGAGACATATGCAGGAGGACAAAGGTAAAGGTGTACAAGGCATGTGTGCTCTCTTGTCTTTTTTATGCCTGCGAGACCTGGGTCATATATCGACACCACCTTAAGCAATTGGAGCGTTTCCATCAGATGTGTCTCAGACGGATCCATGGCGTTCACTGGAGGGACCACAGTGATGTCGAGATTTTGGAAAGCTCTATGTGTGACAGTATAGAAGCTCTTGTGCTTAAGCAACGACTCCGTTGGAGTGGTCACCTTGCCAGGATGAAGGATTCTAGAATAGCAAAACAACTCTTCTATGGAGAGTTAGTTAAAGGAAAACGACCGCCACATAAATCAAAAAAGAGGTATAAGGATTCCTTGAAAGCCTCTTTGAAAGACGCTAACATCTCTGCTGATACATGGGAAAATATTGCTGCTGATCGTAATAAATGGAGAAAGAATGTATATTAGGGAAAAGTTGCCTTTGAGGCATCTCGAATCGCATACGAGAAAGTAAAGCGGGATGTGAGGAAGGGCATTGCTGTTGCACTTCCAGACAGCGAGGGTCCTCCTCTGGTGTTGACATGCAGCGTCTGTGCGAGACTCTGCCTAAGCAAAGCTGGACTCGAAAGTCATCTTCGCAGTCATAAAGTAAGACCAGTGGTTGACTACCAGGCTGATGTTGGAGATGCTACTCATCATGCTTGCCAAGCATGTGGTAGAGAATGTAAATCAGCAGGAGGGCTCAAGCGACATGCAAAAGTACATGAACTCCAACCACAGCCGGCTATTCCCAGTGAATGTTTTGGTTGCCGACTCTGTGCAAGACATTTTAGATCATTGGCTGGGCTAAAAAGCCACATTCGATCGCAGCGCTGTTAGTTGCTATCGTGTGTGTGTGTGTGTGTATAGATATGTTTATGTGTGTGCGTGTGTGTGTATATATATATGTATATTATTATTGTTGTTGTTGTCGTTATTATTGTTGTTATTATTATTATTATTATTGTTATTAATATGTGTATGTATATATATATGTATGTATGTGTGTGTATATATATATATATGTGTATATGTATATATATATATATATTTTTTTTTTTTTTTTGTCGTGCAATGGCCATACTCGATAATGAGGGGGCAGCCATCATGTATGTATGTATGTATGTATGTATGTATGTATGTATGTATGATTGTATGTATATGTATACACCAACACCCTTCATCACCATTGCTTCTTTTTCTTGTCGTTTCTGTTGTTCTTGTAACTGTTGTCAAAGTTGAAGTTGTCCTTATTTTCATTTTCTTTGATTTTTTTCGTTTTTCTTTTATCTCCCTATGGAATTCGTTGACAAGTTTCTTTTATTTATTTTCTTCGTTTTCTTCATTCAAATGCATTCACACTGGCTGTCTCAAAGACGTACAAATATGGCTTATAAAACTTACCTAAGTAAATAGCATTCTAGTGCCCCCCAAAGCTTCACCCCCCCCCCCCCCCCCCCCCCCCCAGCTTCCCCCAGGGGGTCATATTCCCCCACCCCACCCCGTTGAGAACCTTTGATTTAAATCAATTACAATAATTTTCTTCTTTAATCTTTATCAAAACATATATCCACTAAAGTATGATGGCTTTGTTCTATCTATCTATCTATCTATCCATCCATCTTGAGAATGCTATTGAGATCCAAAAGCTCATCCTGCAAGCCATATAGACTTTATTGTAGGTACTTCAGTTGAGGTCATTGTCAATAATTACTCTTAAGCCTCTTACTATTGTTCATATGAGAAGTCCTCCTCAGAGAAGAGAATATCACAGTTTAAGTACATCCTCTTTTCCAAAGTGGATGACCTCACATTTTCCCCTCATTTAACAGCATATTTTAGGTTAAACTGGAGTTTTATCTCGTCATTAGGAAGCACAATAGATGTCTTTTGCTGGAAGAATGGATTCTGATAATCACAGCATACTGGCTTCTGCTTTACAGGAAATAATAAATCCCCTGCAATAATTTTCCATGAACTCTTTCCTATGTTAGATATATTTTTCAACAGAATTCTATAGTAGATTCTGTTGAAGGACTTACTGAAGTCAAAATATATGGAACCTGTGTTGATGCCGTCTTTCAAAATGTTTAAGATACTCTCAAACCGTGTAGAAGCAATGTTAAAGAGTCTCTGCTTCACAAAAAGCCATGCTAATTGAGATTTAGGAGATTGTTGCTCTCCAGGAACACATTCTTGATCTCACTATCTTCTAAAATACTTTACTGATACTGCAAGTAATTATTTCCCTTTTTGAAAACTGGGATGACAAATTGGGATAAAATGTTTTCGAGTATATAACCTGCTTTTAGCGATTTTCTCCACAGATTAACTAGATTCAAGTTTGTGTTGGCACTCCTTCAGCATGCATGCAGTGAATTTATCAAAGCCTGATATTGAGCAGTGTTTTATTTTATCTATTGCTGCTGTGATATCTTGTGTGTCAAAAGTTATAGCAGGGATGAAAATGTTGATGGTTTTCTTTACTGATTCCACCTAAACAACATTTGTGGCATCACTGAAGACAAAGTCATACTGTTTCTGTAAAATCCTCCCCCATTTCTTTATAGTCATTATGGAGAATGTTGTTTTCATCAATCAGTGAACCAATAGGTGAAACTGACTCTATAGTTTTTGGCATATGTAAACTAAGCTTTTCCATTGCATTTAATTTTCTCAATGACCCTGTCTTCATCTATGACTCTTTCATTTTTGATGATAGTGTCCATGCTCTTTTGAAGATGATGTTTATTTTTTATTCGAGTGTTGTTATTGTTGCCAAATGCAGGTGTTACTGCCTACTGTATTCAGTTGATTCATTTTTTTTTTTATTTAATCTTTATATTTTCCCAATGAGGATTTTTGTTTTCTCTCTTGGGATCTTACTTTTATTTTGGTTACTGTGTTAGTGTGGTTTCAACGTATATTGATAACTTATATTCTCAAAAACATGCCAAATAGCTTTGATGGGTTGATATCCGAGATGCCATTTATAATTGTTCCTTAGTTTGATTTTTGCAGATACATATTGTCAACTGGTTGTGCTGGAGAGAATGAGGTTGGTTTGTTCTTGGAATGCTGGAAACTAAGCTTACATTGTATTATATGGTTGGAGAGAAAAGGTTACCCAACTGAGATATTATAGATATTAATAGACTAGCTGCTAAACACTTGAAACAAAATACATTTATGTCTTGGCTCAATGATAAACTGTAACAAGAAAATATCATTCATAAGGGTAAACATTCTTTCTAGTACCACTTTGTTAGGGATTGAAATGTAATTACCTGCTTTCAGAGTATTTGGCAGCCAACACACATAAGGAAAGTTGAAGTCAACCATCATTATTATGTTTCATAAAGGGCAGGGCATTGGCAGTATCAGTTGAGGCTCGAACGCCATGCTTTGCAGTATAGAGTTACGGCCCTTTACCGTCTGAGTTCAAATCCTGCCTCGGTTAAATTTGCCTTTCATCCTTACAGAGCCGATAAAATAAAGTACCAATAATGCACTGGGATAATTGCTGGCATTGTGCTAAAGGTAGAAACAATTATTATGTTTCATAAATCACATTTTTGTGTAAAGGATTTAATTTTGTTGAAACACAGCAGAGATACTTTAAGTGGTCTGCAGAGTCCTATTATGGTTAGGTCATTAATAATTGTTTCTACTTTTGGCACAAGGCCAGCAATTATCCCAGTGCATTACTGGTGCTTTATTTTATCGATCCCGATGAAAGGCAAAGTTAATTGAACAGACAGATTCACTGTAGCCGTTGGAAAACATATCTTGTATTCGTGGTAGGGAACTCAATGAACAAAATAATCGCTTCTCCCTTTCTTCAACCTACGTGGTCAATGTTAATTCTTCTTAACATCAAGTGTGAGTTGTTGAAGTGTGTTTCAGGATGAAGAATGGGTTGTGATTTGTCTGTCAATCCAATCCTCTATATATGGAATCTTCTTTTCGTTTTTTTTTGGGGGGGGGGGGTGTATTGTTCATTTAGAAGGAATGTTGAAGCTAAGGTTACTGTTTGTTTGTTGTTTTAAGGGTCTAGTAACATGTGTGCCCATTATTGTTTAGTGGCTACACAAGAAGTAGTTTGTGGGCTGAGAAGTTAACACTTTATGAATAATATATTGTTTTTGTGTTATCTAACTAAAAACCAGTTGATTTCTTTAGGTATTTAAATAAAAATAACTTTGATCAATTGCTGAACTTTTAAAATATCTTACATATTATAATCAGGTCATTTGAAGATTAAATTTGAGGAATTTGGGTCAGATTCTTATTGTCAGGTCATAAGTCCAATGTATCTATAATTGTAAGTTGCCTGATTAATCATATGGATATAATAGCTAGCATGTTCTTTAATTACTGATCTTAATGTGCATTTGTGTGTAAAGAAACACAATATATATCTGTCAATACATATAAATGTACACACACACACACACACCTGTCCAATTATATGTTTGTCTATCTTATTCATCTCTGTATATTTGTCTGTCTTTTGTCTGTCTCTTAGTCTCTCTGTCTCTCTACATGTATATATATATATATATATATATATATCCCTTTCAAAGTACCTATGTATTTGGCTATTTAACTACCTGTCAATTTATCCATTTACTCCACTAATTGTGTGAGTATGTATTTAACATAATTCCTGTTGTAGTGATTCACAAACTATTAAGATAGTTTTTAGAATGGATATTTCTCTGGAAGAGTCATTTTAAATGCATGGTGGTGTCCTACAAGTCTATCAGGTTCTTGAATATAAAACATTTAAATGCTACCTTACACACACACATACACAAGATGTCTTATGTGTGTATATATACATGTGTGTGTGGTGGTGGATTAGCAGTATCGGTAGAACGTCAGACAACATGCTTTGCAGCAAAGAGTTATGGCCCTTTACGTTCTGAGTTCAACTCCTGCCGAGGTTAACTTTGCCTTTCATCCTTACGGGGTCGATAAAATAAAGTACCAGTAATACACTGGGTTAATTGCTGGCCGTGTGCCAAAAATAGAAACAATTATTTAAAAAAGACAGAGATGACAATAACAAACAGACAAAAATAAAAGAATAGCACAGAGTCAGTAAAAACAAAGAACATAAAAAAATGGTATGATAAAAAGATGGTAATAATGAACAGATAAATATGAAAGAAAGTATAAATAACATTGCTTGATCATCAGCTATTTCAGATGTCCATACAGTTTCTACACATAAAAAGGTACTGGAGAGTTATACTAAACAGGAGTGGGCTGATGAGTTGATGAGCTACATACACACTAAATTTGTTGCTCTACTAATTGCCAACTGCACCTCTGTACATGGCTTGTATGACCCACACAAGCCATTCATCTATCCCTAGCTTCCTATGGTGATCACCAAATTACAGAACATGGGTCTCTGGCAAAGGCTTATATCAGGTTAATGAATATTAAGCATAGGGGCTTACTCTTAGCTAAGAATTTCTGCAGTTTTTCTCACTAGGAAGATGGCATTGGGAGTGCTTCACTCTGGCACAAAACCAAACTGCATCATCACTTCAAGATTAATTCTGTACCTCCATGCACATGAATCTATCCTGATGCTGCCCAAAATGTTCATTAGTCACCAACTAAGATAATGCTATCACTGTCACTAGTCATTGAGATAATCTGCAGGAGAACCCTGGAAGTGGTCTCTCTGCTCATCTGATAAAAGTAACAATTGTATTATCCAAGACTAATCATCATCATCATCATTGTTTAACGTCCATTTTCCATGCTAACAAAAGCTTAATTATCTTATCACATATGCTGACTTCTTTGATTACTTTATCCATCAATTTCTCTGCCAATAGTTCACCACTTATGCCATAGCTGCTAACTATCAGAAGAATTTGTACCTATGTTCCTTGCTCATGAAGAGTTTGGGTGAAGTTCCTCTCTATCTTACCTCATGCACATGGCACACATCCACAGGCCTCCACTCAAGCTTCTCTACAATTTCTCAAAAACTACCTACAAATCCTAGTCAACTCATTATTATTAATAAACTTGATTCTACTATATTAGAAAATGTTTGTTCTTATCTATTATTCTATATCTTAACAATTCCAACACACACACACATACATATATATATATATATATATATATATATATATATATATATATAAAAATTAGAATTGGAGCTTTGAAATAGCAATATATATATGGATGTATATATAATGTATTTTGCAATACACTTTATGCTTAATTAAAAGCATTTTGAAGACCGTAAGCTATTGTTTTAAAGTAGTGACAAATTCACTCACTTTGATCTCAGCAAACAGAGGAGATAAGCCGACAAGACTTGTTTCGCTTTGGTTGAAGCTTATCAAGGCCAACTACCCCGCTCTGCATAATCAGCTCCTGATTATTTACTAGATTTCTATAAGAATATAACATCAATGATCTCAGTAAACAGGTGGGGTAGTTGGCCTTGATAAGCTTCAACCAAAGCGAAACAAGTCTTGTCGGCTTATCTCCCCTGTTTGCTGAGATCAAAGTGAGTGAATTTGTCACTACTTTAAAACAATAGCTTACGGTCTTCAAAATGCTTTTAATTAAGCATAAAGTGTATTGCAAAATACATTATATATACATCCATATATATATATATATATATATATACCATATGTATTCATGTGTATGTCACAGATAGATAAGTCACATCCATTTTACAAAAACATTTATAATGTATTTTGAATTTATGTTTTGTAGATCCAATAGATAAGTCTACATGCTGGTTTTTCAGATCATGTTTTTGTAGAAAAAATGCACCTTATACACGAGTATATAGAGTATATATCATTCAGATGTATGTTATCTGGCTGGGGAAATGTAAGGATCCCTATTATCATGACAGTGATCTAACAATGTTTTATTTTTGTTTTGTTTTTTACATTTAGCAAGTCTGTGTTCGGTTTGTCAGTCATCAAGGTGTAAATGCAAGTTGTATTGTCAATGCACATGTATTAAAATCAGTTAACAACCATGGAGGCTTGTAGTTTAATGTGCTTGACAACATGTGGAGGTGTGCCACTATTTACACGAAACAAAGGAACTAAACGGCAGCTTCCCTTCCCACTCATTGGTACATTAAATGGTATTCAAATGTTTGCTGCCTCAAGAGATATGGAACTGCAGTCAACTACTACAGAAAATTCTAAAGTGTTTTGGAAAGTATTTCAGGACAGCATTACTTTGATACTAATTACTGATGAATATTACATCTCAGACTGCCATATTGGAAACTTTCTGAGAATCATCTTCAATGTTATTGTTTTTTTCTGTGGTCAAGAAGAAGTTTTTAACATTAAAAATCCAGAAAGGTTCAAAAATGAAATTAAAGTCTGTTTTAAACTGATTGATGACCTGTTGAACCAAGTGAACAGTGCTTGTTTCTCTGCTATGACAAACACTGTTGAAATCATTTCAGCACCTGACTGCCTTCCGCTTCAAAACTTCTTGGATGCTTTTTGTGATGCCACAGAAACACCCTTTGGGTGTTTAACAGTCCACAAAAAGGTTGCTATTGCAACACGCAGGTGGTGGAATTTATCTGCAACTGAGCTAATACTACTTAATATGTTGGCTGATTCATCAACAGTGAATGCCTCCACCTCAACCAAAAAGCTTTCAAAGTGCATTTCCCAAGATATACCTATATACTTGACGGATGAAAGTCCTACAGTTCCATATCGTCTACTCATTTTCAACTTGATAAAAGATGTCCAAGTATGTCTCTTATGTGGTTCAAACCCAACTTTAGGAAAACTAGAGAGAGAAATAACAAGGTTCTGGAAACCAGCTCTTGACACTTTGAAATCAGTACATCAAGTTTATCCACAAAATTTTCAAATGACAACACCCATTGATCCAAACATCCTTGGGTTTCTGTTACTAAATAATGAAACTCACCGATGCCTGAGTACGATTTCACCAGAGCTAGAAGAAACTAAAGACAAAAAAACTTTATCCAGAAAAAAACGGATAGAAATCTTGAGAAGTTTCTATCATCAGATCATCGGTTCATTTTTTACTTCCACAATTG
The DNA here is from genome assembly GCA_964016885.1 of Eledone cirrhosa. Taxonomy (NCBI): domain Eukaryota; kingdom Metazoa; phylum Mollusca; class Cephalopoda; order Octopoda; family Eledonidae; genus Eledone; species Eledone cirrhosa. The sequence continues at coordinate 78,425,507 of OZ024741.1, read as the reverse complement.
ATCAGAGTAACACAGATCCTTCCAAATTGAGCCACAATGCTACAGAGACCTACATTATAACAAACACCCACAAGTGCTATGCCATTCAGTCTCTACCATATCAATTCTTTATTCTTTATAACAATGATGTTCCAACATATGCCATGCGCAGTGTCACACAGAAGACACTGTCTATGCTTACTAAAGATAAATCCATTCAAATTTAACAGGAGTTACCAATAATAGAAATCTTTTCTTAATCACAATTGTTACAAATCCAACCAAAGAGGATTTGTTATAGAACTTCACTTTTAGTTTTGGTTGATAAGTAACAGATTTCTTTAATCTTAACAAAAATGTTATTTCTTATGTAAAAAACGTCATTCCTTCTAACACACACACACAAAATGTATTGATGTTTGTAGCTTAATAAAACTTTTTTCAATTAATTTCATATTTGATTTTTTTCTTTTGAAAAATTAGATTACATACACTCACAGAGAGAGAGGCAAGGACGGTGGGGGGGGGGGGGGGGGGGTAGATAGAGAAAGAGAAAAATGGACTGATAGATATGGATTGATGGATGCTAGAAAAACAGATGGGTAGATAAATAGACAAAAAGATAGAAATACATACAAATGGTTCCAGTAGCTTCCATGAGTAAAAATGGCAATATTTTTTTTCAATATTATCATCGTAATCATACTTCACACATTCAGAAATTATATCTGCAAAATACGACTTTTTACAAAAGTTGTAAGGAAACAAAGAAGTTCACTGTAGTTATGAATATATGTATCTATATATATATATATATATATATATATATATATATATATATAATTTTGAGTATGTGTTTACCAACACTTCAATATGCAGGTTGGAGCATCAACGAAGTGCGCAGGTTGGTCTGTTTAAACAGGAGCAATGTAAAAACAAGAAGCGTAATTCAAGAGGATAAATTACCTTCGTTTATTCATATTCGCTGCTATATATATTTCAGTGATCGCCATTATTCAACAGCTATGACCTCATCATGCAGTAAGAACTTGAACAGAAAAAACAGGAATAATAGATTTTACCTTGTTAATTCATTGATATGTTCAGATCCAGAGTGTGGTGTTAGTCCTCTAAGGAACTGAAAGCATATGCTTTCAGTTCCTTAAAGGACTAACACCACAGGTTGTGTATGTGTGTGTGTGTATAACATGACTCATACACTGTTCACTTTCCTGACATTTGTACATTATTCTATCTACTACAGCACTCACTGTAAATGAGGTTGGTGTTAGGAAGGGCATCCAGCTGTAGAAATCAAGCCAAATCAGTTCCTGTATGAGCAAGGCATGGTCAGCCGACCAGACACTGCCCACAACAGGACAACCCGTCTAACCCATGCTAGCGTGGAAGAACGGACGTAAAACGGTGATGATGATGATGATGATACATGCACCTTTGATGAGTTGTAGTGCACCTGAGCACTGTACACAATAATTTTCATTTTTATTATTATCCCATAACTGCAATGGGCATTTCCTGGATAATTTGCACTCACTTTTATTAACATAGGATTTAAAATAATCATAGATCCTAATCTAACCAATGCCAACTTCTTAGATGTAAACTTGGATTTAGTTACTGCATGACTTTGACTCTTCATAGATGTCTTAATAACATCTATTTGGTAAAGAGAGGATTTCATAGGTATAGAAAGTGATTACATTGATAAAACTGAAAAATAAATGTTATTTTCACTTAGGGATTTCTGTCATCAATAGTTTTCTTACTCAAGCATACATGGCTATCAATAATAATGGTTTCTGATCTAGGCACAAAGCCAGCAATTTTGGGGGAGGGGAAAGTCGATTAAATTGACCTCAGTGTGTTACTGGTACTTTATTTTATTGACCCCATAAGGATGACAGGCAAAGCTAACCTCGGTGGGATTTGAACTCAGAACGTAAAGGGACGTAACTCTTTGCTGCAAAGTATGGTGCTCGACTCTCTACCAATTCTGCCAATCCACAAAAAAGCAATAATGGTTAATTAAAATCAATTAACCTGCAAAAAAAATGCCGAAACATACCAATTAATCAGCCAAATGGCCAGTATTGCCGATACTGATACTGATTATTTGCCGATTAATCAGTATAACTCTAGTATGTATTTACATATATACACACACATACACACACATCCTGAAAGGATGGATGGTAGACATTCGTGAGAATGACATATGACAGAGGAGAGGATATTTGGAGTTTTATTGTTTTTTTAATCAAGGTCAACTTTGTGCTTTCTATCACTCACACACTCTCTCTCTTTCTCACTCACACGCACACATATTCTTTCCTTCTCTCTCAGAACACTCCTAATACAGAGGCAAACACACAATGATATACACTAATACTATCATGACCAACATTAACCTACTACTTAGATCGTTACCAACGCCACCACCAACATCATTTCTAACACTACCAACACCACCAACATACTACCTACATCATTACTACCATTACCACCACAACCACCACCACCACACTGTCAACATCATTACCCCTGCCACCACCACTAACATACTTTTAAGACCACTACAAACACCATCTAGCCAACACTTTCACCAACCACAATTATCTCACCATGATGCTAATGGCTCAGATACTTAGATTTGAACAAATTGTTCAAGAGATGTAAACAGAGAACTGGATTTATTCAAAGATATAGAAAGATAGACTGGGAAGCAGCTTTTAAAAAAGTATCTTAAATATTATAATTTTCATTGTCTCGTTTCCTATCATAGTGTGTTTGTCTTTGTTGTTGTTGTTGCTGGTGTTGTTGTTGCTGCTACATTCACTATTTGGGATATATTGAGGGACATATACCATTTTCTACATTTTAGAATTTAAAGTTGTTTAAATTAACCAATTTTCTTTTTTTGATGTTGTTGAGGATTACCATTAGAACCAAACAGAACAATGTATTTAAACACACATACACACAAATATATATATATATATATATTTATATATATATATATATATATGTACATATGTATATGCATATACATATGTACATATATATTTGAAAAAGGGGAAATAATGACTTCACTTATAGTTGGTATTCTATAACAATTTAATTTTATAATTTTGCTATGTACCTCCTACATAGCAAAATCATAAAATATAAAATTGTAAAATTATAAAATGAAATTGTTATAGAATACCAACTTCAAGTGAAGTCATTATTTTCCTTTTTTCAAATACCAAGGATCTCACACATTTTTCAATATATATATATATATATCAATATATATATATATATATATATATATATATATATATATATATATATATATATATATACTGTAAATGTGGTTGGTGTTAGGAAGGGCATCCAACTGTAGAAAACCTGCCAGACAGTCCTATGCGAGCAAGACAATCACTCTTGCCTCAAGTGGGACTACCCCCGTCCAAACCCATGCAAGCGTGGAACACGGACGTTAAACGTTGATGATGATGATGATGATATATTTACATATATATATATACACACACACACATATATAAATATATATACACACATATATATATATATATATATATATATATATATATATATATATATATAAATAATCATCATCACATCATTTTGTTTTATGTCTATTCATACATACAGTGTATATTTTTTCCATCTTGTTTTACAATTAGTCATCCTTTTTGTAAGTATTGATTTATTGATATTGATTAACTGTATTTGGTTGTGCATGTGTGTGGTTGTGTATATTGCCAAATGGTTAAGCAGTTCATTTCAAAATCATTAAGTCCTGAGTTCAAACCTACCATGTGACATCTTGGAACCTACCGTGTGACATATTGGGCAGCTGTCATTTGCCAAAGCCTCGAGCTGATTCATGCTTAGTGAATGAAATTGTCAGATGGACTGTACCTGTAATTCAAAGCACCAGTGATCATCATCCATGTGCATCACATGCTCCTACCAGCAGTCTTATCTCTTGCACACCACTTCGGATTCCTCTTAAAACCAGTTTCTCCCTCAGTTCATCCAAGCTCTTCTTTTCTCTCACATTTACATTGCACATCCAATGTGTGTGTGTAAATATGTATAGAATCATGTTTGTGTGTATGTGTAAATATGTATAGACTCGTGTGTGTGTATAAATATACATAATAGCATTTTGATCATCCTTTTTATGACCATTTTTCCATAGGTCTTCAGTTCTGTATCTTGCCACATGTCATGTTCCTTTGACAGTTCCCTTGTGAGGTTCAGCATTTTGAGATCAACTTTAACTACTTCTGCTTAAGTCTTCCTTTGTCTTATGCTTCTATAGCTTACTTCAATTTGGAACTCTTGGCACTTCTTCACCTAATGATCATCATCCATATGCATTACATGTCTATGCTAGTACAAACTTCTCTCCTGCACTCAACAGCTGATACCTCTTACACTCTCAACTTATCTATCCCTAGTTAATGTGCACCAATGGAACATGCTTGATTAATTTCTTTCTAACCTTTGCATATCCTCTGTATTCTGTGCATAAATCTCACTATCATGTAACATTGCACTATGTACACACATCATACAATCTAGCTTTCATTCAAAGAAAGAATCTCTTTGTTGCCAGTAGAAGTAATAGCTCCCTTTTTCACCCTGTTCTTATTATCACTACTATGCTGTAAAAGCACCTTCCCCCTTTGCTATTTAGATCACCTGGGCATCATAACTTATTGATTTCTTCTATGTAGCCTTTCAAGTATTTGGAAGACTCTATTTTATTGATTCTTTAATTGCTAATAATTCCTGGATATCTGCTACAAGGGAAATCTATCTTCTTTATCATCTTACTTGTAGTCCCACTACACCTCTTGTAGACCCATTTTTTACACTGAGTAGATCATATGGAATTCCTACTTACTCTTTTTCTGCATATCAAGCATGGCAATTTGCTTGTTGGTAGCTGGATCCTGTCTACTTTACTATTTACAAGGATTTTAGTAAATATATAAACAGGAGGTTGAATGATGATGATGATGATGATGATGATGATTATCATTATCACCGTTTATGTCTGTTTTTTACTCTTGAATGGGTTGGGTGTATTTGTCATTGTCTTAGACCAGATAGGTTGGAGCGTCCTCATCTTACCCATACTTTCCATATTTGGTTTGTTTTCTGTAGCTTAATACCTTTCCTAATACCAATCACCTTACAGAGTGAACTGGGTGCTTTTTATCATGACACCAAAACAACCAACTGACAAGTTGGACTGGGCACTTTTTCATCATTTCACGAGCACAACCACCTTACAGGGTAGGCCAGGTGATTTTTGTCATGTCACTAATGTGACCCCATTACAATTACAGGGTGTACTGAATGTATTTTATTATGACACAAGCACTAGAAAGGTTGTCACATGCTTGGCCAGACTAAAGAGTCTTCTTAAACCCTACATTGTTTCCATTTGGTTGCCAAATAGTCTAGCCTTCAGTCTCTCACTACACTTACTTTTGGTGTCACAGTGCTCGTATTGGTGGTTGGGACTTTTGTATTTTTGCATACCACGAGTCTGCATCATCATTATCATCATCATCATTTTACGTCCGCTTTTCCCTGCTTGCAAGGGTGGGACGGGAACTGATTCTGGCTTGATTTCTACAGTGCTGGGTGCTTTTTTCCGTGGCGCCTACACGTCCACTTTACAGTGTGGGCTGGGTGCTTTTTTGCCATGGCACCTCCACGACCACTTTGCAGTGGAATGATAGGGACCCCAGTCCTATCATCTCATTTCTACAGCTGAGTAAACTGAAGCAATGTGAAATAAAGTGTCTTGCTCAAGGAAACAAAACATCACCCGGTCTGAGAATTGAACTCACAACCTTTCGATTGCAAGGCCAATGCTCTAACCACTAAGCCATGTGCCTCCATATCTATTTGTATGTATATATATGTATGTATGTATATGAATGCATGTGAGAAATGAATCTAAGACTAGCAACTAAGTTTGGGATACAATGAATATATAAATCTGTCTTGAGTACTTTTTCCCCCTGTTTGTATTCTGAAACACACACACACATACACACACTCTCTCAGGTATACATTTGTGCACACACTTATTGATATATATACATAGACATACCGACACATATCCATCTGCACACACATCTCATACATAGACTGTGGGAACTACATAAAATGTCTTATTCAAGTTTAACTGAAGTACTGTAGACCTAAGGTTCTCAACAGGGGGCATATGCACCCCCGGGGGGCGTTTCGGAACTCCAGGGGGGCATTTGGGAGCAAGGTCGCATTAGGGGGGCGTTTGGAGCTGGGGGAGGAGGTTAGGGGGGTGCTGGGTTTTTCTATTTTTAGGATCTCAATTACCGGACATGCCTGCACACCTGCTCACAGCTGCGGTCAGACTATAGTTAAGCTGTCTGCGGTAATTAAGATCCTAAACATGGAAAAACCCACAGTCAACTGAGTCAAAGACACTTTGAGCGCAGCCAGTTAGAATCTTATCTTTCCTTCACCGATAACAATGTATTTCATGTCTGAAATTATTGACTCAACCGTAACGAATTAACACTATGTAGATCTATTTTATTCCCTATTGTATAAATAATATTACAAATAAAAAAAAAGAAAAGAAAAAAACAGAAGCGAGTAGAACACACATCTAGGACCACATACAACACATAATCAGATAATACACACATGTTTGGAATATTGTTAATCAATTTTTTAGTAATCTACTGATATAAAAATCAGTAGTATATTGAAAAATGAAAAAATAGGGTGGCGGGTGGGGGGCGTTTCGTGATTTTGAGGGACAAAAGGGGGCGTTTGGCCAAAATGGGTTGAGAACTTGTGCTGTAGACTATACATTTATATATGTGTGTCTGTGTGCGTGCGATTATAATATATTTAATGTATGAGTGTGTATATATATATATATATATATATATATATATATATAAAGGAGGAGGTTATAGTTCACTTGAAGCATTGTGTAATGAGGTATAAACGTTTGAATATGTATAATAAAGCCAAACAATGCAGGTATGGACATAGAAAAAAGAATGCAATTGCAAAATATATTGTTGACAATTCGTCTTTTACCTTAGATTTATTTAAATATATATATATATATATATATATATATATATATATATATATCAAGATAAGCAGAACAAGTAAAATTCAACCAATTTTTCAAAATAAATCAAAATTAATATACAATTAAAATTAATCAAAATTAAAAAATATAATATAAATATTTACCTATTCAAATGGCCCTAACTGTACAGTTTCACGGTGCAAAACATTAAATATCACGAGGATATTAATGGAAAAGCAACGATCATCAGAGAAGCATTTTCCTGTCCTAGGGTTAAAAACCCCAGGAACGACAAAATATATGACCTCACTCCAACTAATACAGGTCTGAAAGGTCGTGAAAGTGACCCGTAAATACATTGGTGTATAGTGAAGGCGGGAAATCATAGACTAGCCGTCTATGATCGCTACTAAAAAGATTTTTAGCAACTAAATAGAACGACAAAGATTTATCTCTACATACTGGAGATTGTTGAATAAGGTTAATATATATCTGAGGGTACAATGTACCCCATATATATATATATATATATATATATATATATATGGCTTATTCAAAATTCAGAAAAGCAATATAAGTGAAGTATGAAAATAATCTATATGTATATATGTATTATTTTCCCATCAAATAGTAGCAAATCCAACATATTAAAATAAAAGGGATATGTAAAATACTACTAGAAACAGCAGCTGAGTAACATTTAAAGACATTTTACTGAAACCCTCTGTTACCATTATGTGTTTCAATAAATTTGAAAATAATTGGAAATGTTGATGGATTTAATAAAATTTTGAAGTTTTTCATTAGTAAACTAATGCTTGGAACAATACTTAACAAAAATTTCTTAAATAACATTATGGTAGAGGTATTAATATAAGTATGGACATTTTAATGTTGGCAGTTTCATTAAATCAGTTGGTATCAAAAGGGTTAAAACACAGAAGTTATATAAAAGATATTTTTAATAACATTTAGAAAGTCAGTGAAAATCCACATATTGTATCTTTTGATGTAGTGAATTTCTAAACATAAATCTCTCACAATTATAGAATAGAATCGATAAAATTCTGTCTGGTGAGTTTTGCAGATGAAATATCAGAACATATAGAAAAAGAATTAATAATTAAAATTTATTCTTTAAAACATTATGTTAACTATTATTGACGAAAATTCAAAACACTGTGCAGCCTACTTAAATTCCGAATGAAAGATACATACTTTTCAAAGACTTTTTCACCATCTTGCTCAGGGTCTACTCATGGGTCTCCTGCCAGTTGTAAAAGCATTTCTTTACCAATTTTCCTCACACATTTCAAATGTTTCCAAAGAAAATTTTACATAGTCTTTAAGCTGTTGTCTGGTGTTGTGTTGGGGGATGCTTTCCACATACAAGTTCACCATTTAACATCTGCTTTGGGATCCTCTAATCATTCATTCATACAAGGTGTTCAGTCCAACTACTGTTTTAAAAAATAGTAATACTAGATAATGTAGTACTAGATACACTATTTCTAAAGGCAAATGAAAAACAGACCCAATTACTGTTTTAAAAATTAGGCATCTTTAAAAATAAGGCTTCTTCTCCTCCTTTGCCTCCACCTCTTCCACCTCCTCCTTTTCCTTCTCCTCCTTTGCCTCCACCTCTTCCACCTCCTCTTTTCCTTCTCCTCCTCCTCCTTCGCCCACTTATTCCTGAGAGGGTCATTGGGGCAGAGTCCTCAACAGAAGCAACTATCTCCAACTGATTTGGCTGGATCCCCAAGCAAGACCAGCCAAGCTCATGGATGTTATCCAACCATCCTGCTCAGGGTCTACTCCTGTCCAACAATTCTTTCCTGAGACATTCTAACCACATGCCCATAGTACCAGAGCTGTGATCTCCCAATTCAGAGAAGTAGCAGCTCTACTTGGATTAATTCTCTGATCTCTGAGCTACACACTCTATTGAGTAACATTACTCCAAAGACTCTTCGGAGGAACCCCATTTCGATTGTATTCTTTCAGTCATTACCCAAGATTCATGACCATAGGTAAAAGTTGGTATGAATACTATATTAAAGATAGGGAGTTTGGCTTTTACACCTACCTCCCTTCTTTTGATTACCGATTGCTAAAGCTGGTGCATTATTGCACCAGCTCCTGCAATTCTTGCACTTAACTCAATCTCCTGCCTTCCATCACTCATGAATACAGCCCTGAGATACTTGAACTTCTCCACCTGCTTCAGTATTATGTGGGGCTGACCTGAAGCTAAACAACAACTTAATCACAACTCAGATCCCTTGGAGGTGCAGTCTTGTTATTATGGCACTAATCTCTAATAATTGTTTCTACTTTAGGCACCAGGCCAGCAATTTTGGGGGGAGGGGAAAGTTGATTAAATCAACCCCAGTACATTACTGGTACTTTATTTTATCGACCCGGTAAGGATGAAAGGCAAAGCTAACCTCGGTGGGATTTGAATTCAGAACATAAAGGGTGGTAACTTTATGCCACAAAGCATGGTGTCTGACACTCTATTGATACTGCCAATCCACCACCCAGTAATAATGGTTTCTTATATAGGTATAAAACCAGACATTTTGGTAAGGAGCAAATAGTCAGTTATATCAACATAAATTTTTGACTGGTATTTTTATCAACCCCAGAAGTCAACTTTCACACTATGTTTGCTCCATCTCATGCTCGTGGGGAGAAACAAGAGGTAACTTCAGCAACAGATCTCATGCCACTTTGTCCCTGGCAGCTTCACATTCAAGTCAGACATCACAACTGAAGCAACCAGCAATATGCTTCACATAGCTTGGTTTCTCTCTATCTCTGCTTCTTTGCCTATGTGTTGTGGGACCTACAGATAGTATTGCTGAATCAAATCTTCCTTGCTTCTACTAGAATATCCAGTAAATGATAACTGATGATAAATCTTTAACTAGTGGGTACGTACTTGTATACTTGTATACATATTTATTGGTGACATGGTCTGTTCTGCTGATGTTAAGTATGATTCTCAGGCACTGTGTTTAAAAGGCATTCTTTTTCTTCTCTAGCATCTTTGTGGCAGTTTATGACTCAGTTTTCATAGAAGAAACAGAAGAGACTGATACTTTTACAAATTTGATTTTTTTTTGTAGAATGTTGGTATTAGCCTTTCAGATATTTTGCACTTTCCAAAAGGTTATTCAAGCATTTGACCTATATTTGAAACATCTCTTAGCATCGTTACAAAAGACCCTAGATATTGGGTAGGAATCAGTAAAAGACATGCCAGTTAAATTCTAGGGTCATAAGCATAATTGATTAGTTAAAAAGTTTGCTTCACAATCTTGAAGTTCCGAATTTGATCCCACTATGGCATCATAGGTAAGTGCTTTTACCATAGTCTTGGATTAATCCAAGTTTGTAAGTAAAATTAGGTTGATGGAAACTATGTAGAAGCCCATCATATGGATTGTAAATGTAATTCAAAGCTCAAAATTTGTCATTACAAAGTGCCATGCTGATACTGCCTCAGAATTAGGTTATGGGTACACATGTCTGTAGAATACTCAGCCACTTATACATTGATTTAATGAATAGTTCATACAGTTGATTAATATTTAGGAGGCTGAATTCTTTTATGAATTGCTTCCCTTGACACTGTATTATGTATTAATATTTTTGTTAACTTTTTCTTTTTCTTTTTTCCATTATCAGCATTGAGCTGTGATATGAATATGTATCACAGATTAATAATTAGCATAAATTATTCAATTGATCGAAAAAAGTCAACATTACATTATATTAACCCTTTAGCATTTAAACCAACCATATCTGGCCAGAATTCTCTCACTTCTTTCTGATCAAACTGGCTGTAGCTGGCCACTTATACTTATGTTAAGGTATTGTTCTCAAAATAAATAATATCAAAATCTCATAGATTTGTTATTATTTGAGATAATTATGATGTGAGATAAAGCCTTTACTATGAAAACTAAATGTGTTATGGGAAGGACATCCAGCTGTAAAACGTTGCTTCAACATATCCTAACCCATGCCAGTATGGAAAAGTTAACATAAAAACAATGAAGATGATGATGATACTGTATATCTAGAACTACATTCATAAAACAGTAGAGTGTGATATAAGGAATACTTGGTTGCTAATTCTCAAGTAATTCTGTAGATGTTTGCTTGTTAAAGAGTTTATTTCCTTAGTCACTGAATATTGTTTTACTATATACCTAGGTCCTATATTTTACTGAAGTTTCTGTGTATGTGGGTGCAGGCATACGGTTTGATCATGGTGTCTTTGGCTTAATTCCATTGTGTGTGGAATACTCAGTCACTTACAGTATAATTTAATTTGTATATAATTCAGTTGATCGAACATCATGATACCCAATAAAAGATCCATTATTAAATTATGCACACACGTGTGCACAAATGCTGCTGGTACTGCTGCTGCTACTATTGCTTGGTAACAATTGAAATTTTATTTTCACTCAGAGATATAAACACTGTTTATTCATTAATTAATTTCAGTATTGCTAGCAAGAGAAGAGCAGCCATATTTAGGTCAACTTTGGGCCTTTAATGTCACATTCTGTTCATTTAACCCTTTAGCATTCACATTACTCTATATATACTATTATATTTTCATGGTAAAGGCTTTACCTTGCATAATTATCTCACATAATATCGAATCTATGAGATTTTGAAAGTATTTATTTTTAGAACAATACCTTAACATCAGTTTGAGTGACCAGTTACAGCCAGTTTCAACAGAAAAAGGTAGAGAATTCTGGCCGGTTTTGGCCGGTTTGAACATTAAAGGGTTAATTGGCAGTAATATTTCTTCTATATATATAGTAACAGAAGGGCAGCGAGGGCATATAGGGTGCACCCAGAAGTGGTGGTGAGATATTAAGAGCTTCCCTTAGTGATTTGACCTTGTTCAATACTAACTAGTGAAGGAGCCTCTGCATGGCCACTCAATGTGTTAGTAATATCAGTTAAATCTTTAAATCACACCCTACTGTCCTGAAAAAGGGAAGGACACATTAGATAGTGTTACAATAGTTGTAGACGCAGCATTGCTGAATGGTTGTCATTCACTTTGCAATCATAGGCTCCCAGTTTCAATCCCATTGCATTGTCTTGGGGCAAGTGCCTTTTACGATAGCCTTAATAAAATAGCGTAGAAAGAAATTGTGTGGAAACCCATGAATTGTATCTATAATTTATAAGTCTGGCCTAGCCACACATTGTGTCAGAATACTTCTGTGGAATGCTCAGCCATTTATATACTTTTTCAATGAATAGATACTTCAGTGGATCAACAAACTGGAATGTTCATCTTTGACACTGATAGAAATCTGTTTAGTAGTAGATTATCACCAAAAAGACAGGATGATCATGGCTGGAATACTTTTTATAGGTTTGCTCAATGAGGACTGGCCTGGGGTGAAACACAACAACTTTTATTCAATATAAATGCTTTGGCTCAAAAATTGATTTTTGTTGTTTAGCTCCTCAGTGAAGTGTCAATGTACGTGATGCCACAGATTTGTATTCTTTGAATGTTGATGACAGACTGGAATATCCAATATAAAGATGGGGTGGGATGGTCACTTACAGTTAGAGTATGTAAATTAGACAAGCCACTAAGAGCCTCTATTTGGGCCCTTGACCTATAAGAAATAGCTGTCAAATCTCCTGTAAACCATAATCTCTCATCTTCGGAAAAAACAACACAATTGGTATGGTAGTTCTAGACTCACACATACTCACACTTCAGCATAAAAAATATATATAAATGAGTGTGGTCATAACTGAAATAACTTTGATTAAATATCTGCATAATCAGTGTTGAACTGGGGCTATACAGCAAAACACAAACCCGCAGTCAACAATAAAGCCTCATTTTGGTAGTTGGATCTGCTAGAAATAGCAGCTAATTTTCGTAAAAGCCACAACGAAAATGACGAATGTTTTGGATAATGTGGCCCAAGATAACCTTCCTCAAAATAAACGATGTTATGGCCATGACTGGAAATCATTTGATCATGAATTTGCTTGATCAGAGCTGAACTGGGGTTAAACAATAGCAAAACACTATTTCAGCCAACGATGGTGACTTTAGGTGGTGAATTGGCAGAGTTATAAAAGCATTGGATTAAATGATTTGGTATTTGTTCTGGTTCTCTGTGTTATGAATTTAAATCCCACTGGACTCAACTTTGTTTTTCATTCTTTAGGATCACTAAATAAGTACAGTCCAGAGGATTGGTGGAATTGTTATAGCATCAGATGTAATGCTTTGCAGTATCTGTTCCAGCTTTGTGCACTTTGGGTTCAAATCTCACCTTGTCACCAGAAAAGAGGTGACACTTTGACCAAGAGATAGTATCAACAATGGAAAGAGTCATGGAAACAGTTTTCTGGTGATCAGCTTTTTTCCTGTTCATTCCTTTGGAGCCTCTACATGGTAGCTTGAACTGCTAGAAATAGTGACTATATCTCCCTCAAACCACACCCTAACATCTTAAACAAGAATAAAATACATCACATAATACAGGTAGACAAAAAAAGTCATCTTGGCTGAAATGCCTTTGATTATATGTTTCCTTCATCAGGGATAAGTTGGGATTAAACAACAAAAAACAATTTTTGAGCCGAAAATAGAGCTGCCAAGTGGTAGTTCAACTTGCTAAAAATTGGAGCCAAATGCCTCTCAAATGCCCCTATAACATTTTAGACAAGGAAAGAACACATTACATAATATAGTTCTAGACAGCTGATTATTGGTCTGCTCAATCAGGACTAACCTGTAGCTAAACAACAACAACAACATAAGGAATTTAGCGTTAACATATATAATGTATTGACTAGATGAGATTGGAACAGTGATGTAAACAAAGGGCTGAGGTTACCATTAATATGTTGGACATTCTGATTGGACAAGTTACCTTACTTGTCTTGCAGGTCATTCATCTGTTCAAATAAAATCAATCAGGATTAATTGAATTTAAAGTTCATAAGAAATATCAGAAATTTTATTTATCACACTGTATTGCTTATTTCTAAATTTTAATTAATTGGGACTATCATTTTTGTTTCTGAGTTGTCCCCATTTGCTTTTGTTTGGTTGATTTTGAGCATTGTTCAACAATGTTTACTTCTCTTCAGTATTGGTATCGTCCAAAGGTGTAGTAAGAAGGATGTAAATGAAGGAACAGACTTTCCTCTTTCCAGATGCAAGTGTGAAGGAGCACAAAATTTACCCTGGCTTGTCATATCTGTTAATTTAGGTGAAGGCACCAAAACTGTCTTTACTCTCAAGTGGTGAAGACCCTTGTTAAATCACTGGTGCCGTATTGATTAAAGTTATTGAGCTCGCCAAATCAAATGTGTTTGTGATTACTATATACTAGTGATTAATCAATTTTATTAGCAATATCATTTTCATCATCATTAGCCAGCAGTAACAGCATGGCATCATTATCAGCTTTGGTAACATCACATTCCTCCTCTTGGCATCAACATCATTACTGTTCTCATATTTCTACAGTGACCAGAGAAAATCAGTGATCAGGATTATAGTAGTCTAAGGCTGTGTGTGTGTGTCTGTTTCTATGCATTTGTATAATGACACAATTTAACCTTTTAGCATTTATATTACTCTATATTTACTATTATATTTTTTTCATGGTAAAGGTATTTTCTCTCATAATTATCTCACATAATATCGAATCTGAGATTTTGATATTTATTTTGAAAACAATACCTTAACATCAGTATGAGCAGCCAGTTACAGCTGGTTTGAACAGAAAGAGGTGAGAGAATTCTGGCCAGATACAGCCAGTTTAAAGGCTAAAGGGTTAAAGTAAGTGGTGATGTATCACCAACAATATATCCCATTGCTTAACAGTGACAAAAATCATCAGTATACACCATACTTTTAAAGCACCAGGAAGAGCATCCAGTCATTTGAAAAACAACTCAAAAAGTCTCATCCAACCTATGTCATAGATGTAAAATGATGATGACAAGATTATTAACCATCTTTCCAGCAACAACCCTGAGCACCTTTTTGAATTCCATATGTCAAAGTCAGAAAACAGCACAGCTCCCATGACTTTCGGAAACATTTTTTCATGCTCAGAGTTTCTGAAGCATGGACAACTACCTGCATCAGTTGTTAGCTGTCAGAGCACTGCATCCTTCAAAACTTCAATGCTTCCTGAAATTCACCAACACTGCACCCGATATTCCCCCCTCCATAAACACACATACGTGTGTATCTGTGTGTATATCATGACTCATACTGTTCACTTTCCTGACATTTGTACATTATTCTATGTACTATACATGCACCTTTGTAGTGCACCTGAGCACTGTACACACTAATTTTCATTATTATATGATGAAATTCATTATTTTACTCCAAATTTTTAGTGGTTTTTCAAAATTAATTGAAAGATAAACAAAATGTATTAGAAATAAGATCCCAAGTAGCTTAAGATAGAAGAGTAAATAAGCTGCTGTTTCTAGCAGTATTTTACATGTCCTTCATATTTTAATTATTTTGATATCAACCCATCACAGACCACCTTTGGTTCAACAGTACAAATCATTCCATTTTAAACTGTTCACTTAAATTAAAACCTTTTGTCATAATGTTGTCATAAACCTTTGTTAAGCTATGTTCCAAATACCAGATTAATGATGACGAAGCTATTTTATTAGAACTTAAGCCATCATTTTATTAGCCATCGTTTTATTAGAACTTAAGCCAACTTAAGCAATCAAGAAAAAAAGACATGATCTTTAACATTTTAGTTATCAGCCCTTATTCATTACTATATATTAGGTTTGAGATTAACCTATATTTTAGGCTGTTTAATCTTTAATCCTTATTTTTGGAGGTTTTTTTCTTTTAAATATATTAAGGTCAACCATGCTGTGATCTTCCCCTAAAATCATGGAGTACAGATTTAGGGCTTTCACTTCATCTATTTTAACTTTTTCAAACCTTTTATATACATGCTTGCATACACATACACATGGTTATACAACTGTGTGTGTCTGTGTGTGTGTATAATAAAGATTGTTATCATACTCAACAACTGGTGTAGCAGCATGATCAACTGCTGCAAAGACAAAAGAGATGCACTAGACAGGAAATTATAGAGGCATCAAGTTAATGGACCAGATCATGAAGGTTACAGAAAGAGTTATCACACAGCTGATTAAGGACCAAGTTAGCCTAGAGGAGATGCTGTTTGGATTTGCGCCCTCTTCCTTGTGAGTCAACTGCAGGAGAAGTACCTAGCTAAAAGTAAGCCCTTCTATTTGGCATTTGTTGACCTAGGGAAAGCATTGGACAGAGTCTCTGTTACATAACCTGGTGAGCTCTTAGAAAACTAAGGATAGATGAGTGGCTTGTGAGGATGGTACAAGCTATGTACAGAGGAGCAGTCGGGAATGTTAGAATTAAAAATGATTATAATGAGAAATTTAGTGCGCAAGTAGGAGTCCATGTGCACAGGATGAAACAAACATGTAGAGGACACTAGTCTGCACCGATCTTTTTTTTTACTCTTCCCTATTCACCCTCCCCGGTATTAATACCACCACCACCACCACCAACAGCTAAATATCTCATACACCTTGTTTATGTTGAACTTGCTTACTTGTTCCCAAACTCGCACTCATGATACACCACTCCTGCCCAACCCATGCATAAAAGCATGAAAGTTGGACACACTTCACATCTGATCTCTCGCAATGCTGTTGCCACAACAAAAAATACACTAAATCCACACTTTATTGTAATCCAGTGCCACAACAACAAAATCACTCAGTTCATGACCATGTAAGGTGACCATGTTGGTGGCATGAGAAAAAAATACCCAGTCCACCCTGTAAAGTGGTCAGGCTGGTGACAACAAAAAACACCTAGTCCACCATATAAGGTGGTCTTGCTGGTGACACAATCAAAAAGCACCCAGTCCACTCTGATAGATGGTCATCTTGGTGCCATGATGAAAAGCACCGTGTCCATACTGTAATGTGGTTGGCATTAAGAAGGGCATCCAGCTGTAGAAACCAAGACAAAATACAGATCTATATAAATAAGACATGGCCACTTGACCAGACTAGTCTCGTAACATGACAACCCTTCTAACCCATACAAATGTGGAAAAATAGATGTTAAATGATGACAATGATGACATATCAGTTCAAATAGATCCCACTCATTTCATTGTAATTTAGTTCAACTAAATCACTAGCCGTGAAAAGTTTAAATGATAGTGATGATGATATATATAAATCAGGATAGAACCAGTTTGAAACTAGTTAGACTATTACTCAACAGAGTACTTGGTACTTGAGGTAATAGAGTATGGTGATATTATAAAGAGTCAAGACCTAAGGGCTGACCACCACCACCACCACCAGCTAAATATATATATATCATCATCATCATCATCGTTTAACGTCTATCTTCCACGCTAGCATGGGTTTAGATGGGAATTGTCCGACTTGAGGCAAGATTGGGTCTCACTCGTATAGGGACTGTCTGGCAGGTTTTCTATGGCTGGATGCCCTTCCTAACACCAACCACGTTTACAGTGTGGACTGGGAGATTTTTACCGTGTTACCTACACGGCCACATTACAGCGTGGACTGGGTGTTTTTTTGTTGTGACACCTACACGACCTCGTTTATTCTGGACTGGATGTTGTGGTACCAACATAACTTTACAGAGAAAGAGGTGGTGTTGATGGGGGTGGGAGTAGGGGTAGTGGGATGGGAGTGTGTATTTTGGTTAAGAGGTGCCTACTGACTGTAGGTTTTACTTTGTACATAGGCAAGGTGGGTCTTCTGTATTACTGCGTAGCACCAAAGATCTCGGTCTAGTGACCTTGTCTTAGAGGGGTGTGTGTAAGGTCGGAATTTATCAAATCGTCCCAGGTTTTTCTGGGTTTATCTACCCCGTAACTTCCATCAATTTTGATCGCCCTGCACTTTTTTATACAACTGTCGTCTTTCATGCGCATCACGTGACCATACCAACGTAGTCTTCTCTCGAGTAAACAGCATCTGATCCCTTTTATTCCTAATTTCTCACTTAGTTCATTTATGCTTTGCCGTTCGCGTATATTACTATTACACATCCAACGGAACATGCATACTTCGTTCCTCTCCAGGCTGCACAGATCCTCTGCACACAATGCCATGTCTCACTGCCATGTAACATTGCTGTTCATATACAGGCATCATACAATCTGCCTTTTATTTTTAGAGAGAACCCTTTAGCAGCTAATAGTGGTATAAGCTCTCTGAACTTTTTCCATCCCGTTCTATCTCTGGCTACTGTACTTTCAGCGCACCCTCCCCCACTGCTGATTTTGTCACCCAGGTAACGGAAGCTGTCCACTATTTCTATAGAACCATCTGGACAATACACTGGGATAATTTCTGGCCTTGTGCCAAAAATAGAAACAATTATTATCATATATATATATATATATATATATATATATATATATATATACCTGCCGCAATTTTCAATTTGTCAAGCTGTCTAAACGTATGTTATTACACTAAGGCCTGCAACCTTATTGAGTGCTTTGCTGCTCATTCCTAATTGTAGGTCGTAAGCTTGGCCACAGCCAAAACCTCGATTTTACTAAGCTTCCACTTGTATATATATATATATTATGAAATACTGTTGGCTTCTTGCTCACATTAATTTCTATATTTTCATTTATATTTATACTCAGAATTTTTCCTAGAGTGCTTAAAATTATTTGTGACTAATCCCGGTCTTTTTTAAAAAAAAAAAACACGATAATATTGCTATTTTGCTGAACTCCTTACATTTTGTAGAGTTTTTTCGGAATGTTTTTGACTGCTGTTTCTTGTAAATAGACATTCGTCTCATTCTGACGTCACCAGCCATGTCTCTCCATGTGTGTTTATTTTCATAATTCCGCACGAGGTGAACTAGCCTGCTTTTAAATTCCCTTTTTGGCATATTTTAGCAGTGGTCCTTTGGGTTATCGTGTTTGAGCTCTACTGAGGAACGGTTCCAACCGTAACCAATCCCACTGAAAAGTTTCGTGAAATAGTCTTTTTAAGACTATATAGAGCATTTGTAGTTTTTCCAAATTGAAGGATGAGTATTTAAACTTTATTTTATTCTGAGTTAAGACTCTATTGATTTTTTTCCTTGGATTTCACAAAATCCGTGGATAAAATCTCTGTCTTGATTTTTTTTTTAATTGAGTTTGAATTATTTTCCCATATCTTATGTTAATTATTTTCCATTTTGACGTTATAGTCACTTATATATTATGAAATACTGTTGGCTTCTTGCTCACATTAATTTTTATATTTTCATTTATATATATATATATATATATATATATATATATATATTAGTAAAAAGGAAAAAAAAATGCTGACAAATTTTTCAGTTTTAGTTTTAAGTTTAGAGCAAAAATCACGAGCGCTTTATCTCAGAATTATTTTTGAAAAGCATTAGAAATGCGCAACCGGTAAAAACTTAAAACTAAAACTGAATACTAACTAATACTTATTACTAATTTATACTTATTCCTAATTAAATTATTTTTCACTGGGAAAAATTTGTCACCATTTTCTTTTCCTTTTTACTAATATATCACAATTCGTGTGTCACACCTCTATTTTTTAAATATATATATATATCATCATCATCATCATCATCAACGTTTAACGTCCGTGTTCCACGCTTGCATGGGTTTGGACGGGGGTAGTCCCACTTGAGGCAAGAGTGATTGTCTTGCTCGCATAGGACTGTCTGGCAGGTTTTCTACAGTTGGATGCCCTTCCTAACACCAACCACATTTACAGTGTGGGTCTGGGAGGTTTTTACCGTGTTGCCTACACGGCCACATTACAGCGTGGACTGTGTGTTTTTTTGTCGTGACACCTACACGATCTCATTTGTTTCGGCCCGGATGGCGCGGCACCAACATAACTTTACATAGGACGGGGTGGTGTGGATGGGGTGGGGGTGGTGGTGGTGGGACGGGGTGTATTTTGTTAGAGATGCCTACTGGCAAGGCGGGTCTTCTCTGTTACTGAGTACCGCCAAAGGTCTCGGTCCAGTGACATTGTCTTGGAGAGGTGTAAGTGTGTGAGGTCGGAGTTTATCAGCTCGTCCCAGGTTTTTCTAGGTCTGCCTATTCCGTGGCTACCGTCTATCTTTATTGCCCTGCACTTTGTTATACAGCTATCGACTTTCATGCGCATCACGTGTCCATACCAACGTAGCCTTCTCTCGAGTAAACAACATCTGATCCCTCTTATCTCTAATTTTTTCCTTAGTTCGTTTATGCTTTGCCGTTCACGTATATTACTGTTACACATCCAGCGGAGCATGCAAGCTTCGTTCCTCTCTAGTCTGCGTATATCCTCTGCACACAATGCCCAGGTCTCACTGCCATGCAACATTGCTGTTCGTATGCAGGCATCGTACAACCTGCCTTTCATTTTTAGGGAGAACCCTTTAGCAGCTAATAGTGGTATAAGCTCTCTGAACTTTTTCCAACCAGTTCTGACTCTAGCTACAGTACTTTCAGAGCACCCTCCCCCACTGCTGATTTTATCGCCCAGGTAACGGAAGCTGTCCACTATTTCTATAGAACCCTCTGCGCAATTGAAAGAGCTAGTAGTTTGTGGGCACTTGCTGCTACTTATTGCACCAGAACACCGGCCACATGTAAAATCTATGTTCTTAGTTAGCTTACCTGTGATCCCACTACATCTTTTATGCACCCATACTTTGCATTTAGGACACAAAATGGAGTTTCTACCTACGCCTTTCCTACACACCGAGCACGACCATTTCCCAGAAGGGACCGCCGCCTTGTTTTCTTTCCTACAAACTAGAACTTTGGTCTTAGCCAGGTTAATTTTAAGTCCTTTTGACTCTAGGCCGTGCTTCCATGTTTGGAATTTCTTCTCTAGCTCGGCCATTGATTCCGCTATGAGTGTCAGGTCGTCTGCGTATAGGAGTTCCCATGGGCAGCCTGTCTTGAACTCCTCTGTTATAGCCTGAAGGGCAATAATAAATAGTAGGGGGCTGAGAACAGAGCCCTGATGGACGCCAACTTTTACGCTAAACTCTTCACTATATTCGTTGTTAATTCTAACCTTGCTGACTGTTTCTTTATACATGGCTTGTATAGCCCTCACAAGCCATTCGTCAACGCCTAGTTTTCTAAGAGCCCACCAGATAATGGAGCAGGGGACTCTGTCGAAGGCTTTCTCCAAGTCGACAAAAGCTAAGTAGAGGGGTTTACCTTTAGCTAGGTACTTCTCCTGTAGTTGTCGTACTATGAAAAGAGCGTCTGTGGTACTTTTGCCTGACACAAACCCGAACTGCATTTCATCTAGGTCAATTCTCTCTCTGATTAGTTGCGCTATTACTTTTTCTGTGACCTTCATGACCTGGTCGATTAATTTAATGCCTCTATAGTTACTCCTATCTAGGGCGTCTCCTTTACCCTTATAACAGTTAACGATGATGCTGCTATGCCAGTCCTTCGGAACAACCCCATTCTGTACGACTTGGTTAACTATGCGGGTGACCATGGTGTGTCCCACCGTGCCAGATGCCTTCAGCATCTCAGCAACTATTTCCGAAGGCCCAGCCGCCTTACCTGTCTTCATATCCTTGATTGCCTTACTTATTATACTCCCCTCGACTAACACTGCTGGTCCCTCTATTGGGTCGACATGGGGGAGACTGTCTTTCTCCCATTTATTCTCCTCATTTAGTAGCCTTTCATAGTGACACTTCCAAGCTGCCTTCTTATCAGTGTCGGTGATGGCAAGTATGCCATCATCGTTAAGTACACACTTCTCCCCGACAATATCACGGTTTTCCTTGACGCATTGCCTAGCAATCCTGAACACCTCACGTTTTTGGTCATCGCGTTGTAGGACATGCTTGAACTTTCTTTCCTCAGCTTCCCTTCTTGCTAAGTACACTTCTCTCCTAGCTTCCCTCCTGGCCACTTGATAGTCTACTCTACTTCCCCCATCCCGCCATACTTTCCAAGCCTGCTTTTTGGCCTTAATTGACTCCTCCACCTTACTGTTCCACCACCATGTTACTCTCCTCCTGCCTACAGGCCTGCTCCAGCCACAGACTTCGTCTGTGGCCAACAGCAGGTTTGCTTTCAGAAATTCCCACTGTCCCTCTATATTGTCCGACTCTAAGTGTTCTTCCTTACTGTCGAAAGCATCAAGTAATATGTTTTGAAATTTATTTTTGGCTGTGGGGTCCTTTAGCTTCCATATTTTTCTCCTGAGGATAGTCCTCTTCTGCTGTCGAGTACGTCTCGACCTGACTATGAGGTCGCTAATTATCAGTCTATGTTGGGAGGTGCATTCTTCATGGGGGAGGGATTTAGTGTTTACAACAGACACTCTGTCACGTCTTCTGGTAAGGATATAATCTACCTGGCTTGTGTGTTCCCCGGATCTATAGGTGATCAGGTGATTGTCACGTTTTTTGAAGTTAGTGTTACAGATAGTTAGGTTATTTGCATCACAGAATTCCAGGATTCTGGAGCCTTCCTCATTTCTAGTACCAAACCCATAGCCTCCATGGATTTCGTCGTAGCCGTCACAATGTTGCCCAACGTGACCATTTAGGTCGCCTGCAATAATTATATAGTCACTGTCAGATATTTGGGAGGTAGTGAGCATCAGTGTCTCATAGAATCTGTCTTTTATAGTGCCGGGCAGTCCGGATTGGGGTGCATACGCAGATATTACTGTCACCGTAGTTCTATTGAGGACAAGTCGTATTTTAATTATTCTGTCGTTCACTCTATTTACGTCTATTATCTTATCCGCCCACTTTTCTGCTACCATGATTCCTACTCCACCCAGCCCATCGTCGTTTCCCACCCAGAAAAGCTTATAACATCGTTTTTTACCCTCAATGAATCTAGCAGACCCACCCCTCCACCTGGTCTCTTGAATACAACAAACATCGACCTCCTTACGTTCAAGCATTTCTACAACCTCGTTAGCGCGCCCCTTTAGGGTGCCTACATTTATGGTACCAACTCTGAAGTTTTGGATCGCGTTTGGAGGGTGGGGGTGGTGTGGGGGCGGGGGGAGATGGGGTTATGTTAGCCATCCGCGGGCGAAACAAAGAAGAGTGCTTTATATATATATAAATATAAGTATGTATACGTACATACATATATGTATACAGACATACAGTAGTATGTATATACATACATGCACACATATATATATGTACGTATGGGTTTACCGAACATTTATTATAATGTTCGGTTTGTTTGTAAACAAACAGCCCAAATTAAGCCGTACAGTGTGTTCGGCAACCATCGTTGCCTTTTTGTTCAACACTGACAAAGGAAGGATGAACTAGTTTCTAGCTTATTAGCTGTCATCAGCACCGTATACCTTCCTGTCAATCGATTGAATGTTTGAAAGTATATACTTTCCTTATGCATATTAACGTTAATACCCATGCAAGCCTGGAATATGGACGTTAAACGATGATGATGATGATGATGATGCATAATTTGCATATCGAGTGAGTTAGTCGGCCAGTGTACCGAAAACGATAAATGGAAAAAATAAAATTTCATTTCTCACTCTTAGTACGGCTGATACTTAAATATAAGTATGTATACGTACATACATATATGTATACAGACGTACAGTAGTATGTATATACATACATACATGCACACATATATATATGTACGTATGGGTTTACCGAACATTTATTATAATGCTCGGTGTGTTTGTAAACAAACAGCCCGAATTAAGCCGTACAGTGTGTTCGGCAACCATCATTGCCTTTTTGTTCAAACGTTCAATCGATTGACAGGAAGGTATACGGTGCTGATGACAGCTAAGAAGCTAGAAACTAGTTCATCGTTCCTTTGTCAGTGTTGAACAAAAGGACAATGATGATTGCCGAACACACTGTACGGCTTAATTCGGGCTGTTTGTTTACAAACAAACCGAACATTATAATAAATGTTCGGTAAACATACGTACATATATATATGTGTGCATGTATGTATGTATATACATACTACTGTACGTCTGTATACATATATGTATGTACGTATACATACTTATATTTAAGTATCAGCCGTACTAAGAGTGAGAAATGAAATTTCATTTTTTCCATATATATATATATATTGTTATACTTTGGGAGGGTCATGTTGCCAATAAGAAACACACGCACCAGTTGCTTTCACTTCAATTTATTATAATAAATTTATAAATTTAGGAATTTATAAATTTCCGGTTGGTTGGTTGGTTCCACAACCAGATGATTGTTTACATATTGTCAAAGTTCTTTCGTCACACATTCTGTGACCTCTTCAGTGACTGGGGATTCTTTTCTTTGTTTTTGTGCCTCTCTTTTGTTCTGACACACACAAAAACAAGATGGCGTAGGACAGAACAAAAGAGAGGCACAAAAACAAAGAAAAGAATCCCCAGTCACTGAAGAGGTCACAGAATGTGTGACGAAAGAACTTTGACAATATATAAACAATCATCTGGTTGTGGAACCAACCAACCAACCGGAAATTTATAAATTCCTAAATTTATAAATTTATTATAATAAATTGAAGTGAAAGCAACTGGTGCGTGTGTTTCTTATTGGCAACATGACCCTCCCAAAGTATAACAATATCAGTTTCAACACACTTTTTCAGATAAAGAATCTTGCTAAACAAATTCAGAAACGATATATATATATATATATATATATATATATATATATATATATATATATATATATATATATATATTAATAAATATATATATGTGTGTGTGTGTAGAGAGAGAGAGAGAGAGACGTACAAATATAATCAGTTGTTTATGACATTTGCCAATAGATAATCACTAACATTGACACCTGTTTTTGACGTCGACTTCGTCCCCACTCTTTCTCTCTATTCCGGAAGTTAGTCCCATATCCTATTCATCGTTCTTTCAACATTTATTTGTCAAGTTGTAATGAGTGAATGTAAGTTAAGTATCGATTTACCCAATCAGTCGGTATTTTACATCACTCTCTATTATATATATATATATATATATATATATATATATATATATATATATATATAAGACAGTGGATTGAGTTAAGTTTGTGACAGAACTCACACGGTGGACTATCTGATATGAAATTATATAACTGAGATGAGCGACCTTGTTTTGCATCGGTATGTATGATTATGTATAAATATGTGTGTATGTATATTAAAATAACAGATTAAAGTTTAAGCAAAGAATCGCTGCTTTCACTCTTAACGGATCTTCTGAAGATCCCGTCAAGAGTGAAAGCAGCGATTCTTTGCTTAACCCTTTAACATTTACATTACTCTATATTTACTATTGTATTTTCATGGTAAACACTTTATCTCACATAATTATCTCATAATTATCTCACATAATATCGAACCTATGAGATTTTTATATTATATATTTTGAGAACAACACCTTAACATAAGTATGAGTGGTTAGTCACAGCTGGTTTAAACAGAAAGAGGTGAGAGAATTCTGGCCGGTTTAAATACTAAAGGGTTAAACTTGAATCTGTTATTTTAATAAATATTTGCTCTACGGTTTTTATATATATTTATTCACATATTATCCTTATGGAGCCCTCTTCAGATTTTAGTCTTCACATTTATTATTATTACTATATATATATATATATATATATATTGCCTTTTAATTATTTTAAATCCTACGGGGATTAGGAGGCCTTACGCTGTAACTTTTTTTTCTATATTCAAAACCTGGTACTATATATATATATAAATGAGAGGTATAGAGATTGTAGGCATTGGTTAAGTTTAACTTCCTGGTAATTGAAAGTGGATTTTTTGACAAGTGAATGTGTTTTTTTGTTTTTTTTTACAGTGAAAGTTACGATACACTCTTAGTTTATTTACAACAGGTCTCTATAGTGATATGGTGTTAATTAGTATTGCGTGTGTGATTATTTTCTCTTATATATATATGTGTGTATATATATGTGTGTCTGTATGTATATATATATGTGTGTTTGTATATATATATGTGTGTGTGTCATCATCATCGTTTAGATGTTTTTACCCAAATCCCTTCTCCACTTTCAATTTCGAGGACGTTAAACTTAACCAATGCCGAGATTGTATATATATATATATATATATATATATATATATAAACGGAGAAAGCTATTAGCGATACTCCGACCACTTTCCAACTCACTCAACAAACATTAGGAAATACCGGGGTATATTCCCAATTAAACGTTTGGGGTACTAACTATATTGTATTGTGTGGATAATCGGCTGTATTATTTTATATATATATGCGTGTGTGTGAGTGAGTGAGAGAGAGAGAGTAGGAATAGGAGGACAGGATGATACAAAAGAACGGGGGTGATATAAAGTATTAAAAACAAACAAAAAGTGAAAAAACTTATGAAGAGAAGATATGGTTGAGAAAATGTGTGTATGTGTAGTTTAGTATGGTTACTTGGAAACGAAGAAAACAATATAATACTTTCAGCATAGTATAGTTCCATTTATTAAAGTTTTCGTTACTTTCGATCTGTACTTGTAATAGACTAAACATAAACTCGAACACACACATATATATATACATTGGTACATAAATATATACATATAATATGTATATATGTATGTACCAATGTATATATATGTGTGTGTTCGAGTTTATGTTTAGTCTATTACAAGTACAGATCGAAAGTAACGAAAACTTTAATAAATGGAACTATACTATGCTGAAAGTATTATATTGTTTTCTTCGTTTCCAAGTAACCATACTAAACTACAGTTCAGAACCCAAATTGTCATCAATGTAATCGTGAATTGTATTTTCGAAAACGTATCCGTAAACTTTCATTAAGAAAATAATACGCATTATAAAAAAAGGTTAAGAGGAAATACAGTCGGAGGTGGAAACAAGCTGATCATCAAGCCAGTCACAGCGCGAGTAAATACCCTTTCGGTTCTGGAGCTGACTGGACTATCCAGAATTGATGTGAAGAGACTAGATGGTCTCACCCTTTGTTCCTGGGTACGTCACAGTCAGTGACTCTTTGGCTCCCTTCCACATGATGGATGCCGCGGTAAATGTGTGGGTGCCACTGCTTCCGTTGCCGAACGGAATAAAATCCTCAAATGCCGGGAACTATTAAATAACTACCCCCGTCTGTGACGTTCGAGACATTTGGTGAAGGTGGGCCGCTGACACCGAAATTCTTGTCATCGTTAGCGACTCGCCTTATTGAGGTGTCAGATGATGCCCGTGAGAGTGCTTGGCTGTTTCAGCACCTTAGCCACGACATCACTTGCGATAATGCTGCGAGTGTGTTGGCTTACTTCAAAAATGTCCGATGACACCTGTTGTGTCCAACCGGCTGACACACTTGGTGGTGAATGGATGTTTTTTGTTTGTGTTTTTTCTCGCTTGATCTTGTTTCCTAGCAATAATTAATTATATTTATTAAATGTGTTTATATTTTCATTCTGTATGAAGTATTCATTAAGTATTGTATATATTATTTGTGTCTATATTTTAATTCTGTAAGCATTATATTATTATAATTATATTCATAGACAAGTAATAATGATATTGTTATGCATATATGTGTGTATATGTTTCTCGATCGTTGCTAACGTACAATATATATAA
Organism: Eledone cirrhosa; assembly: GCA_964016885.1. NCBI lineage: Eukaryota > Metazoa > Mollusca > Cephalopoda > Octopoda > Eledonidae > Eledone > Eledone cirrhosa. The sequence goes on along the minus strand of OZ024741.1, from coordinate 78,397,615 downwards.
TAACTGTTTCTACTTTTGGCACAAGGCCAGCAATTAACCCAGTACATTACTGGTACTTTATTTTATCGACCCCGTAAGGATGAAAGGCAAAGTAAACCTCGGCGGGAATTGAACTCAGATCGTAAAGGGACGTAACTATGCTGGAAAGCATATCCTACCCTCTACCAATACTGCCAATTCACCAACAAACATATAATCATCAATAATTGTTCAAAGATCGGTAACGAGAAACTCAGGATAAAGGATTGATGAAAATCCGAGAACCTTTCTTTGTGTGTGATGGTGATGGTGGTGGGGTACTAAACGTCTCTTCTGCAATGTTTCTGTATATTCAAAACACATCTATTTGTATATGTGCTACAGTTTATGCACATGTTATGTTTATCATATATCGAAACTTTTTTATATCTTGGTTGATATTTGCAGCTAAACTAATTACTACAACTAAATTGACCTAATTTGCCCCTACTCCTTCATCAATTCAGACATGTTTCCACCATCCCTGATGTTATTTTAGATATAAAGAAATGTGTGATCAATGCTGTTTACCTCAATATAGATTGGTAGGTACAGATCTTTGATTTGTCCACCCACTTTCTCTTTTTTCCTACTCCTTCTTTATGGTAGTCTCCCTCTTTTCTTTCTGTAATAATGTCTACACAGTGTTTATATATATATATATTGTCGAGCTGATTTATATGTGTGAGTGTGTCAAAATGGTTAACTAAATACACACGTGTCTTTCCTTAGTTTAATTTTTTCTCGTTCGTTTCTCTTCTCACTCCATCTTTCCATTTCATCTTTTATTTCACAATCTACCTTCGGATGAAGGACTAGTGTCCGAAACGTTAAAACTCTTTTCCTATTATATCAAGCGTTAAACTAATAACTTTCTTGATATATTATATATATATATAATATATGTATTATATAAATATTATTATTATATATATTAATTTATTTATTTATTTGTTTATTTATCTATTTATTGATTCCTGAGTCGAGCACGATCAATACCGATCGTTCCTTCCGCTGATCGATCACGAAATGCAAAAATAGACATCATGGTGCAATATTTATACCTCATTCGGGGTCGGTCGATAAAATAAAGTACCAGTAATGCAGTGGATAATTGCTGGCCTTGTGCCAAAAGTAGAAACAATTATTATTATTGGAAAATAAAGTACCAGTAATGTACTGGGTTAATTTCTGGCCTTGTGCCAAAAGTAGAAACAATTATTATTGGATTGGCAATATCGGTAGAGGGTCGGACGCCATGCTTTGCAGCAAAGAGTTACGGCCTTTTATGGTCTGAGTTCAAATCCCGCCGAGTTCAAATTACGGGGTTGATAAAATAAAGTACCAGTAATGTACTGGGATAATTGCTGGCCTTGTGCCAAAAGTAGAAACAATTATTATTATCTACTTAGTGACCATGGTGAAAGAGGTCATATGGTGGACGCGTCTGAAAGAGTTGGAAACGGGCACTTTCCTCTTTCGTGACACTCATTGACTTTTTCAGGTTTCACCCGAAAAGGAAAATGTTGTGACACTTCTATTTCCCTGCACTCTATACTAATTAAAGTTGATCTATTGCTACTGTCTGTTGTATGCATATGTGTGTGAGTGAACATATATACATTTTCACCCCCTCCTCTCTCTTTCTCTGGACACACATGTAGACACACACTGTGTCTGTGTGTGACCCAGGAAAAGATGAATTCATGACCTTTTATCCTTGCATACTTCAATTAATCTGTCCCTTTTATTGTCACTATTCTTACACGTAATAACATGTAATGCACAGTTGTCAGAAAATAGCCACAGGGATTCTAAAATATATTCATCCTGTGTTTCCTGTGTGAATCATAATAAAGAAGACTTACTGTTGTTTTTTTATAATTTACTTACAGGTCTGCCTGGATCCAGCAGACCTACAATTAATGCATAACAAACATGACCATAGGTCACTTTATATGTCTCTGACTGCATCTATTCTTAGATTTTTAAGATGATAGTGTGATTTAATGGAGATTTCACTGCTAATTCTAGCAGGTTTAACAACCACTTAAAAACTCCCTGCATGGCGGCAATGGGAATTTGTTGAATGGTAGGAATGGTCTGTCACTCTACTTAGTTTAGCCCAACACATAGATACCGATACTTACCCATATACATACATTCTTCTACCCATCCATGTTCGCCCTTCCTCTCAGAAACTTGATATTTTCAATAAAAAGAGAAATAAGACATCCAACATGTATTCACCAAATTTCTAACTGTAAATGGGACAGTGAAGAAGAAGACTGTTTCTCATGATAAACTTGTGACTGTTACGCACATGTGTCATGTTTGTTAACTAATGATTAATCCCTGCTGCTGATGTTATTTAACCCCAGGTAGCCTCTGTTAGTGACCTTTGGTGGAAGGAGGGGGTTCAGGCCACTATATATATATATGTGTGTGTGTGTGTGTGTGTGTATATATATATATCATCATCGCCATCACTGTATAATATCCATTTTTCCATGCTAGCATGGGTTAGACGAGTTTGACTAGATGCCCTTACTAACACCAACCACATATATATGGGATTATATGTATATGTATATACAACTGTTATTAAGTCCTCTCTGGATTTTGGTCTTTGTATTCATTATTGCTACTATATATATATATAGTATATTTAAAATTTCATACACTCACTTAACATGTATGCATGACCTTGGCTTTCAGGGTTCAGTTGTGGATGCCACTGTGTGGAGAAGGAGCCACTCCAGGGCTGGTCTCACATCAGGTGCCAGGACAGAATTGCGGAAGTAATCATTGGCTCACTAGTGCCCTAGCATGGCTGCAATCCAGGAATAAAATATGTGTGTATGTCTCATAAGTTAGCATTTTAACAAAAGAGGTCAATAAAATAAGTACCAGACTTTAAAATATAAGTATTGGGACTGATATGATCGACTAAATCCCATTAAGGCAATACCCTAGCATGGCTGCAATCCAGGAATAACATATGTGAGTGTGTGGGAAATAGATGTTTAACAAAGAAGAGGATGTACTCCCCTTCCCACCTTCCATACCCCTGATACACCTCTCCATACATGCATGGAAAGCTGGACTTGGTCTGTACCTGCTCTCCCACAGTGCTGCTGTCACATCAAAGAGCACCCAGTCCACCCTGTAAAATGCTCATGTTGGTAACACAATAAAAAAGCACCCAGTCCACCCTGTTAGGTGGCCATGGTGGTACCACAATGAAAAAGCACCCAATTCTCACTGTAATGTGGTTGGCATTAGAAAGGGCATCCAGCTATAGAAACCAAACCATAAAATAGATCCATATGAGTAAGACAGTTACATGACGTGGCTTGTCTTGTAATGTAACAACCTGTTTAACCCATGAAAGCGTGGAAAATAGATGTTAAATGGTGATAATGAAGATGATGATGATGATGATGATATATATATCATATAGCAGTTAGATATTGGCTTCTAAGTTTTAGCCTTCATAGTTTTATGTATTTACTGAGTGCTGTCTATAATCTAGCCTTTTCACAGCTAAATCACACAGACAACACAGATTGAATAATGGATCTAGAGCGTGGGATAGACAAATGTTTTGCCAAGGGAAGGCTCTTCTCTTTTTCCCAATAAAATAATGTCTATAGCAGAGTTTGATGTTTTAATGTAAAATCCAGAAACTTGAGTCAAATTGATGACAAGTTTTCAATTTGCTTTATTTTTTTATTTAGATTACTGTTCTGTTGAGGCTTTGTTTAAATTCAGATTAAGGCACAAGGTACAGAATTAAATGTCTGAGTTGAATTGTTGTTTATTAGATTATATATAAAATTTGGACTATTAACCTCATCTTTAAGAGTTACTAGTCTGACGTACTGAAGATGTTGAACTCATTGTAAGATTGGTGGTGGTGAATTGATCTATGTACCAGTTGGTACATTGTGTCTTTGAAAAAAACACTTCACTCAAGTTCATTCAGCTGAAACAATGAGTTGCAGCAGCAGCTGAGAGTTAACCTTATGATGAACTGGTGTCCTATCCATGGAAGTATCTTCTACTCTTAGCTGTTTTCCCTTTCATGAAACTGAGATAATCCCTGGCCTGATGAACCTTTAGACTTGGTCTAGACTTTACCATTTAAACCTGGCCATATCTGGCCTGAATTCTCTCACTGCTTTCTGTTCAAACTAGCTGTAACTGGCCACTCATACTGATGTTAAAGTATTGTTCTCAAAATAAATAATATCAAAATTTCATAGATTTGATATTATGTGAGATAATGCCTTTACCATGAAAATATAATAGTATATATAGAGTAATGTAAATGCTAAAGGGTTACTATATCTCATATATCATAATCATATATTTTCTGTGATGAGAGATGAGATTATGATAATTATATTCAGTGTTAAAAATATAAAAATATCCTGTCCTTGTTCAAGTAATATGGTGTCTTGACCCCAGCATTTTCTTTTTCCCCTGATTAGCTAGTATATAAAGCTAAGCCTTGTGTCACTAGTAAGCCAGTAAATCAAATAACATAGAAATCAAATTAAATTAATATTATTTACAAGTTTGAATGTAATGTATTCTATTAATTGTTACTGAAAAATCTACCCAGACACTTATTCATCGAAAGGACTTCCTGATATGTGTGTGTGTGTGTAAGTATATATATATGTGTGTGTATGTATATATATATATATATATCCCACCACCCCCACCCCATCCACACCACCCCTTTAAATGTAAAGTTATGTTGGTGCCACAACATCCAGGCCGAAACAAATGAGATCGTGTAGGTGTCACGACAAAAAAACACACAGTCCACGCTGTAATGTGGCCGTGTAGGCAACACGGTAAAAACCTCCCAGTCCCACACTGTAAATGTGGTTGGTGTTAGGAAGGGCATCCAGCCGTAGAAAACCCGCCAGACAGTCCTATGCGAGCAAGACAACCACTCTTGCCTCAAGTGGGAAAACTCCCGTCCAAACCCATGCAAGCGTGGAACATGGACGTTAAATGATGATGATGATATATATATGTGTGTGTATGTGTATGTATATATGTGTGTGTATGTGTATGTATATATGTGTGTGTATGTATATATATATATATGTGTGTGTGTGTGTGTATATACATATATGTGTGTATGTGTATATATGTGTGGTGTCTGTGAGTCCCAGGTTCAATCGAGGGTAACCATAGTAAGTAAGGTACTCAGTACATTAGTAGAGTGTAAACATCAAGTTTAATATAGAAATGGCTTCTATAGGACTAGAACTGTTTCATTCAAAAGAAATCATTGGGCTTTCCTGTATACAGCTATGCTGAAGCTAAATTGTAATATATAAATGTGGTTGGCGTGAGGAAGGACATCCATCCATAGAAAACCAACCAGAAACAGTCCTATATGAACGAGACACGGTCATCCGACTCAAATTGCCTCTAAATGGGACAAACCCGTTTAACCCATGCTAGCATGGAAGATGGACGTTAAACGATGATGATGATGATATACGTATATATATATATATGTATATATATATATAATAAGGATTTAGATTGATATCCTGTGATTTTGATCTTGTTGTTTGCAATTTGCTCAACAAATTCGTTTGGAGCGTACGCAAAGGAGTAATTGTAATACAATATGTGTGTGTGTTTGTGTATAGAACAATGAAATCAAGACCCACCACAATAAGAGCAAGAATGAAGTGTTCATTCTACTGACATGGCTATAAAATTGAGACTTGTATGCATAATTGCAAACAAATCGAATGTTATTATTAATATTCGAAAAACTCAGATTACATTTATTGTATTCGGCCATGTAGAGTGAAACTTTCTTTTTTATTAGATATATATATATCTTTTGTTCAACATGCGATATGTCCTGAGCAGGTTTTGATGTTGCACCTCCAATGCCCAGGTTACATATTCTAGAAATTTACAGGACCAGAACTGTTTCGTTCATATGAAATCATCAGGATGTATATGAATTTTATGTCATCTTTTCATGCTGACACAGTCCAAGTCAATTCTTATTCAATGTTACTGCCTTTCTGTATGTTTTATTTTTGGCCTGATTTCTACAGCTGGATACTTTTCCTAACACCGACCACTTTACAGGGTGTACTGGATGCATTTTCTCATTCTCAATTCTAAAGAAACTATCATTCATTGATAAGATTTAAGTCACCAGTGGGATTGAAATTAAAGCCATTTGATTGTAATGCGAACTTCTTAACCATGCTGCCATGCCCGAATTTTCAAATATCAAATGTCCACAGATGTGTCTCTCTATCTCTCCAGAACAGTGTTTGGTTTGTGTGTCTCTGGAAATATGATTTGTGAAATAGTAAAAATAAATTAATAGTGGGATGTGTTCTATTCACTCTGCCTGTATAACTGGTTCGGACTGTCATATAAGGTGGGTCAATGGTGGTGGAGTTTGGTGCTGTGACCACCATAATATGTACTAGCACCACTTGGGGGATCTTAAAACTACTGCTCAATGAAACTAGGACAGATTAACATGGCATGTGTAACTGCATCTTTTCTTTAATACCCATTGTAAAGATTTGGTATTAATGAATACAAAATAAACAAAAGGTTGGCTTTTGAATAATTACACTGTGAGCTGTACTACTATTACTGCCATCACCACCATTACTGCTGTGGCTACCACTGCTACAGAGACTTGAATATTTATTTACACAGCTTTGTAGACTGGGTCACAGGGAATTCAGTGTTTTCTTCAATAGATATGACACAGTGTGTCCCCATTGCCACCAGTGGTGATAGTAGTGGTTGGTTATGGTTCTTAGACATTTGGTATCTAAGGTTGGGCAGCATAGTTTAATTTATATAGTGTGTAAGATATTGTCACCTGTCTATCTTTATATTTATATATGTCTGACTATATTAACTCTATCTATAATTATGTGTCTAGCAAGCTGTATATCTATATAATAAATTTTTATGTTAGAGCATTGCCACGTTTTTGCCTCCTATTATTACATCTGGGTGATGGTTGTATCATTTTCCATCCGTTTCCAGATCATAAAACTTGCACATAATCCAGTGTAAGTATTGCCCCACTCTATCATGCCTTGTTTTATATTCCTGGAGAGCTAACACCTTGCAGCCTGAAAACAAGTGTTCAATGGTCATCACAGAATTGACACTTTGGGTCAGTTCCATTTCTGATCATATTGGCTTGAAAGTTGCACATTGAAAGACACTGGTCTTGCGCAGCCAAAATGAAGCCCTCACTCTCTGCCTTTAGCTCAGAACTCCACAGCCACTGATAGGTAAAAGCTTGATCTACATCAGGTTTTTTGCTACAGAAAACATACAGCCCATGCAGTGGTTTTTGCTCCCATTTAGTGCAAAGTCTTTGTTGGTCTCCATGTTTTGCCAACACTTTGATATTCTTTGTGAGCTTTATTGCAGAATCGCCATAATTTTCAAACTGTAATCCCAGTTCTTCTGCAAACTTCCTACTTTCCTTTGTGACTAAATGTAATCTCTTCTTCCTTTCGTGATCTGCAACCATTTTCATCATCCAGTCATCTGATCAAGTCCAATGGTTGATATCTTGTATAATAGCTTGAGCTGGATCATTCCTCTACCTCCATTTTGTCTAGGAAGATAGAGGTGATCCACATCTGCTTTTTCTTGATTTTGGTGTCCATTCTCTTAATTTATAATATTGAAACTGTAGGTGACAACTGAGATTCCAAGTGCATTTATGGCAGATAATTTATTTTTTTAGTTAAGCTCTGTTTCCATAACAGCATGTACCACTCAATAGTAGCATTCCTTCCTAATTCTCTCTTTCATGCTGGTGTGGTGAATACCTTGGCCTTCATTGATCCCTAGATATCTGTAGGCTTGTTCTTGTTCTAGTTCCCTAATTACCGTATTCACATCAATTTTCATTGAGTTTGTGCTTATCACTCTGCTTTTCTTGAATGTTGCTTTGGCGCATTTTTCCAATCCAAACTCTATCCCCACATCATCGATGAACACCTTGACTGTCTTCAGCAGACCTTCCAATTCATTGTCATTTTTGGCATACAGCCTCAAGTCTTCCATATAAAACAGGTGATTTGTGGTTTTGCTATCTATTTTGTAGCCATATTTTTTTTGTTGAACGCTAAAGACGGCAGTGTGTGTGTGCAATGCAAAATATCAGAGGAGAAAACGAATCTTATTATTATTATTATAAAGAAATCATTATTATTATTATTATTATTAGTTAATTATTATGGGTGGTGGATTGGCAGTATCAGTAGAGTGTCAGATAATATGCTTTGCGACATAGTTATGGCCCTTTACATTCTGATTTCAAATCTTGCCAAAGTTAGATTTGCCTTTCATCCTTATGGGGGTCGATAATATAAAGTACCAGTCATGAACTGAGTTCGATTTAATCAACTTTCCCCTCCTAAAAAATTGCTGGCCTTGTGCCTAAATCAGAAACCATTATTATTAATACACCCTTCCTCTTTTGGGACCAGTTGATCCATCGAGCGTTGAACTAATTGCATCGATTTTAGTTATAGCTACCCACCCCCAGTTCCAGTTCTGCATTTCAGCCCTGCTGCAGTTAACCATGCCTCTTGCTCTTCCAGGAAGGATGGAACTAAGAGCCAGTCTTGTGATGGGGTTGGATTTAAACAGACTGCCAATTTCGTGCCACTTCTTGTATTATTTTTTATTGTTTTTACTATTATTATTATTTGGCAGTATCGGTAGAGGGTCAGACGCCATGCTTTCCAGCATAGAGTTACGGCCCTTTACGATCTGAGTTCAAATCCCGCCGAGGTTGACTTTGCCTTTCATCCTTACGAGGTCGATAAAATAAAGTACCAGTAATGCACTGGGTAATTGCTGGCCTTGTGCCTAAAGTAGAAACAATTATTATCTATAAAATTGTATTTATATACTTACTCAGATGTGTGTGTGTGTGTGTATGTGTATACTGGTGTTCTCTACTTCCAACCACTCTCTCCCCTCTCCCTCTCTGCCATTCTTCTAAGCCACTTACTAGCCCAGGCTCTGCTTTCCGCCAAGCCGAAGAGGCCAAACTGTCCAAGTATCAGCCGCTCTCAGATAGGTTTGTGGTAGAGACTGTAGCAGTGGAGACTTCTTGGCCCCTGGACCACATCCCTACTCACTGATATCGGAGTGGAGTTGGCCACCTGCAGGTACGAGCCCCGCGAGGAGGAGTGGCTGTTCCAGCACGTCTCCTTGACCATCCTCCAGAACAATGCATTCTCCATCCTTTCGGCTGGGACCCAGAAGCAGAGGATAAGTTAGTTGGTAGTGAAGGATACTCGTTCGAACGTCACTTTCACACATGTATTGAGTGCCTTTTTAACTGTTGTATAAATAACATTACAACTGACCAATACTTCCCTTTCTCTGGGCTAGTCATGGCCTGTCACCTGACTATGTGACCCAATTCTACACATTCACCAGAAATTTTTTTTTTTCTCTTCTCTTATTTCTTGAAAAACATCAGCATTCCTGAAGAAGCCCATCAAAGTTAAGCTGAAACCACACGAGCTCGCTGTCGAATATCCATCTTATTAATATACCCAATCTGCATCCCACCATGCATCGACTACTATTATTTCTGGTTCTCCCGGTCTTCACACTGCTGACATTCAATAAATATATATATATATATATATAATAAAGTTAAATAAAAGTCAAATGATTAAAATTTAGCTTCGTTTATTACTGCTATATATATTTCAGTGACAGCCATCTTTGGCTGTGACCTCTTCAGGCAGTTTGAATTAGTATGGTATAGACAAGTACATATGTTGTTTAGGTGTATGATATTGTCAATACTCTGATATGCCGAGTTCCTTGTTGGGTTGTTAATTCACTGAGGAACTGGGCATATCAGAGTATTGACAATATCATACACCTAAACAACATATGTACTTGTCTATACCATACTAATTCAAACTGCCTGAAGAGGTCACAGCCAAAGATGGCTGTCACTGAAATATATATAGCAGTAATAAACGAAGCTAAATTTTAATCATTTGACTTTTATTTAACTTTATTTTACACTACTCCGGAGTAACCAAACCAACCTGCGCACTTCGTCGAGTGCTCCAGCCTGCACACTGAGGTGTTGGTATACAACTAACATAAACTCAAAATCTATATATATATATATATATATACAAGGTATACAAAAATGACTGATGTTATTTCAACTATCTCCAGCAATGACTCACTCACTCAATGAATCAATAAGGTTGCAGTAGTAAAACTGCATCTCAATGTTTTGAGTGCATACATAATAGTTAAATAGCGAGTGCAGTGGCTGTGTTTTGGTAGAGATACGTTATGTATCTATCTCCTGGACGGATTCTGTTTCTGTGCAATATTCTTCACAGCTACAGTTATTAAGACTGCAGTGTGCAGAGAATTGTGTATTATCTCGCCCACACATACCTTTGGTCATGTTAAATATTAACCCTTTAGCATTTAAACTGACTGTATCCGGCCAGAAGCTCTCACCTCTTTCTGTTCAAACTGGCTGTAACCAGCCACTCATAAGGTATTGTTCTCAAAATAAATAATATCAAAAACTCATAGATTCAATATTATGTGAGATAATGCCTTTACTGCGAAAATACAATAGTATATATATGGAGGAAGAGTAATGTAAATGCTAAAGGGTTAAAACATAACAACTGGAGGATAGAGAAGCTTGCATCCAGCATTTGACTGATACGTTATTTAATCCACAAATAGATCTTCAGGTTATCATCTCTACTGTATGATACTCCACCCTCAGGCTCTATTCTAACTACTATGCCATGTTCTTTCTCCACAAAGTGATACTCTTCTAGATTTCCTTTCCCAAACAGGTTATCTTCCTGCAGTCAACTGTCCTATGTTCAAAATAAACATCAACCATGTCAGTGTCACCTGCATGAGAGATGTGTGAACATAGTCAAGGGTCTCTTGCCTAAATCATAAAAGAGAAAAAAATTGAAAATATCAGATGTTATAATGATGATAATGATGATGATGATGTTTAGCTACATAAACAGAGACATGTAATGACATTTTCAACTAAATCTAGCTAGAATTTTAAGCAATTTAATAAAAGTTTATTTTGACATTTTCCTTCAATGAAATATGAGTGCAAGATATATTCATATAAACACATTAGATATGTGTGTGTGTGTGTGCATGTATATTTATATGTGTGTGTGTGTGTGTGTACATACACAAACATGCACGTTTATAAGTGTGTTAGAAGGTTGTGAAAGATATAGAGTAACATAGTGTAAGATAAGTAGAAGTATTATTTACAAGCGGATATATATATAATGTTAAATAACAAGTTTTCTATTTAGGGTAAATGTGTGTACATTGTTGACAGTGAACCAAAACATTGGTTAATATTACTTTAAATGTCAGTCAAAGTGTAAATTAGAAAATGTAGAAAATGTAAGAAAAATCTTTAATTTATGAACACATGGAAACAGACTATGAACTAGAAAATATATGAATATATACTAGATATATGACATAGCTGTATGCTTCATCATCATTTTACATCTGCCTTGTATACTGACATGGATAGGGTGAGTTGTCATGGTACAAGTGAAATTCGGAGAAAATGTTTCATTCATACATTCCATTTTTTGCATGGATTCTATGGCTGGATGATCTTCCCAACACCAACCACTTTACAGAGTGTACAGGGTGCATTTTATCATGGCACCATGCATAAAGGTATGTCATATATAAACAAACACTGACCACACAGTTATTTTGTTTGGTATCCTGTTGTCCAAGGTAGACTGTGACATTTGAAGGTTTACTATATATAGATATAACACTGACCATAGTTGGTCAGTCTGGTACACTGTTGACCAAGGTAGACTGTGACATGTGAAAGTTTACTGTTTATAGATATAACACTAACCACAATTGCTTAGTCTGGTACTCTTTTGTCCAAGGTAGACTGTTACATGTGCAAGTTTACTGTTTATAGATATAACACTGACCACGTTGGATTAATGAACTGTGCCATTTGAAAGTTTACTGCTTATAGATATAGCATGGTGTCTCCTTTTTGAGGATACCTTCTTCCCACCAGTCTTAGATGCCCTAAAAAGAGTCATGAGTAGTGTCTCTCATTCCCTAAGTAAACAGTAACAAAATTAAAAAATGATATTTAATTGCTACATTACAGTGCCGTATAATAAACCACTGCAGGTCAGTGTTTACAGTATAGTCCACAACTAAGCAGTGTACATAGTATATCTGGTACAATGGATCCATAGATCTTTAGTTATGTGTGCCACATGTCTGCTTGATCAAGGTTAATTTGCCTTTAAATGACAAGTCTGATAAGAAGTCATGGATATTAAATAATACAAGTTGGCAAAAAATAAATACCATCCAAAAGTTTACTTGCATTATTGTTGTCTGTTGTTGTTTAGAGAAAAATACAACTGTAGAAGTATATGTTGGTGGTGGTGGAAGAAAGAGTAGTTATGTATAAGATCAGGGGTTAGATGCTAATTAAATATTGAAGACATTAGATATTTTTATCAATAACTCCAAAGATAAAAAAAAAAAACAGAACAAAACAACTGTTACTTAAACATAGTAAAACGTTCTCCTTTCTACCTTCCTGACATCTTTATCACTCAGTCACCCCAATTGTTGATTCACAAACACACACATACAAGCATGGTGAATTGGCAGTCATTAACCCTTTAGCATTTACATTACTCTATATATACTATTATATTTTCACGGTAGATTGGCAGTATCGGTAGAGGGTCGGACGCCATGCTTTCTAGCATAGTTACGTCCCTTTACAGTCTGAGTTCAAATCCCGCCGAGGTTAACTTTGCCTTTCATCCTTACGGGGTCGATAAAATAAAGTACCAGTAATGTACTGGATATTTGCTGGCCTTGTGCCAAAAGTAGAAACAATTATATTTTCACGGTAAATTATCTCATATAATATCAAATCTATGAGATTTTGTTTTGAGAACAATACCTTAACATCAGTATGAGTGACAAGTTAACAGCTGATTTGAACAGAAAGATGTGAGAGAATTCTGAACAGATATGGCCAGTTTAAATCCTAAAGAGTTAAAGTTTTTTTTTAATCTCTGAGTTCAAAGCAGTTGAGTTAGTCTTTATCTTTCATCATTTTGAGGCTGATAAAATGAAGTATTAGTGGTGGACTGGTGATATTAGAGTATTAGATACAATGCATTCTTGCAGTGTTTGTGCTGACTCTTTTGCATTCTGAATTCTTGGTTGTAGGTTTAACCCTTCTGTTACCATATTTCTAACAAATTTCACTGTATTTTAGCTGATTGATGAAGAATTTGGAGAGATTCACTTGAATGATTATTTATTTTATGATTAAGATAATGTTTGTAACATAGTCAGCTAAGACATTCCATCTATGTGTCTTACCATTTAAAAAAATTCTTAACATTTAATACCACATGAAATCCCATCAGCAAAACATTCTTGAGTACAAAACAGCACTATGGCTACATCATACTAAATATTGAAGTCTTTAATTTACTGCAAATGTTCACAACATTCTGTCCACCTATAAAGATACTATAAATATTTGAATTAACAAACCTGCTTTCAGATATTTTCTGCCAAATTATTACTGATATTTCGAGAAGGTCAAGTGACCACATGAGAGGATGAAGTCAGAGCGCAGAGAGATGAAACAAATACCACAAGGTATTTTGCTGCCTTCATGCTTCTAGTGTTGATAAAATCAATATCAGTAATACTCTGGGAATTTAATTCCATCAATTAGTCCCACCCTTGCAAGCAGGGAAAAGTGGACGTAAAATGAAATGATGATACCCACCTTCTTACAAATCTATAACTTCCTGCGACGTTTAGGGCTCAAATCCTACTGAGTTTGACTTTGCTTGTCATTGTTCTGAAGTTGATGAAACTAATTATGCCTTCCCTAAAATTTGTGCTATTTCTATATTAGAAATTATTATTATTATTAATATCAGAGGGTGGTTTATATGGCAGAATCGGTAGAGCATCAGACACCATACTTTGCAGCATAGAGTTTCAGCCCTTTACAGTTTGAGTTCAAATCCCGCTGAGGTTAACTTTGCCCTTCATCCTTATAGGGGAGATAAAATAAAGTACCAGTAATGCACTGGGGTAATTGTTAGCCTTGTGCCAAAATTAGAAGCAGTTATTATTATTAATATCAGAAATGGCAGTGGATTGGCAGTATTGGTAGATCATCAGACAAAATGCTTTGCAGCATTTAGTTACGTCCCTTCGCATTCTGAGTTCAAATTCCACTGAGGTCATCTTTGCTTTTCATCCTTCCAGGGTCAATAAAATAAAAAAACTCATAAAGTACAAGAGTCAATATAATCAACTTTCCCCTCCCCACAAATTGTTGGCCTAGTGCTAAATTAGAAACCATTATTATTAATATCAGGGTGGTGAATTGGCAGTATCAGTAGAGGGCTTTCTAGCATAGTTACGTCCCTTTACAGTCTGAATTCAAATCCCGCTGAGGTTAATTTTGCCTTTCATCCTTACGGGGTCGATAAAATAAAGTAACAGTAATGTACTGGGTAATTGCTGGCCTTGTGCTTAAATTAAAAACCATTATTATTAATATCAGAGCAGTGGATGGCATTATCAGTAGTGTCAGGTAAAATGCTGTAGTTAAAACCCTTTAAATTTGGTGTTTAAATACCATTAAGGTCAGCTTTCTAAGTTTCATAAAATAAACTAACAGTCACATTCAGAGGTTGATTTAATCAACTATATCCCTTTCCACCAAATTTGTGAGTACACACATATACATCATCATCATCATTATTTATCGTTCACCTTCCCTGCTAGCAAGAGTTGGCCAGGTCTTCACAGACCGAGCCTGTACTGAAGTGAGGCTACTGACTTCCCAGACGGGTTTATGTATGGCTCCACATTCTACCAAGTGCATTTTATTGTGGCAGAGGCATTAGAGAAGTTATGTCCTTGACACAACTGGAGGGTCTTCCCAACCTTTTGTTTGACAAACTTTTTATGGCTGGATACCCTTCCTATCACCAACCACTTTACAACATGTACTGGGTTCTTTTATCATACAGATCACCAACATTTGGGTGGTTGTCATGCCCTTTACACAACCATCGGGTCCTCCCAGCCCTTTGTTTGGCAAGTTTTTCATGCCCTCCTTTAAAAACCACTTTACAGCATGTACTGGGTGTGTTTATCATGTTGATCACCAACACTAGCTAGGTACATAAATATCAAGAATTACAAATTTAATGAGATAGTTTTAAAATAGTTGTAGAATGAGTAATAAAATCACCTAGTGTGAATCCTTCAGTAAGCCACCAAACACCACCCAAGGAAATCAAGTCATTCAGGAAGAGATTGTATGAATAAATTAAGTGTGAATGGTGGTTGAGAGGTCAGCATGCCCATGAGCTTTGAGCGACATAAAACTACTAGTTACCAGGGCACTATTGCCATTCCAAGAAATTTTACCCTACCATTATAAAGATATACTGAATATATTATGTTAGAAAAGTAGATATAGTCATGGCTTAAATGTTGGTTCAGTGATCTAAATAAGGCAATGAACTAGCATGCTTCTTAGAACATCTGACAAAATATTTTGTTGTATTAGATCCTACCCTTTATCTTCAAATCTTGCCACAGTCAATTTGCTGCTCTTCTTTTCCAGCTTTGATAAAGAGAAAAAGAACAGGTACTAGTCCAGAGTTATAGAATTATGAAATTGTTAGAGTGTTAGATGAGATACTTTGCATTATTTTTCCAACACATTGCATTCTGAGTTTTACTTGAGTGATAGACTTAAACCTTTGCTGTGTTTGATATCACCACTTCACACTTGGGTGCCTGTAGTGGATACCATTGTGTTGCAGGCACTGTAAAATTAGCTTTGAATGTCATGAATAGAGCTTATAGTGGGTGAGGGACGGGAGTATCTAATAAACTGACATAAACTGTTGATGACTAACTATTATTCTTTAGTGCTAACCCAATAACCTAATAGATTATGAAACTCAATACATACATATGAGCACACACATGACCATATGATGTATGTGACTCAAAATTTGTAATCATCTAACTAATCATGTGAGTGTGTGTGTGTGTTTGTATGTATGTATATATATATATGATATATATATATTTATATATATATATATAAATGGAAAAAATGAAATTTCATTTCTCACTCTTAGTGCGGCTGATAATTAAATATAAGTATGTATATGTACATACATATATGTATACAGACGTACAGTAGTATGTATATATATACATACATGCACACATATATATGCGTACGTATGGATTTACCAAACATTTATTATGATGTTATTATTATGTTTACCGAACATTTATTATGACGTACAGTGTTCGGCAACCATCGTTGCCCTTTTGTTCAACACTGACAAAGGAACGATGAACTAGTTTCTAGCTTATT
Source organism: Eledone cirrhosa (assembly GCA_964016885.1). Lineage (NCBI taxonomy): Eukaryota > Metazoa > Mollusca > Cephalopoda > Octopoda > Eledonidae > Eledone > Eledone cirrhosa. The sequence goes on along the minus strand of OZ024741.1, from coordinate 78,381,039 downwards.
AGTTGTCATCAGCACCGTATACCTTCCTGTCAGTCGATTGAACGTTTGAAAGTATATACTTTCCTTATGCATATTAACGTTAATATGCATAATATACGTACATATATATATGTGTGCATGTATGTATATATATATACATACTACTGTACGTCTGTATACATATATGTATGTACGTATACATACTTATATTTATATATATATATTTATATATATATATATATATATCTAAACCCATGCTAGCGTGGAAGATAGACGTTAAACGATGATGATGATATATACATGGTAGTTACAGAGTAGGTAGACCCAGAAAAACCTGGGACGATTTGATAAATTCCAACCTTACACACTTGCACCTCTCTAGGACAATGTCACTGGACCGAGATCTTTGGCGCTACGCAGTAATACAAAAGACCCGCTTTGCCTATGTACAAAGTGAAACCTACAGTCAGTAGGCACCTCTTAACCAAATATACACCCCAATCCACTACCCCTACCCTATCCTCCCACTCCCACTAACCTCTCTCTGTAAAGTTGATACCACAACATCCAGTCCAAATGAAAGAGATAATGAGATTGAGTTCGTGTAGGTGTCACAGCAAAAAAAAACACACAGTCCACACTGTAATATGGCCGTGTAGGTAACACAGTAAAAAGTTCCCATTCCACACTGTAAATGTGGTTGGTGTTAGGAAGGGCATCCAGCCGTAGAAAACCTGCCAGATAGTCCTATATGAGCGAGACACGGTCACCCGACCAACCTTGCCTCAAGTGGAACAACTCCCGTCTAACCCATGCTAGCGTGGAAGATGGACGTTAAACGAAGATTATGATGATATATATATCTATATATATATATAGATATATATATCATTATCACCATTTAACATCTATTTTCCACGCTTTCATGGGTTAGACAGGTTGTTACATTACGAGACAAGTCACTGTCTTGCTCATATGGATCTATTTTATGGCTTAGTTTCTATAGCTGGATGCCCTTTCTAATGCCAACCACATTACAGTGAGAATTGGGTGCTTTTTTATTGTGGTACCACCATGGCCACTAACAAGGTGGACTCGGTACTTTTTTATTGTTACCAACTTGAGCATTTTACAGCACTGTGGGAGAGCAGGTACAGACCAAGTCCAGTTTTCCATGCATGTATGGAGAGGTGTATCAGGGGTGTGGAAGGTGGGAAGGGGAGTACATCCTCTTCTTTGTTAAACATCTATTTCCCACACACTCACATATGTTATTCCTGGATTGCAGCCATGCTAGGGTATTGCCTTAATGGGATTTAGTCGATCATATCAGTCCCAATACTTATATTTTAAAGTCTGGTACTTATTTTATTGACCTCTTTTGTGAAAATGCTAACTTATAAGACATACACACAAACACAAACTCAAATATGGATACAAACACTCACATGCACAGCACACATACACACATATAAAATTACAAGTTAGTTAATTTCTCCGGACTAAGAAGAAAAATTAGGTACATTTTATCTGCCTGTTCTTCAAACTTGTGATTTTATATAGCTCTGATTAATGATTATTTATTTAATTCATTCATTGAGCCACATCGTTGAAGGTGGGCTACACTCATATATGTATCTATGCTCATGTTTAAATATATGTGTTTCTTCTGACTTTCTATATATATATTCCTATATGTTCCTATTACCCACTCTACTACCCTAAGTATTGAGTAATTTGGTGCGTTATGGTCCATCTGGTTCCTTACCACATTTCCTTCGTTATATATATATATATATATAAATATATATATATATATATATATATATATATATATATATATATATATATACGGGGCTCCTGTAGTTTCTCATCATCATCATCATCATCATCGTTTAACGTCCATCTTCCACGCTTGCATGGGTTTTGACGGGATTTTCCCACTTGAGGCAAGATTGGTTGTCTTGCTTGTATAGGACTGTCTGGCGGGTTTTCTACGGCTGGGTGCCCTTCCTAACACCAACCACGTTTACAGTGTGGACTGGGAGGTTTTTACCGTGTTACCTACACGGCCACATTACAGCGTGGACTGTGTGTTTTTTTGTTGTGACACCTACACGACCTCATTTATTTCGGGCTGGATGTTGTGACACCAACATAACTTTACATCGAAAGGGGTGGTGTGGATGGGGTGGGGGTAGTGGGACGGGGGTGTATTTTTGTTAAGAGGTGCCTACTGACTGTAGGTTTCGCTTTGTACTTAGGCAAGGCGGGTCTTCTGTATTACTGTGTAGTGCCAAAGATCTCGGTCCAGTGACATTGTCTTGGAGAGGTGTAAGTGTGTGAGGTCAGAATTTATCAAGTCGTCCCAGGTTTTTCTGGGTCTGCCTACTCCGTGGCTACCGTCTATTTTTATTGCCCTGCACTTTTTTATACAGCTGTCGTCTTTCATGCGCATCACGTGACCATACCAACATAGTCTTCTCTCGAGTAAACAACATCTGATCCCTCTTATTCCTAATTTCTCCCTTAGTTCATTTATGCTTTGCCGTTCACGTATATTACTATTACACATCCAACGGAGCATGCAAGCTTCGTTCTTCTCCAGTCTGCGTATATCCTCTGCACACAATGCCCAAGTCTCACTGCCATGTAACATTGCTGTTCGTATGCAGGCATCATACAGCCTGCCTTTCATTTTTAGAGAGAACCCTTTAGCGGCCAATAGTGGTATAAGCTCTCTGAACTTTTTCCATCCCGTTCTGAGTCTAGCTACTGTTCTTTCAGAGCACCCTCCACCACTGCTGATTTTGTCACCCAGGTAACGGAAGCTGTCCACTATTTCTATAAAACCATCTGTGCAATGGAATGAGCTAGTATTCTGTGGGCACTTGCTGCTACTTATTGCACCAGAGCACCGGCCACATATAAAATCTATATTCTTTGTTAGCTTACCTGTGATCCCACTACATCTTTTATGCACCCTTACTTTGCATTTGGGACATAAAATGGAGTTTCCGCCTACTCCTTTCCTACACACTGAGCATGGCCATTTACCAGATGGGACAAGTGCCCTATTTTCCTTCCTACAAACTAGAACTTTAGTCTTAGCCAGGTTAATTTTAAGGCCTTTTGATTCTAGGCCATGCTTCCATGTTTGGAATTTCTTCTCTAGCTCGGCCATTGATTCAGCTATGAGCGTAAGATCATCTGCGTATAGGAGTTCCCATGGGCAGCCGTTCTTGAACTCCTCTGTTATAGCCTGAAGGCCAATAATAAATAGTAGGGGGCTAAGAACGGAGCCCTGATGAACACCAACTTTTACGCTAAACTCTTCACTATATTCGTTGTTAATTCTAACCTTGCTGACTGTTTCTTTATACATGGGTTGTATAGCTCTCACAAGCCATTCATCAACACCTAGTTTTCTAAGAGCCCACCAGATAATGGAGCGGGGGACTCTGTGAAAGGCTTTCTCCACAAAAGCTAAGTATAGGGGTTTACTTTTAGCTAGGTACTTCTCCTGTAGTTGTCGTACAATGAAAAGAGCGTCTGTGGTACCTTTACCTGACACAAACCCGAACTGCATTTGATCTAGATCAATTCGCTCTCTGATTAGTTGCGCTATTACTTTTTCTGTGACCTTCATGACCTGGTCAATTAATTTAATGCCTCTATAGTTTCCCCTATCTAGGGCATCTCCTTTACCCTTGTAGCAGTTAATGATGATGCTGCTATGCCAGTCCTTCGGTACGACCCCATTCTGTATGACTTGGTTTACTATCCGGGTGACCATAGTATGTCCCACCGTTCCAGATGCTTTCAGCATTTCAGCAACTATTTCCGAAGGCCCAGCCACCTTACCCGTCTTCATATCTTTGATTGCCTTACTTATTATACTACCTTCAACTTGCACTGCTGGTCCCTCTATTGGATCGATGTGGGGGAGACTGTCTTTCTCCCATTTATTCTCCTCATTTAGTAGCCTTTCGTAGTGACACTTCCAAGCTACCTTCTTATCAGAGTCAGTGATGGCAAGTACACCATCATCATTAAGGACACACTTCTCCCCGACAATATCACGGTTTTCCTTGACACATTGCCTAGCAATCCTGAACACCTCACTCTTTATCAAATTTAATTCCAAAGGTATTAGTCAACCGAAGGCTATAATAGTGCAAGACACTTGCTCTTGGTGTTGTACAATCAGAGTGATGTCAAAATCACATGGTTGGGGGAGCAAACTCCTTAACCACACAGCCATGTATATGTGTGTAACTACGAAAACAATGCTGACTCTATTGCAAGAGAGCTTATTTAGTGTATTTACGCAAAAAACATTAGCCTGCTATATTAAAACCAAATATAGTGGGATAACAGTTATTTTCGTAATTTTGTCCTGGCACCCTATGAGAAGCCAGTTTTGAAATGGCTCCTTCACTATACAGTGGCAGCTATAACTGGACCCTGAAATCACAGTGATTGGAGCAATTAATATCTCTAAACAGCTCACATAGACATTGTGATGTAATTCGATGATGAAACACATTAGAATGTGTAATTGAATAAGTTTTTCTACTCACACCTTGCCTGTTTTTCCTAACACATTGATATATATATAAACAAATTTAACAAGTAATCAGATCTACTATACTGTGATATGCCAAGAAGTTATAAAGCTCAATGTGTTATTACAATCACAATCAAATAGAACAAACAAAATCTAAGGTATAATCCATGGAGTAAGATCCAATAATTGCACATATGTGATAAATGCCAGAGTAGCACCATAATAACACAGCTACTGCACAGTCAGATGTTGCAGAGACCAGCATAGTGAGAAGATATCTGCAAAGTGAGGTTACTTAAAAGTGAGAACTTGGCTTAAATACCAGAAGTTTCATCATAGCTATTTCCGGCAATAACATTATAGCTATTTTAACCTGCATTTCGTACCCCTGTGATAATTTTGATATATATATATAAAACCGAGGGTTGCTTCCCTTGTTGGAAATAACACGTGATAACTTAATGTGCGTTCAGCTCACTCATAGCGGCAGCATTTAAAATCCACCTCGCTTTTGGACAGAACAGAACTCCTGTTGATGAAATGAATCCTCTGTTCGTCATGGAATACCACGAGCGTGCTTGTTAGGTAAGTCGGATATATGATTTCGGGTTCACAGAAACACTTTAAACGTTTAATTTGTCCAGGTGTATCTTTTTTAACCTATTAGTTTTTTCGTTGCTCTGGTATTGTGTGTTAGGTTTTGCCTACCACAATGTTCAATTTGTCAAGCTATTTAAACGTATGTTGTTACTCTAAGGATCTACCCTTATCGAGTGCTTTGCTAACTCATTCATATTGTAGGTCGACTTTGCTTGCCCACAGCCAAAGCTTCGATTTTACTAAGCCTCCACATGTATAGAGGATGGAAGAGATGGAATGGTATCAGGTGGTACCTAGTGTAAGTTCGGGTCCCAGAACTCAGTGAGAATCACAAAAAGTCCTGAAGTATAGAGTAGAGAGTTCAGTCAATACAATACATGTTTAAGTATAATACGTAGAATTTTGTCGGAATCCGAATATTCCCGACAAGGAAGCAGCATTGGATTGGGTGGGCGGTAGACAAAGCACAGAGCAGCCAAAATCTGAATGGTAAGTAGATCAGTTAATCCCATGCTGGCAATAGCTGTACACTGAAGTCAGTGCCGCTGTTTAATATTACATCTGAAAGTGCTCAACATTATCGGAGCATTATTTATTTAGGTTTGTTAGTTCACCACCGGCTAGAATTGATCATTCCGTATGGTCAATCTTGATGTAATATTATGGAAAGTACTCATTATATATATATATATATTTTTTGTTTTTGTTTTTTTTTCATTTTTACGTCCGCTTTTTCCCTGCTTGCAAGCGTGGGACGGGAACTGATTTTGGCTTGATTTCTACAGCTGGATGCCCTTCCTAACACCAACCTCATTTACAGTGAGTGCTGGGTGCTTTTTTGCCGTGGCACCTCCACGACCACTTTGCAGTGGAATAATAGGGACCCCAGTCCCTATCATCTCATTTCTACAGCTGAGTAAACTGGAACAATGTGAAATAAAGTGTCTTGCTCAAGGAAACAACACATCACCCGGTCTGAGAATTGAATGCACAACCCTTTCGATTGCAAGACCAATGCTCTAACCACTAAGCCATGTGCCTCCATATATATATATATATATATATTAGGTATAGGATTATAACTGTTGGTTGTGTTCACGGAGTTGCCAGGTCTTGTTGGCGAGCGTGGTCACAAAACGGTGATTTGGATGTTTGATTGAGAATCGATGACGGTACCAGCGAGATTTAAACGATGTGGTGGTAGATCCGATATAATACCATTTCTGGTCGTTCGATTCAACCGTGCATTGGTAAACAATGTTGGACTTTAGGCATTCATTCTTCAATGGACATCTTTCAGGTAGATGGCAGTTACATTCTTTGTTGTGGGTAGCAGGTATACCATGGATAGGTTGTGATAGCGGTACAGGTGGGTTGTGTAATACCCGTCTCCCATTTAGTGGTTGGGAGGCAGATATTGCGTTCTGCCCATCTGTTACTAAAATGTTTTGTTTTGTAGAGTTGTTTAATTGCCTTAAGTTAAGTTTTTTTATGTATGCTTCAAGGTTTGGTGCCGTGGAGTATGATAGTCTAATAGTTTTAGAGTTCAGAATTTTGCTGTATTTATGGGAACTAGGGAAGTGTTTGTTGATTAACTTAAAGAATGAAAGAGATAGTTTTGTACTAATCGAGGCATTAAAAATAGAATTGTACCAGATATACTTTCTACAACGTGATTTATTTGGTGGTGATCTTCTATTATTAGTATGTCTGGTAGTACTGTGTGTGTGTGCTTGTATTTTAGTCCCCCGGTTACGCATTCCTTGATTTCGTGTAGAGCTATGTGTGTTATGGAAATTCCTATCAATGTATTCTATTGTATCCCGGTGGTCAGCATTCCTTAATGCATTATTGTAGTATTCAGCGTGTTCACTAAAAATATCAGAGTTAGACGATAGGCGAGAGATTCTAAGAGAAATACTCCGGGGAACTGATTTGATCATGGAGAGTGGGTGGTTAGAGTTAAAGTTAATATACGTAAGGTTCTCATTTACCTTGTGGAAGGGTCGTATCTGTCCGGTATTTAAATTAAGAGTTACGTCCAGAAAGTTTACTACTTTAAGATTGTATTCGTATGTTATTTTTAGACCGAGTTCACTAAAAGATTTTCTAATATTTTTCCGTAGCCTTTCAAGATTTTGGTTATTCAAGTTATTAACTAATAAGAGCCCGTCATCTCTGTATATCCCCCCCTGTAGATTACTAAATTTACTATGTAATATGTGGGCTATGTAAATTCCCACGAGATCCGTGACCTCCGCCGAGTCGGAACCCATGGTAATATCGAAATTTGTGGGTCTGTCCTTACGTTCCCAGTAGCAGTTATCGAACTTAATAATGGTTTTTCTAGCCTCGAGAATAATATTAATTTCGTCCTCCGTTAGGTTGGAATTGGCCTTAGCAAACGATAGGGCCTTACGTAGAGTGCTTGGTGAGATGGAAGAGTAGTATTCGTCTATGTCAAATTGTATAAACTTAGATTTATTCTTATTCTTAACATTATTAAACCAGCGAATTGCTTCGCTAGTGTTGCCACATAATTTAATTTCAATTTTCTTTTTCACTTGAGTTATTACTCTGTCAAGTATATGTTTGCTAATTTTCCCTATGTCTGATTTAGAAGGGCATATAAGTCTGATCTTAGGGTTAGAGTCAAAATTTACCTTATGGTCCTTCAGGTTGAAGGTGGGGGTAGCGGGTATAATCGGCTCGGTTCTATCGTCTATTTTGAGATTCTTCACCACTTTATATGCCTCGTTGTTAATATTTGCTAGCGTAGTTTCATTTGTTTTTCTATATTTTTTGTGTAGTTCGTTGCGTATGAAGTTATTGTACGTATCGATATCCATGGTATACACGTTAGAAGTCTTGTCAGCTTTCACAACAATTCCATTGGTATTTTGCAATCTTCGGAGTAGTGCTTTCATGTTGTTCTGCAGCTCATTATTTCTATGTTTGTTGAACTTAATGTTCATGGTCGTTTTCATTAAATCTTGTTCGAAAGCATCGAGATGAGGGTTTGTAGGTGGGTTTTTACATGATTTAAAACCATATGATTCAGACGAGTGATTGGTGCGTCCTTTATCGAAATGGAAAGCTTTCCATCGTACACGCCGAATGAAGTCGTTATTGCGTTGAATCATACTAAGAATATATTCCCTTTTGTTAGGTATAGGTATGTTTTTAAGTGACATACCTATATGATGCCTTTCCATATTAATGCCGTGTGTCGGTGTGGTTGCTCAACTGTGTAGGAGGCGATTATTAGGTATAGGATTATCCAAGATGTAGTAATGGTTAATTACTACACTGGATATAGTTGACGTACGGTAAGAGGTTACTCTACGAGTTATGGAAGAATTGTTGAAGAAACTTAGTTCCTGATCCTTCAGTATTCCGGAGTGTGTATAAAGAATGAATAATAACAGGTAGACATCATAAAAAGGTAATTTATTCCGTGTGCTTACAAGTGTTTCCACGTTGGTACTGCAGCCTAGTTATGCTACGTGCAAATTCACAAGTACTTGCAGAACTCAAATATCCAATGCTGTGACCACTGTTTCCTCAGAGCAGAATGGTAAAATGTACAATGTAAATACCCTTAAGTGGGGTTGTTGGGGAAGATAGAGTAGAAAAGGAAGAGAGAAAAGTAGGGAAGATTACCTTTTTATGATGTCTACCTGTTATTATTCATTCTTTATATATATATATATATATATATATATATATATATATATATATATATATATATATATATATATATATATATCATCATCATCATCATCATCATTAACGTTTAACATCCGTGTTCCACGCTTGCATGGGTTTGGACGGGGGTTTTCCCACTTGAGGCAAGAGTGATTATCTTGCTCGCATAGGACTATCTGGCGGGTTTTCTACAGCTGGATGCCCTTCCTAACACCAACCACATTTACAGTGTGGGTCTGGGAGGTTTTTACCGTGTTGCCTACATGCCCACATTACAGCGTGGACTGTCTGGCGGGTTTTCTACAGCTGGATGCCCTTCCTAACACCAACCACATTTACAGTGTGGGGCTGGCAGGTTTTTACCGTGTTGCCTACACGGCCACATTACAGCGTGAACTGTGTGTTTTTTTACGTGACACCTACACGATCTCATTTGTTTCGGCCTGGATGTTGTGGTACCAACATAACTTTACATTGAAAGGGGCGGTGTGGATGGGGTGGGGGTGGTGGGACAGGGGTGTATTTTGTTAAAGATGCCTACTGACTGTAGTAGGTTTTACTTTGTATTTAGGTAAGGCGGGTCTTCTCTATTACTGAGTACCGCCAAAGGTCTCGGTCCAGTGACATTGTCTTGGTGAGGTGTAAGTGTGTGAGGTCGGAATTTATCAGCTCGTCCCAGGTTCTTCTGGGTCTGCCTATTCCGTGGCTACCGTCTATCTTTATTGCCCTGCACTTTGTTATACAGCTATCGTCCTTCATGCGCATCACGTGACCATACCAACGTAGCCTTCTCTCGAGTAAACAACATCTGATCCCTCTTATTTCTAATTTTTTCCTTAGTTCGTTTATGCTTTGCCGTTCACGTATATTACTATTACACATCCAGCGGAGCATGCAAGCTTCATTTCTCTCTAGTCTGCATATATCCTCTGCACACAATGCCTAGGTCTTACTGCCATGCAACATTGCTGTTCGTATGCAGGCATCATACAACCTGCCTTTCATTTTTAGGGAGAACCCTTTAGCGGCTAATAGTGGTATAAGCTCTCTGATTTTTTCCATCCAGTTCTGACTCTAGCTACTGTACTTTCAGAGCACCCTCCCCCACTGCTGATTTTGTCACCCAGGTAACGGAAGCTGTCCACTATTTCTATAGAACCCTCTGCGCAGTTGAAAGAGCTAGTATTTTGTGGGCACTTGCTGCTACTTATTGCACCAGAGCACCGGCCACATGTAAAATCTATGTTCTAAGTTAGCTTACCTGTGATCCCACGACATCTTTTATGCACCCATACTTTGCATTTGGGACACCAAATGGAGTTTCTACCTATGCCTTTCCTACACACTGAGCATGGCCACTTCCCGGAAGGGACCGCCGCCTTATTTTCTTTCTTACAAACTAGAACTTTAGTCTTAGCCAGGTTAATTTTAAGGCCTTTTGATTCTAGGCCGTGCTTCCATGTTTGGAATTTCTTCTCTAGCTCGGCCATTGATTCAGCTATGAGTGTTAGGTCATCTGTGTATAGGAGTTCCCATGGGCAACCGGTCTTGAACTCCTCTGTTATAGCCTGAAGGGCAATAATAAATAGTAGGGGGCTGAGAACAGAGCCCTGATGGACGCCAACTTTTACGCTAAACTCTTCACTATATTCGTTGTTAATTCTAACCTTGCTGACTGTTTCTTTATACATGGCTTGTATAGCTCTCACAAGCCATTCGTCAACACCTAGTTTTCTAAGAGCCCATCAGATAATGGAACGGGGGACTCTGTCGAAGGCTTTCTCCAAGTCGACAAAAGCTAAGTATAGGGGTTTACTTTTAGCTAGGTACTTCTCCTGTAGTTGTACAATGAAAAGAGCGTCTGTGGTACTTTTGCCTGACACAAACCCGAACTGCATTTCATCTAGATCAATTCTCTCTCTGATTAGTTGCGCTATTACTTTTTCTGTGACCTTCATGACCTGGTCGATTAATTTAATGCCTCTATAGTTACTCCTATCTAGGGCATCTCCTTTACCCTTATAACAGTTAACGATGATGCTGCTACGCCAGTCCTTCGGAACAACCCCATTCTATATATATATAGATTAAACCTCTTCAGCAAACATACTCTACTCAATTGGCAAGATTAAGAATGCTTAGTATATATATATATATATATATATATATATATATATATATATATATATATATATATATATATATATACTAAGCATTCTTAATCTTGCCAATTGAGTAGAGTATGTTTGCTCTACTCTACTCTACTCAATTGGCAAGATTAAGAATGCTTAGTATATATATATATATATATATATATATATATATATATATATATATATATATATATACTAAGCATTCTTAATCTTGCCAATTGAGTAGAGTATGTTTGCTGAAGAGGTTTAATTTGACTGAAACATTTCAATTGCTTCCACCAACTGCCCTTAAAGACAAGATACATTCCCATACTGTATTTTGTATATTTTCCAAAATTTCACTAATTCTATTGGAATTATCTGTTATATTTTTTTTCTTTATTTTTTTTAGATTATTTTAAACACTTTCTTGGGGATTTTTTACCTATTAATTGCATGGATAATCTTAGATATATTACATATGACTTTACTATATTTTTAGTATGCAGAAAATTCCCTGATGTATTTTTTGTCAGCTATATTTTGGTGTTTGTGTGTCTATGAGAGATGTGTGTGTGTGTGAGAGAGAGAGAGAGAGGGGAGAGGGGAGAAAAATACCAAGAATACCATCTTGTATTTTAAGAAACATTCACACCATTCTTGAATTGCTTCATTATGTGATTCCTGATGTTGATCTTTATAAAGTGTCTACATACATTACACACACATACATACATAATGTACACACACATAGTAATGCACATACACACATTACATGATGGATTCTCTCTCAGTTTCGAGGATGTGTAAGTGGCTGAGTATTCCACAAACATGTATACATTAAATGTAATTTTCAAGCAGAATCAGAATGGTACAATATGTGACAAAGCTGGACCTTTGAATTAAGGTACAATCTATCACCAAACTTCTACACATTTCCCCTCTACACAGTTTCATTCACAATTTTGGGGGTGACCCAAAGCTATGGTAAAAGACACTTATCCAAGAACCCATGATAGCACAACATGTGATGAAACCTGTGATCACATGATTGTGAAATAATCTCCTTAACCAAGAGTTCTATGTATAGATATTTATATTCATGCAAGCAAGATAGACTTTATACTCACCAGGAAGTGGGATAGGTGAGAACCTGATGTAAATAGGAAGTTCCTAATTCTTAACCATTGAAGAATGCACCAATCAACATAGACTAGTGACTTTTCACAAATTTAGCACTTAACATAGACTTGTGGTTATTCACAAATGTACGTACATGCATGGCTGTGTGGTTAAGAGGTTCGTTTTGCAACTACATGGCTTTGGATTCTACTCTACCCTTCTTATCATTTATATATATATATATATATATATATATATAAACAAGGTTTAGCAAATAATGAAAAAGTTTCAAAATAAATTTTAAAAAATTGACTTTACCTACTATAGTTACCTTTACCAATCGGTTTTGAATCCCAAAATTAAACGGAGGCCATACGGCCTTCGTTGCAAAGAAAGATTCTCGTCAGAAGGTTCTTTTCATTCGAAGAATATAAAATTCTTGAATTTAAATTACGAACTAGCGCTATCCAAAACTGTTCCCGAGATGAGAGTGAATGAAGTGGAATCAATTTTTTCAAGGGCCGAAGTAAAGACAGAGGCAGAGGGAGGTAGGTCAACCGGCCGCAACTATCACTAGCAGCAGTCGGAACGACCAAATTTGCTTCTCAACAATAGAGGAGAATAGTAATAATAGGATATGTGTTCCTTTATGCACAAATTGATTCCACTTCATTCACTCTCATCTCGGGAACAGTTTTGGATAGCGCTAGTTCGTAATTTAAATTCAAGAATTTTATATTCTTCGAATGAAAAGAACCTTCTGACGAGAATCTTTCTTTGCAACGAAGGCCTTATGGCCTCCGTTTATTTTTGGGATTCGAAACCGATCGGTAAAGGTAACTATATTAGGTAAAGTCAATTTTTTAAAATTTATTTTGAAACTTTTTCATTATTTGCTAAACCTTGTTTATATATGTTCTGGCTCGTTAATTTATTAACCTGCCATTGAACCACATTGGTATTTGGTTAGACAATACATGCGTCCCTTAGCGCCTTGTGCGTGAAGGAACACATATCCTATTATATATATATATATACACAATGTAGAGAAGTAACACACGAGTTAATATATATAAAAAATAGTAAAAAAGAAAAAAAAACAGTAGAAAATGCTAAAGGGATTTTCTCTCAGAATAACATCAAAATATTTATTTACAAAATAGGAATTTCTGCATTAATTTTACCGGTTTCAGCTTATGCGCTTTTTCAACGACGGAAGTATATAATGCAATTAAATTGCACATTAATAAGAATAATAAGAATATGGGGGAAACAATTTGTTTTACATACATATTTAGGGAGAAAAGTTCACATTTTTGTCTGTAGTTTTCTTTCTTTCTCTTTTAGTGTAGACTGTAACCTTGCATATATATAAAAAAAAATATATATATATACATTTATTTACAGGGTGATTAAAAAAACTGGCCTCACACATGTTGTGTGCCACTGTATATTCATTTTCTAACCAATCAACTTAATATTCAGAGCATGGCAGATACAATGTCTCAGAAGACAACATGACTCCAATGAAAACTCCAGCACAAGAGTTCTGTGTGACACACTTCTATAAGTGTTGTTAGTACAAGCAGGTCCAAGAGAAATTTCATGCATTTTTTTGGCACTGACAAATCTACCTTCAAAGCCAATATACAAAACTGAGTGAAGAGGTTTGACACCTACAAGACAGTGGAAAACCTCAATACAATATCTGAGGACCATTGTACCTACTCTGGATGATACAGGAAGTATATACAGGAAGTTATTGACATGGTCAAAGAGTCTGTTGAACAGAGCCCAAAAATGATTGATGCACAGGAGGAGCCAATCCTTAGGTTTATCCACAGAAACTTGAAGAAGGGTTGTCAAAGAAGATCTTAAGAAGTATCCCTACAGAATACAGACTTAACAAAGTCTTACTGTAGCTGATAAGACTAAGAGAAAGGCTATGGCTGAGAAAATGCTGAAGGAGATGGAAAACAACACAAATTTTCTGAATCTGCTGTGGACCTATGATGAAACCCTTTCATTTAGAGAGGAAGATTAACTCTAAGAACAATCTGTTCTGGGAATCAGAGAAACCCACTGAAGTGGCTATGAAGCCTCTCCACATGGTTAATTATACTGTTTAGGCAGCCATTCCTGCGAGAGGGTTGATTGGTTCAGTCTTCTTTGAAGAAAATAGTGTCATTGCTACAGTTACAAAGGAACACTATATGGAAGTCCTGGGAGACTTCAAAAGGTAGCTATAGACCCATTCAAAATCAGTCTTCAAATTGATCCCATGGTTTCCAAAGTTATTTTTCAGTCATTCTTGTGACTCACTGGAGGTGTGAGGGCTTACTTTGTCTTACTGGAACCAGAACTTATTTATTAGAGATCGGTGCATGGTCTGTAGCTCCCTTTTGAAGCCCTGATTTAACCCCTTCAGATTTCTTTCTTTGAGGCTCTCTGAAGGATAGGGTATATGTCAACAAATCCAGGACCATCACTGAACTAAAGGAAAGGCATCTCTAGGTCTTTTTTTAAAGATGTTATGTTAAACTTCATCATACACCCAAAATATGCATGGATTCAAATGGGGATCACTTGGACTTGGAACATGTGCTGTAATTTTGGAGAGAAACATCAGAAGTTATTGAAATTTTCGATGTTTTTAATGGTTTAACCCTTAAGCATTTAAACCGGCTATATCCGGCCAGAATTCTCTCATCTCTTTCTTTTCAAACCGATTGTGAAGTTAAGATATTATAACTGAAGTTAAGGTATTATTCTCAAAATAAATAATATCAAAATCTCATAGATTTGATATTATGTAAGATAGTTATATGAAATAAAGCCTTTACTGTGAAAATACAAGAGTAAATATCAAGTAATGTAAATGCTAAAGGATTAAGCTAGATATAGTTGGACGCTCATCAGTTTTTGTCAATGAATAATGTAGACAAAAATAAAAATGGGGCCAATTTTTTTTTAGTCACCCTGTATGTGTCTGCATGTCTTTGCATTGCATTTGACACTGCCAAGCAGTGATGTTTTTATCCTACATAAACAATATCAATAGTTTGATGTATGAGAGTCAATACCTTACTTTAAAAAAAAATAAAATAAAATAAGTGTTGGCAACAAACTATAATACTGCCTCAAAATATTCACATCCAACCCATGCCAGCATGGAAAAGCCAATGTAAAAACGATGATGATGATGATGTACCACTCAGAATAGAGTAATGATTGTTCCCAAATGTACCACTCAATGTAGACTTGTGATAAGCAGCCTCAGACTAGGAATAAGAAGTATTAGTTGACATGTATAACAAAGAAAGAGATATAGATATATATAATTAATACAAGACATCCTGCTAAAAATTACTGACCAGATCTATAAATAGAGCAGGTTTCCAGCTAGATGGATGGTCACATGGTTGTGGCGTGATACAGTAGATAGAGTCATGAAAACCATGAGATATGCTTGGACAGATTAGAAGAAAGTGGAAAGAATTAATTATATATGGTAGAAGAAAATGGAGAGCAAGGAATTATATATGTTAGAAGTAAATGTCTCCATTTTAAAGTCGGTAGGGAAGTTTTGTTGGATTTGGAGAATAGGGGGGAGATTTTCCTTACTGTACTTAGCAGGTTAAGTGACTACATGAGAGAACCTCATTGACTCACCCCAAGTTAAGAAAACACAAGCTGGTGTATGTGTGTCTATCAACTCAACCAGCATAAAGAGGAATGCAAATAGTTTTTTCCAGCTGACTGGACTGTAACAATGTGAAATAAAGTGTCTTGCTCAAGTGCACAATGATTCCTGCCCAGGCCAGGAATTGAATTCATGACCTTAAAATTGTGAGCCCAACATCCTAAACACTCTTCACAGGGATGATAATAAAATTTAGCTGGTAATAAGAATCCATTTTTTTGTATCTGAAATGGTTAAATGACAGTTTAATCAATAGAATATTTTATGATTACATACATGATTATAAATATTAATTATGACTCATAAATAGATCCATCCTGCTATTCTGCCTTGTTCTTAAATTTCTACTTCTGTACTCTCTCTCTCTCTCTCTCTCTCTCTCTCTCACTCTCTCTCTCTCTCTCTCTCTCTCTCTCTATATATATATATATATATATATATATATATATATATATATCGCTGAAACATATATATATATATATATATATATATATATATATATATATATATATATATATATATATATATCGCTGAAACCATCTTTCCAAGGATACATTGAGATCTAACAACATTATCATCGGCCACACCATGAGCAGGTAAAAGATAATATATATATATATATATATATATATATATGTGTGTGTGTGTGTTAATGGGCTTTCCAGATTTTCTCATTCTCAGTGTTTCATCAGAAAGGTAGCTAAATATTCAACATATTTCTTTCCCCCTCATACTTTTTCTCTTTCTCTTCCTCTTTTCCTCCACACAGACTATATATATGTGTGTGTATATATATATATATATATATATATGTGTGTGTATGCAAAAGACAAACAAAAATAACGAAGCAAATGACACAGTACAATGAAGAAATATATTAGTTTTACGCTTGATATATATATATATATGAGGGAGAGAGAGAGAGAGAGATGAACACAAATAGTTTAAACAAGAATGAGAAAAGAGTATTCAGTATGGAACTTAGAGTTATTTATATATTTATTGGAAACTTAAAACTTTACAAAACCTTACTCTAAGTTTTTCATTTCTGAGCTTCAAACATTAGTGATGTGTGTGTATGCGTGTATATATATATAGTGTGTGTGTGTGTGTCAATAAAGTGTTAGCTGAACATGCTTGAGGAGAGCAAGCTGTATAAGGTATATACTTACAAATAGTCTTGCATTCATCAGAGATGTACTGGGTGGAGTTTAAGGCCTCAACATAGTCAACGAACAAGTTGGCATAGTTAGGGCTCATTCTTGTACCCATGGCTACCCCAGAGACCTGTTGGTAAAACTCTCCACAAAAGGAAAAACCACTGAGAGGGAGAACGAGCTCAACAAGGTAGAGAAGAGTAGAAGTGGTAGGGTAGGGTGTAGGGCGTAAGTCTAAAAATGGCAGAGGCCATCATTGCGAGGGATGACAGTGTAGAGAGAGTTAATGTCCATGGTAAAGGGAAGGCAAGAGGAGCCAGAAGAGAAGGAGAAGGAGTTAAACAGTCAAAGGGCATGATTAGTGTCGTGGATGTGCGAGGGGATGTATGTATATATATATATATATATGTGTGTGTGTGTGTGTGTTAAACTTGCAACCCTGTCAAACTGAAAGCTTCAAAGGCATTCATTGCACCAGAAGCAGACATTTCACAATGTATGATACTGCTGCAGAAACCATTCAAGATGAAAATACATTAATGAGAACTCCAGTACAGTTGGCAGGCTTCTGAATGGTATGCACAACTGAGCATGAGCAGCCCAAACAATCCCTCATCAGAGAAGCAGTGCTGAGCTCTTCAGAGTGAGGTTCAATTCATCCTTTGTGGTCAGGAAAATAGATGGCAGATTGTAAAAGCTCAAGAATTTCAAATGCATGCAGACACATGGAGAAAGTAATTCATCAATCTTCTAAATCAACACAAACCAGTGAATCCATCATTTCATGGACTCATGAACCCATGATTTTTACTGAA
Source organism: Eledone cirrhosa (assembly GCA_964016885.1). Taxonomy (NCBI): domain Eukaryota; kingdom Metazoa; phylum Mollusca; class Cephalopoda; order Octopoda; family Eledonidae; genus Eledone; species Eledone cirrhosa. The sequence continues at coordinate 78,363,253 of OZ024741.1, read as the reverse complement.
GTTAATGCTATCATCAAATCGTTAAAAACAAGAAATCTTGGAGGAGAGTAGTTATTTTTACTCAAGAGCACTTCATTGCTACACCACAAAAGTGTGGAACCAGGAGTATAGACTATAAAACTGAAAGTATGTTAACATCTACAAAAACAAGAGAAATAAGTCTGTTTGCTTTAAAAGTAGCTGGTATAATACACTTATTTATTGCTGAAGAGGTCAAAGCCATTTTCATGCTTGGAGGACTAGTTCAATCAGTATTGAAAAACTTGATACCATAGTTACAGTGTAACTTCTGCAGGGACTAATGCCCGAATGAAATGTTTGTTACAAAGCAGCTTCTGGAGAAATGCAAAGAACAACATCACAATCTGTTTATTGCATTTGTAGATTTGTCAGGGTTTTGACACTATAAACAGGTAACTTCTGTAGAATGCTCTCAAAAGATTTGGTTGTGCTGCCAAATTTAGCATTCCCTTCTGCGATTGTGATGCAGGGATCATGGTTCAAGTTATTGTCTGAGGGCAGAAATATAGGCCCTTCAATATAAAAATGGATGTTAGGTGAGGCTGCATGCTGGCTCCTGTACTGTTTAATATTTTTTCTTCATCTCTGTCAAATTACTGTTATGTAGAAGGATGAAAGAGGAGGTAGGAGTCACTATTAGCTTCCACTCAACAGGAATTATTTCAACATTAGGTTATAGGACACTGCCAAGCTCAGATCGGAATGGATCATTGAAATTCCATATGCTGAATGACTGCCTTCTGAAATATTAAACAGAGGAGACATATTCTTCCTACCTGGATAAAATGATAGTCAACTATCAAAATTAATTTCCCACAAAACCTTCTTCCAAGTTATAGCTCCTTGCCTACTAAGTGCCATGAGTTAAGCCAATGTTTTGAAGCAGTGCCTGAAGAAGATGAGAGGCACATCTTTTCTACATAATAGATAGAATACCAGTCTATTACAGGTAACATTCCCAGGCGATCTTATTTATACCAAATCTTTGATAGTTGAAGGCAGTGATGTATGGGGAAATAAAGTGTTTTGACCCAAAACACAACAAAATATTATGAGTAGGTGGTTTCTTGATTTTTCGATGTATTATTTATAAAAGATGTATGCGGCTTGGCAAAATCATTAAAGTACTGAACAGAATAATTTGCAATATTTGTTCTGGCTGACTGCACTCTGGGTTCAAATCCTGCCATGGTTAATTTTTCATTTCATCCTAATTTCATCCTTTGGGGCTCACTAAATAATGTACCACTTCATTGTGGTGGATTGGTGGAGTTGCTTTGGCTTTTTATATTCTGATAGTAATGCCTGTGATAACCCTACTGTGAAGCTGCATTGGCCTTTGCCTTTCCCATAGACAAAGTAGGTGACATTGAGAGGAGGGACTTGCATGCATAGGGAACTGCTGGTTTTCTTTATAAAAACAAACCTCACTCAGGAGTGCACTTTGTATACAGTATCACAAGACATAGAGGCCCCAGCTATTACATAGCTCAGAGGAAAATGGGCAACACCCTTGTTCTTCTTCAGGATCTACCAGATAAGTAGGAAGAAGAGAGGTAGATATTTCCCAGCTGGCGACCTGACTCAAATGCTTGCAAAATTAATAATACTCAAAATACCCAAAGGCCAGGACATAGTGTTATTCTGAGTGATGGATTAAGTCTACCATGGCCATTTCCTCACCATTATCTCTCCCTAGGTGCCTATTCATCTTATGGGATGAAGTGTCTTTACCTAGAGACACTTAAAAAAGCCAACACTGCTTGGATTTGTAGCCAACATTCATGCACCAACATTAATGTCTTAGTGTTGGTGGATTGGCAGTATTGGTAGAGGGTCGGACGCATAGAGTTACGGCCCTTGCCATTCTGAGTTCAAATCCCGCCGAGGTTAACTTTGCCTTTCATCCTTACGGGGTCGATAAAATAAAGTACCAGTAATGCACTGGGTATTTGCTGGCCTTGTGCCTAATATAGAAACAATTAATGTCTTAGTGTTGGTGTTGATAATAATGTTCTGTGTGTGTGTGTGTGTGTTACATTAAGTGTAAATGATACAGACAATAGTGGCAGTAGGGATGGTGATAATGACAGATAATAGTTGTTAGTGTTTGTATGTTTTCTGTTCAGTGGAAATGAAGGCAATAGGTATTATGAAGGGGTTGGGAAGATGATAATGATGTCTGAGTCAATAGTGATGTGTATTTGTGTGTTGACTACTCAGTGAGCAACAATGATGGCTGACCTATTAGAAAACAATTTGTTCCTGACATATCCTGACCTGACCAGACCTCACATGACATGAAATGACCTGCTACAAATTATATGTCATTAACAGTATGGTAGTGGTGGTGGCAGTCACAGGCAGTTTTGTTGGTAGTGGTGGCTCATCGTCATCATCAACATTGTGTATATTTTGAGTATGGTGGAGAAACAGAAGTAATTTAATATGCATGTAATTTAGACTAGATTCCTAGTTGTCTGGTATAAATTGTAGTTACGGGTAGTTGTGTTGAGCTGTGCTGGTATGTATATATATATATATATAAAATTAAAGTTTGTCCCATGCTTGGAGGCTCATTGGATCAGTGCTTATCCTAGTTTCATTAGTGTTAAGCAACCATCATAGAGTTAACTTTCAGATACAGCTGTTGCTCATTTTCAGCAGGATGGTCTAGAGAAACAAGAAGCTTGCTAAACAAATATCTGTGCTGAAAGTGCTGCTACACTCCGTCTCCGAATGCAGGAGTCAATGTCTCATCAGGCTGTGAAGTAATTCTGTAGGTGTTTTTGCCCCTTCCACCACAACACCAGATCTCCTAGGAACCACCCACAAATGTAGGCAACAAAACTCCTTCACTACACAATCTTAGGTGAGGCTGATGTGACTCAATCCACCTCAATGTGTCAACAGCTTATATATATATATATATATTGTTATACTTGGGGAGGGTCATATTTGTGTAATATTGCCAGAATTAATAACAGAACACACTCACTGTTTGGTTGGTTTTCGCTTTTCGCTTCTGTGTCTTTTATATCGGTAATCTAATATAATATATATATATATATATATATATATATATACATATACATATATATATAATAAACCTGACTTCACTACTAGTTTGGGGTTTCTCCCATCAGTAAATGTTTGTTAGTATTTATAATATTTTGTCATCAACACAAACATTAACACACATACACAACACATATATAATCATTCATTCAATAAACTTAGAGAGAATGAGAGTTTTGTGTGTGTGTGTGTGTGTAATCGTAATGGAGAGCCCCTCTCCATTTCAGATAGCTTGCAAATAATGTGTTCAAAGGAAGACAAGATAAACCTTGTCAGGGGAAGTAACTAGTATTTTGTTTTATTAACATCAATACGTAAGTATATATATATATATATATATATATATATAGATGTCTGTCTGTGTGTGTGTATGATTTTTATGCATTTCCACATTTTTTACCGATTTTGATGATTTTTTTTCCAATGTGCTCCAAATTTACCAAGGCTGGTCAACGCGTAATAAAGTTTGCCAACAATTTCCTGCTTCTATGAAGAAAATCGATAAAACTAAATACATGCTGTAACCCGCTCTCTTACAAGCTTATTCACTCTCACTACTACACTCAACAATCTATCAAACTACATACATGTTGCAACTGTCTTTAAAATGTTCATCCCTCCCTCTACTCCACTCTCAATCTCCTCTGCAACTCTCTTTAAAAGGTTCATCCCTCTCTCTACTCCCCCGTCAATCTTCTCTGCAACTCTCTTTAAAAGGTTACTGCCTCCGTCTACTACCCTATCACCATTACAGTTTAGAACAGCGACAAAACTTCTTTTCAAGGAACGCGACACAAACTTTGAAAACTAAGCAACACATCGATTTATACAACAACAAACATAGCTTCACTCTCTCCGTCGCTCTTCCCTCTTTCTACAATAGATTATTCCCCTCTCTATAATTTAACTGCTTTACTCTCTTCATGCTTTGAGGTTTAACACACATTCATACAACTTACTTAATACTCACTTTCCACTTATTCATTGTTCAATTGAAATTTTTCGCTACTTCCCCTTGACACCCAGCGGCATCAGGGCCACCATCTTGCAACTTTGGTCTGCTAAATTCGCTATTGGAAGATTATTAACCCATCATTGATTGTCCAAAATGCTAATTGGTTTGTAACTTTTAATAACCTGTTCAACTGCTTTATGCACTTAATTGATAAGTTTACTCGCTTTCAAGCTACGTTTACCTGTATGTAACTTTTCATAGCAAATGAATAAACCCGAGCAACGCCGGGCTAAACTGCTAGTATATATATAAATATATATATATATATATATATATATATATATATATATATATATATATATATATATATATCACGTGGCTTGAATTCTTTTCAGAATTCATTGATGGGAAGAGATATATTTGATATATCTCATATGAAATGATACAGCCAATTTTCCACAATATAATTAGTTACCACCCCGAACGTTTAATTAGGAATATACTCAGGTATTTCCTAATGTTTGTTGAGTGAGTTGGAATTTGGCCGGAGTATCGCTATTAGCTTTCTCCGATTATGTATTTATATATATATGTGTGTGTGTATGTATATATATATATATAATTGTTTCTACTTTTGGCACAAGGCCAGCAATTACTCAGTACATTACTGGTACTTCATTTTATCGACCCCATAAGGATGAAAGGCAAAGTTAACCTCGACGGGATTTGAACTCAGACTGTAAAGGGACGTAACTATGCTGGAAAGCATGGAGTATGTGTGTGTGTGTGTATGTATATATCTATATATGTGTATGTATATATATATATGGTTTCTTGGTGAGGAGGGTGACTTTGGACATCCTGCAGGACTAAAAACAAAACCTGTCAAAGGGCAAAGGAGCTCTTAAGAGTCAATGGCCATCCAAAATCACTGGGAGAGATGACCCCTTAGCCTTTGTCAAGGCAGAATTCTACGAGAAGGAAAACTCTGATATAACACCTGCAACTCTGATGGTATCCAATGATGTTGACTTGTTCTTCTTTTTGGTAAATATCATCTTGGTTAAGAGAGTGGGACTGGCTTTGTGCAGTGCCTTTGCTCACTATAAAAGCTTCACGGCACAGGCATTGCTTTATATCTGGAGATCTCTCTGCACTTGTCATCACATGGTACCATGGGCCCAGCACTATGTGTCAATAATTGTCACAAGTGTAGTGTTTGTACCAGAGTTTTCAAGTCGCTGGCTGGACTATAAAGTCACACTCGTTCAGCGCATTGGTAGGAGTTCTCCTACATGGATATAAAGTAGTGGCCGTACTCGAAAACAAGTTGGCAGCCACCATATATATATATATCATCATTATCATCATCACCGTTTTACGTCTGTTCTTCCACGCTAGCATGGGTTAAACGGGTTGTCCTGTTGTGGGCAGTGTCTGGTCGGCTAACCTTGTCTTGCTCATACAGTAACTGATTCTGCTTGATTTCTACAGCTGGATGCCCTTGCTGACGCGAACCTCATTTACAGTGAGTGCTGGGTGATTTTTTTTCCGTGGCACCTACACGTCCACTTTATAGTGTGGGCTGGGTGCTTTTTTGCCGTGGCGGCACCACGACCACTTTGCAGTGGAATGATAGGGACCCCACTCCTATCATCTTATTTCTACAGCTGAGTAAACTGGAGCAATGTGAAATAAAGTGTCTTGCTCAAGGAAACAACACATCACTCGGTCCGAGAATTGAACTCACAACCTTTCGATTGCAAGCTCTAACCACTAAGCCATGTGCCTTCACATATATATATATAATACTAGCAGTGGTACCCGGCGTTGCATGAGATAAGGTATTTTGGAACGCGGGCCGCCAACAGACCTAATCGTGGAAAAATTGCATGCCTGGGTAATATGTAAAGAAAATAAACTGAATACTCTGATGGCTGGATAATCTTTAAGATTTTCCTCGATGAAGCAGGAAAAATGCAG
>OZ024741.1:78332216-78352216 GCA_964016885.1 Eledone cirrhosa | reverse complement strand
TATATGTGTGTGTGTATGTATGTGTATGTATATATGTGTATGTATATGTATGTGTATATCTGTATCATTATCTATAAAAGGCAGATTGTTGTTGTGTGTGTGTGTGCATGTTCCATGTTTATACATTTGCACAATTTCAAACCGATTTGACTCAAAGTCTGTAAGAATGTTGTAAATGGTCTAACTTATATCAACGACTATTTATTTCATTCAGACTCACCCACAATTATGGAAATAATCGATAAAACTAAATACATGACGCTTTACCCCTCTAATACTTTATAAATACCTCTCTCTCCTCCCCTTAAAATTCGATAAAACTACATACATGCTTACAAACTTCCTTTAGGAACGCCGAAGAGAGAGGGAGAGAAAGAGAGAACGTTTGTTTTTTAGTGTGGAACGGTCAAACATTTATTTACTTCAATGACAAAGAGAACTTATTACATTTCATACGAAACAACCATTATTCAAAAGCAACAGATAAATTTATTCAACAACAACAAAAAATAGCGATAAATCTTTTTTAAAACCTCTCAACGAACGTGGAAGAAAGAAGTATCAGTTTATTTACTATACAAAATAATATCCTCTATGAGGTCACTAAACCTGCTAGAAACAGCAGCTAACTCTCCCCCATATCACACCACTCCCTACTGTCTTAAATTTAGAAAACACATATCCTCTATGAGGTCACTAAACCTGCTAGAAACAGCAGCTAACTCTCCCCCATATCACACCCCTCCCTACTGTCTTAAATTTAGAAAACACATTAGACAACCATGTAGAACAACTCCATCGCAGCTCTGTTGTACGGCTGGCACCGTCTACGCGCGTGTTGCGCAAGTACTGTGAAACAATAAATTTCAACACTTCTTTGCACAGAGATAATATCCATAGGCGAAACTACAATTGTCACTGCTGGCGCAGCTCCTGCTTCGGCAGTCCAGGTCTGCAATTCATTCACCCAGTGCCTGGCAGACAAAAAAGTGCTGCCATAAAATGGGTGGTGCAACCTAACTTTGGTAACTTACTGACCCCGAGCAACGCCGGGCTTTAATGCTAGTATATATATATAAAGACGAAGTTTTCTGTATATGTGTGTGTGTGGACAATTTTTAATGAGGGCTCATATATTCTAAACCATTCATGCGATTTCTTTGAAATATTTTACAGAGCTTCTCCTTGCACAAAACCTGTACATGATCTACAAAGGCTTTCAAAAATCGATATTGGGGCCTTTGGAGACATTAAAAAAGTTTCGGTTATTTGTGTCAATTTTCGTGATTAAGTAAGACAAGAGTTATCTTTCGTAATTCGGCTCATTCGGATTTTAATTTACTCTTTGTACTTGAAACAAAAGGTACGCTTCCTTGAGACTAACAATATCATTTTGTATATTTCAAAACCAGCAATTTCTAACAGATATCTAAGTTAAGTTATAGATTTGTCATTGTATAATTTATCGTTTCAATATTATGCTTTGTACATAATAGTGTCTATTATTCACTTCACCTCTCTATTTCATCATGCGCTTTTACTGTTGTCAAAAAAATGTATACCGAGACAGGATTTCTGTTGTTACATGGTATAACGGATGACACTGAGCTTACATATTAATTATTTCGCTGGAATAGTGCCTAAGGTTCTCATGTTTACATAAAGTACGTTTTTCTTCTATGTATTCAAATTTACTTTGTTTAGTTTAATGAGCTACATCGAAAGCTACTTGGACCGTCCAAAGTGCGGGTAGTTTAGCTAGTATATATATATGTATGTTTATGTGTATGTATATGCATGTATATATATATATGTATGTGTATATATATATATATGTTTATGTGTATGCATATGCATGTATATATATATATATGTGTGTGTTTATGTGTATGTATATGCATGTATATGTGTATGTATATGTATATATATGTGTGTGTGTGTGTGTATATATATATATATGTGTGTGTGTATATATATGTGTGTGTATATATATGTATGTGTGTGTGTGAGCTCTGCCGTTGTGGTTAAACTTTTTCCTATATATATATATATGTGTGTGTGTATGTATATATATATATATATATATGTCTGTGTGTATGTATATACAAGGTGTGTCAGAAGAGTTCCAGGACTGATGTCACAAAAGATTTATTTCAAACCCTAACTTCACACTAGGAGTTTTCTCCTTCAAAGTAACCCCCTGGAGTCTAATGCACTTTTCCATCCTTTTCTGCCACGCTTGCATGCACTCCTGGAAGGATTCTTCCAGGATCCTTCGCAGTTCCGTCCTCATGGCCTTTTTGATGTCATCCACGTCTTCAAAACGGGTCCTCTCCAGATCGTACTCGAAAATCCATGACTCATCACCAGTGATGACTGTCCCTAGCAAGTCTGATTAGGTTTCAAGATGCTCGAGGATGTCCTGGCACACTTGCATGCGTCGACCCTCTGGTTATCGTTCAGCAGTTTTGGCACCATCTTCGCGCAGACTTTCCGCATATCCAAATCTTCAGTGAGAATCTTCCAGATGCTGTCCCGATTCATGCCCGGCTCATTTGCCATCAGTCGAACAGTCAGCCCACGATCACTACGCCCCATCTGCCTGACGCGCTCAACGTTGACCTCAGTCCTGGTTGTTGAGGGCCTTCCGCTCTTGGGGTCATCTTTCACGTCCTCGCGTCCTTCTTTAAACCTCTTGCACCACTCAAAAATACGTGAACATGACATCGTCTTATCTCCATACACTTGCTGCAGCAATCCCAGTGCTTCTGACGGAGTTTTCAAGTTTGTTCGTTGCTCTGTGATCATTGCTTGACGACCTGAAACAGAGGACATGTTTATAAAATTATAAAGAAAAAAGTTTGATCGCTGCAGAGAGCTAAGATTACAGTTACATACTCCAGGGGATTACTTTGAAGGAGAAAACTCTTAGTGTGAAGTTTGGGTTTGAAATAAATCTTTTGTGACATCAGTCCTGGAACTTTTCTGACACACCTCGTATATATATATGTGTATGTATATGTATGTATGTATATATGTGTATATATGTATGTATATATATATATATGAATATATATATATATATATATATATGTATGCATAACCACCTTTTCACTTCTTATTAATTTGTGTTTGAAAGACGTTGGCTGAGAGCTTTTGACGGGAACGAAAAGATTTGTTTTCTATTCTCCCGCCACCACGTAAAGTTTGTAAATCAGTGGCTGGTTGGGGGACAGAATTGTATTGGATTCCAGTTGCTAATCACCTTACTGTGTCGGCCGTTACAAACAGTCATAGCCGGCATGGGCTGGGGTTTGGATTCTGTCGATCGATTGGTTTTTGATTAGGCGATACCCGCTGATGAAGCCACATACGCCGATTATACATTGTTGCATAATATATGCAGACAGAAGGTGCAGTGCACCCTACCACTGCATTAAGTGTGGCTGAAACTCGAGTCCTGGAACTAGTATAGGCACCCGTTTTACGTGTGTTGTATTGAAGTGAATAGCTATGTGTATACTCTGGGAATGTATCCTACATTACCTATTGAGTACGCTGAGATACAACCGGTCCTGGCATTGATAAATATGCTGGGTCCGTCAACTCCTTATTATAATTGAATATAAAAGAAAGATAAACACAGATATATACATATATGTGTTCAAATCGTAAAGGACCAAATTCGCTAAGGTGAAAAAAATACTATATATATGTATATGTATATATGTATACATGTATGTACATATGTATGTATATGTATATATATATGTGTAACCAAAAAAGAGGTATAAGGATTCCTTGAAAGCCTCTTTGAAAGACGCTAACATCTCTGTTGATACATGGGAAAATATTGCTGCTGGTCGTAATAAATGGAGAAAGACTGTATATGAGGGAAAAGTTGCCTTTGAGGCATCTCGAATCGCATACGAGAAAGTAAAGCGGGATGTGAGGAAGGGCATTGCTGTTGCACTTCCAGACAGCGAGGGTCCTCCTCTGGTGTTGACATGCAGCGTCTGTGCGAGACTCTGCCTAAGCAAAGCTGGACTCGAAAGTCATCTTCGCAGTCATAAAGTAAGACCAGTGGTTGACTACCAGGCTGATGTTGGAGATGCTACTCATCATGCTTGCCAAGCATGTGGTAGAGAATGTAAATCAGCAGGAGGCTCAAACGACATGCAAAAGTACATGAACTCCAACCACAGCCGGCTATTGCCAATGAATGTTTTGGTTGCCGACTCTGTGCAAGACATTTTAGATCATTGGCCGGGCTAAAAAGCCACATTCGATCGCAGCGCTGTTAGTTGCTATCGTGTGTGTGTGTGTGTGTAGATATGTTTATGTGTGTGCCTGTATGTATATATATATGTATATTATTATTGTTGTTATTATTATTATTATTATTGTTATTATTATGGGGGTTTTTTTCTCGTGCAATGGCCATACTCGATAACGAGGGGGCAGACATCATATGTATATATATATGTATGTATATATATGTATATATATATATATGTGTATGTATATATGTATATAAATATGTGTGTATGTATATATATATATGTGTGTATGTATATATATGTATATATGTGTATGTATATATGTGTATATATATATGTATAAATATATATGTGTGTGTATGTATATATATATATATATGTGTATGTATATATATATATGTATGTGTATGTATATATATATATATATGTGTATGTATATATATATGTGTATGTATGTATATATATATGTGTATGTATGTATATATATGTATATATGTGTATATGTGTATGTATATATATATATATGTGTATGTATATATATATGTGTATGTATGTATATATATGTATATATGTGTATGTATATATATATGTATGTATATATATGTATATATATATATGTATATGTGTATGTATATATATGTATATATGTGTATGTATATATATATATGTATATGTGTATGTATATATATATATGTATATATATGTATGTATATATATATGTATATATATCTATATATGTGTATGTATATATATATGTATATATATGTATATATGTGTATGTATATATATATGAATATATATGTGTATGTGTATGTATATATATATGTATATATATATATATATATATATATATATATATATGTGTGTATGTATATATAAATGTATGTATATATATATGTGTATGTATATATATGTATATATATATATGTGTATGTATATATATGTATATATATGTATATATATGTGTATATATATGTATATATATATATGTGTATGTATATATATGTGCATGTATATATATGTATATATATATGTGCATGTATATATATATATGTGTATGTATATCATCATCATCATCGTTTAACGTCTATCTTCCACGCTAGCATGGGTTTAGACGGGAATTGTCCCACTTGAGGCAAGATTTGTTGTCTCGCTTGTATAGGACTGTCTGGCAGGTTTTCTATGGCTGGGTGCCTTTCCTAACACCAACCACCTTTACAGTGTGGACTGACTGAGAGGTTTTTACCGTGTTACCTACACAACCACATTACAGCATGGACTGTGTGTTTTTTTGTCGTGACACCCACACGACCTCATTTATTTAGGACTGGATGTTGTGGTACCAACATAACTTTACAGAGAAAGGGGTGGTGTTGATGGGGGTGGGGGGATTGGGGGGGGGGATTTGGTTAAGAGGTGCCTACTGACTGTAGGTTTCACTTTGTACTTAGGCAAGGCAGGTCTTCTGTATTACTGCGTAGCGCCAAAGATCTCTGTCCAGTGACATTGTCTTAGAGAGGTGTAAGTGTGTAAGGTCGGAATTTATCAAATCGTCCCAGGTTTTTCTGGGTTTATCTACCCCGTAACTTCCATCAATTTTGATTGCTCTGCACTTTTTTATACAGCTGTCATCTTTCATGCGCATCACGTGACCATACCAATGTAGTCTTCTCTCGAGTAAACAGCATCTGATCCTCTTATTCCTAATTTCTCACTGAGTTCATTTATGCTTTGTCGTTCACGTATATTACTATTACACATCCAACGGAGCATGTATGCTTCGTTCCTCCCCAGTCTGCACAGATCCTCTGCACACAATGCCCATGTCTCACTACCATGTAACATTGCTGTTCGTATGCAGGCATGATACAGTCTGCTTTTCATTTTTAGAGAGAAACCTTTAATGGCCAATAGTGGTATAAGCTCTCTGAACTTTTTCCATCCTATTCTGACTCTGGCTACTGTACTTTCAATATATATATGTATATATATATATATGTATATATATATATTTGTATGTATATATATATATTTGTATGTATATATATATATATATATATATATATATATATATATATGTGTGTATGTATATATATATATGTATATATATATATGTGTGTATGTATATACATGTGTATGTATATATATGTGTGTGAGTAAATATATGTATCTATCTATGTATATATGTTTGTATAGATGTGGGGTCAGTTCCAGCCATTCTACTTGTAAATTGTAAATATTACTCTTAACCCTTTAGTGTTCAAACCGGCCAAAATTCTCTACCTCTTTCTGTTGAAACTGGCTGTAACTGGTCGCTCATACTGATGTTAAGGTATTATTCTCAAAATAAATACTTTCAAAATCTCATAGATTCGATATTATGTGAGATAATAATAGTATATATAAAATAATGTGAATGCTAAAGGGTTAACATACACTTTTTAGTAGAAAGAATATGTGTTGTTGCAAAGCACTAATTATCCAGTTTGTCTCCAACACACTCTATGTCTGATTATAGAAATAAGGTCACAACACAACCACATTGTAAAGGAAGTAAACTGGAAAAGAATTGAGGCCAGCTGATTATTGTCTCATCCCTCTAAAAATAGTTCATTGAATGAAATAGCAACAACTTGAACTGCTGCTCTGGCTCAACATAACCTTCTGGAGGCTCCAGGTGCATTAAGTTGCTGATAGAGTAATCTCCCTTTAATACATAATACATAATGCAATTCATAATGCAATTCATAAAAATGTCTAGCATGTTGAGAGTTAACATTTATTGCCCATTAGATTTATTTTAAGAGAAACAGAAAATTTTCAGTTATTAATGGCGGTATTTAGCAGTTTGGAGTTTGGCGGTATTTAGCAGTTTGGAGTTTTCAAATCCTACCAATGTAGGTTTTGTTTTTCGTCTTCCAAAAGGTTCCATAAAAATAAAGCACCAAGATAGGTGTTGGCTGTTGTGGTAGTAGCAGGTTGGTCTTGTGGATATATATTGTAGTTTTTTAAAAACACGTACACATGCAAGCAGGCAGGCTGACCAGAACAGAACAGAGATGTGGCAAGCAGGCCAGTTAGCATTTGCTTATGAATTCAAGGGGCTTGCCTTCTCCCATCAATTTATCATTCTTTTATTGTTCTGTTACTTACAAGTACGTCATGTACTATACCCACAACCCATTTATAAACCATATGTATTTATCACTAATTACTAAAATACATAATGGGCAGATTAAAATGGGATCTACATTTCACAGCTTTGCACAAGTCTGCATACAAATATACAAATGTATAAGTTATAATGTAAATGGTTAAGTTATTTAAATATAAATTGTATATAAGACATTTATTCATATGACTTAAGACAGAAAGATACAGATTCTGTTTCAGGAGTTGAACTATGTATCTTTCATGTTTAACCACAAATTGAAGCTGAATATATAAGGAGGTATTAGAAAGTTCCTGGACAAAGTGTAAAAGAAGTACACCAGATAAATAATATACTTCATATATATTAGGGCACCATCAACTTTGAAATAGTCCCCTTTCGAATTTATACTGTGATACTGCATGACTTTCAGACTCCAAAAGTCCTCTTCCTGAAGACCATCCAATACTGGCTGTGATTCTATTTGAATTTAATATAGCAGATCAAGATAAAACTTTTTTAGTTTCAATTTCATTGATAGACTTCTTGTGTAACTAAAGTCACTAATCAAGACATTTCTGCTTTTGATTGAGTGTCAAGAGCCAAGGAACAAACTTCAGAGCAACTTAATCTGTGTTCAAGTTTTGTTTGAGAAAATCCTAGCAGACTCAATAACGGATACCAATCATGTGAGAGAGTGAGGAAATTTTTAGTGATAATTCTTGTATATGATTTTATGAATTTTTTCCACATTTTTTAGTGGCTGTTTGTCCTGAATGCTCACAATTTTGAACTGAGCCTCAACTGACCTTGAAATATGTATGCGACTCAAAAACCTATTCTCTAACCAAAGAATTGAACATGGGTAGATGACATGAAGCCTATTTATAGATTGACTTGATAGGTTAACTATCAACAATCATCAGTTATGCAGGCATTTCCACTGAACACTAGAATCACAGCATGTGCAGTCCAGAAACTTTCTAACCACTCTTCCCCTTCATCCTCATTATCATTTATCATCCACTTTTCCATTTTGGCATGGGTTGGCTGGGTCATCACAGTCCAAGACGGTACTTAATCGGAGTTACTGATCCATTAGATGGGCCATCTCACTTACGTACATCCAGCAATTTACAGAGTGTACTGGGCACATTTTATCACTACACTAGCACTAAAGAGACTGTTGTACCTTGACATAACTGAAGAGTCCTCTTGACCCTTTGCTTAGCAAGTTTTCTATGGCTATATGTGCTTCCTAACACCAACATGTGTAACATCTTCTACCACATGAAACTATATTGACAAGACATTCTTAAAAAGTATAAAGCAGTGCTGTGACTGCTTTACAATAAAAATGAAAGTATATACTTTAGTTTACTGCAGATTTTCACTAATTAAGATATAAAAAATATTTGAATTGACAAATCCGTTTTTAGATATTTTCTGCTAAATCATTGCAGGAAGTTAAGAGTTAAGCATTCACAATCTATCAACATAAAGACTCTCTCAGTACTTTAGCTATTTTTATAATATATCAAGTGCATTATCTAGTGTGGTGTTGTTTTTTTAAATTTTGTCTGCTATTTCAAGCAAGCGAAGTGATTGCAGTATAGCTTTCTCATCGGCTCAGTAGTGTTCATGTAATGTGGTAAAGGGCATACCAGCTTAACAAAAGTCATTCCTTCTTTAATTTATTGACTATGGCAACTCTATAGAAACTCCACAACAATGTATATAAACCAAATCTTGTGAAAAGTACAAAACACAGTGAACATGGCTGTGTGGTTAAGGAATTCACTGCATGGCACCTTTGGCATCTTCTATTATCAATGCCTTGTAAGTGAAATTTGGTAGAAACTGTATGGGAACACATTATACATACATGCATGATTTTCTATGATGATTGTAGAGTAAGGAAAGAACTGGCATGGTCTTCAATAAATCAGCTAGATAAAATATGGAAGTCTAACATGGACAGAAAACTGAAACTTAGATTTTTCAGAGTATGTGTAAAAAGTATTCAGCTATACAACTTGGTCCATAACACGAAATCTAGAAATAAAAATTGATGGATTATATACTAAGCTATTGAAAAGGATTTGTAACATCAGCTAGAAAGATCTTATAACCAACAGAGAGCTATACCAAGGCATGCTGCAGCTCTCAGATACCATTCAGTAGAGAAGATTATGTTTTGGTGGTAATTTGCACAGAACAAGGGACAAACTGGTTTCTAAGTTTTTATTTTAGCCACCATCAGGAGGTAGGTGGTACAGAGGAGCAGGAATGAAAATCTTTCTAAAAACTACTCAGAGAAGATACTAGTATAAACTCAGATTCTGAAGTCAAAGTCTTGATTGGGGAACAAAGACAATTGGAGGCAGAGTGTGAGTGATGTCATAGTTTCATCTGTAGATGGCTGATGATGTTGATGATATATGCACACACACACACACACACACACACACACACACACACACACACACACACACACACACACACACACACACACACACACACACACATGTATGTATGTGTTTATGTTTGTTTATGTTTGTTTATGTAACTTTGTCCTGTAATTTAGTAATATGACAAAAAAGATTGATAAAATAAGTATCAGACTTAAAGAAACAAGTAATGGAGACAAAAGGATTGACTAACTCCCTTGAAGGTAGTGCCCCAGCATGGCCACAGTCTAATGACTGAAATCACTAAAAGAATAAAAGAATGTATGTATGGTTGGTTTACACTAATAATTTAACAAAATATGATGTGTTGTGAATACATGCCTGAATCTGTCTGAACATGTATCACTCTCATTAATGTCTAACTTTAATTCTACCTTGATTGTTGTTGCAGAAGAAGGGCAAAGAAGGAGAAGAACAGATAACTCTCCCACTTTTTGTCTTTTTCTTTCTCTCACCCTTTCCGTCAGTTTCTCTTTCTTTCTGTTTATCTATTTCGCTTTATGGTTGTTGTCCATTCCTTTGTTTTTATTCTCTTTTACTCTGTCTTTCTATTTCTTTTTCTGTCTATCTGTATTTCTCTTTTTCTACCTTCTTTTATCTTCGTCATCACCTTCCTCCTTCTTTGTGTTATGAAAGTGGGATAAGAATGGCAAGATTAACACTTTAGCATTTGAATTGGCCATATCTGGCCTGAAATCTCTCACTTTTTTTGTTCAAACTGTCTGTAACCGTCCACTCTTACTGATGTTAAGGTATTGTTCTCAAAATAAATAATATCAAAATCTCATAGAATATTATGTGAGATAAAGCCTTTACCATAAAAATATAATTGTATATACAGAGTAATGTAAATGCTAAAGGGTTAATGTGGCTGAATGGGCCACTCTGATTTTTTTTTTTTTAAGTAGGAGGAAAGAAACCAGGAGAAAATACTTTCAATGCTAATGAGGTTACAAAGTAACCTGAGGTTTTGTGAGGGGTCCTTGGAATTGCCCTAAAATGCAGTTCCCCACTATTGTGAAACTGGTCCTTCTAGATATTTTCTGTTTTCTATTGTTATGTATAATTATTAAAATTTCTATTGTTATTTCTAATGTTTTCTCATTGGTGATGTCCCCTTTCCTTTATTTGATGTAAACCCCACTCTGCTTCATATGAGGCAGGGCAGCTGCTAGGAATGGAGGAGGCATGCACGGTAGAGTTAAAGCAGTGATTTTCAGGATAACTGTTGAGGAGTGCTAGTGGAGGCGGGGGGCAGTCCAGATCACATTGTATCCTGTAGGTCAGGTCTTGCTCAGCACTGCATAATGCCAGCACTTGAGATCTTTAGTCATTTCAGTTGTGAGGTTTAGTTTTTTAAGGTTGGTTTTCACAACATCATCCCATGTCTTCCTGGATCTGCATCTTCCATGGGTCCCAACCACTGGGGTTTCTCTACATTTCTTTATGCAGCTGCTATCTTCCATGCACATCACAGGTCCATACCAATGCAGTCATCTCTCCTGCACACTACATCCAATTCCTCTTATGCTAAGTTTTTCTCTCAGTTTACTTATGCTATGTCACTTATGCACACTAACATTACACATCCTTCAGAACATATTCAACTCATTTTTTTCTAGTCTCCACAGGTTTTCTGCAGTCAAGGCTCATGTTTCACTGTTGTGTAGCATAGCAGTTTGCTATATATATATATATATATATACATAAAGTGGTAGTGTTGATGACATGACAAAAAGTGCCTAGCCCATACTGTAAAGTGATCGTGTGTCATGACAAAAAGTGCCCAGGCCACACTGTAAAGTGATCGTGTGTCATGACCAAAAGTGCCCACACCACACTGTAAAGTAGTCGTATAGGTGTCACGACAATCAGCACCCACTCCACACTATATAGTGGACACTATAGGTGTCACGAAAAAAAGCACCCAGTACACACTATAAATGTGGTTAACCTTAGGCAGGGCATCCAGCTGTAGAAACCAAACCAAAATCAGTTTTATATAAGTAGAACACTGTCATCTAACTTGGCTTGCCTAATAACGAGACATAGCTTGTCTAACACACGCTAGCATGGAAAATGGACGTTAAATTGTGGTGGTGATGATGATGATATATATATATATATATATATATATAGACAAACCCATACATATGCACTTGTGTGTCTATGTATATGAGACTGTACATATGCAAGGGTTTATATATATATATATTCCCCTCAGGGAAATGGTCTTGCTCAGTATGTAGGAGAGGTGTAGATAGGAACTCCATTCTCTGCCCCAAATGCAAACATTGGGTACACAAGAGATGTAGCGGGATCTCAGGAAGCTTAATTAAGAATGTAGGCTTCACATGCAGCAGCTGTGCTGGGACAGCAAGCAGCAAACAGCCAGAGGAAACAAGTACCACCAGTCTCTGGGAGGGCTCTGTAGAAACAGTAGACAGCTTCTGCTACCTAGGTGACCGAATTAGCAGCAGAGGTGGGTGTTCAGAAAGTACAATAACTAGGGTGAGAACTGGATGGAAGAAGTTCAGGGAACTACTGCCACTGCTAGCTGCAAAAGGCTTCTCCCTCAAAATGAAAAGCAGACTGTATGATGTGTGTATCCGAACAGCAATGTTACATGGTAGTGAGACCTGGGCGCTGAAGGTGGAAGACTTACGTAGATTGGAGAGAAACGAAGCCTGCATGCTCCGATGGATGTGTAATAGTAATATACGCGAACGACAAAGCATAAATGAATTGAGAGAGAGACTGAGCATAAGAGGAATCAAATACTGTGTGCAGGAGAGGCGGTTGCGTTGGTATGGACATGTGATGCGTATGAAGGATGACAGCTGCATAAAAAGGTGCAGAGCACTAGAAGTCAATGGAAACCACGGAGTGGGGAGACCCAAGAAAACCTGGGATGAGGTGATAAAAACCGACCTTACCCAATTACACCTCTCAAAGGCGATGACACACGACCGTGACCTCTGGCGTCACACAGTAATACAGAGTACCCGACCTCCCATGGGTACAAGCGAAGCTGAAGCATATAGACAATATGCCCCCAAACCCTCCCACTGCAAAGTGGTCGTGGAGGTGCCACGGCAAAAAAGCACCCAGCCCACACTGTAAAGTGGATGTGTAGGTGCCACGGAAAAAAGCACCCAGCACTCACTGTAAATGAGGTTGGTGTTAGGAAGGGCATCCAGCTGTAGAAATAAAGCCAAATCAGTTCCTGTATGAGCAAGGCATGGTCAGCCGACCAGACACTGCCCACAACAGGACAACCCGTCTAACCCATGCTAGCGTGGAAAAGTGGACATAAAACAGACGTAGAACGAGTTTCAAGCCTATTAGCTATCGTCAGCATCGTATACATTTAAGTAAGAGCCGTACTAAGAGTGAGAAATGAAATTTTGTTTCATTCTATTCCATTTATCGTTTTTGGTGCGCCCGGCCGACTGAACTCACTCGATATGCAAATTAGGCTGCTCAGCCGTTAATATGTATAAGGAAAGTACATACTTTCAGACGTTCAACCATCTGGCAGGAAGGTATACGATGCTGACGATAGCTAATAAGCTTGAAACTAGTACATCGTTCCTCTGTCAGTGTTGAACAAAAAGGTGACGTGGTTGCCTAAACACTGTACAGCGAAATTCGGGCTGTTTGTTTGTTTGCAAACAAACAAACCAAGCATTATAATAAATGTTCGGTAAACCGATACGTGCATATATATATATGTGCATGTATGTATATATATACATACTACTGTACGTCTGTATACATATATGTATGTACGTATCATCATCATCATCATCATCAACGTTTAACGTCCGTGTTCCACGCTTGCATGGGTTTGGACGGGGGTAGTCCCACTTGAGGCAAGAGTGATTGTCTTGCTCGCATAGGACTGTCTGGCAGGTTTTCTACAGTTGGATGCCCTTCCTAACACCAACCACATTTACAGTGTGGGTCTGGGAGGTTTTTACCGTGTTGCCTACACGGCCACATTACAGCGTGGACTGTGTGTTTTTTGTCGTGACACCTACACGATCTCATTTGTTTCGGCCTCGATGGCGCGGCACCAACATAACTTTACATAGAACGGGGTGGTGTGGATCGGGTGGGGGTGGGGGTGGTGGGACGGGGTGTATTTTGTTAGAGATGCCTACTGGCTGGAGTAGGTTTTACTATATATTTAGGTAAGGCGGGTCTTCTCTGTTACTGAGTACCGCCAAAGGTCTCGGTCCAGTGACATTGTCTTGGAGAGGTGTAAGTGTGTGATGTCGGAGTTTATCAGCTCGTCCCAGGTTTTTCTAGGTCTGCCTATTCCGTGACTACCGTCTATCTTTATTGCCCTGCACTTTGTTATACAGCTATCGACTTTCATGCGCATCACGTGTCCATACCAACGTAGCCTTCTCTCGAGTAAACAACATCTGATCCCTCTTATCTCTAATTTTTTCCTTAGTTCGTTTATGCTTTGCCGTTCACGTATATTACTGTTACACATCCAGCGGAGCATGCAAGCTTCGTTCCTCTCTAGTCTGCGTATATCCTCTGCACACAATGCCCAGGTCTCACTGCCATGCAGCATTGCTGTTCGTATGCAGGCATCGTACAACCTGCCTTTCATTTTTAGTGAGAACCCTTTAGCAGCTAATAGTGGTATAAGCTCTCTGAACTTTTTCCAACCAGTTCTGACTCTAGCTACAGTACTTTCAGAGCACCCTCCCCCACTGCTGATTTTATCGCCCAGGTAACGGAAGCTGTCCACTATTTCTATAGAACCCTCTGCGCAATTGAAAGAGCTAGTAGTTTGTGGGCACTTGCTGCTACTTATTGCACCAGAGCACCGGCCACATGTAAAATCTATGTTCTTAGTTAGCTTACCTGTGATCCCACTACATCTTTTATGCACCCATACTTTGCATTTAGGACATAAAATGGAGTTTCTACCTACGCCTTTCCTACACACCGAGCACGACCATTTCCCAGAAGGGACCGCCGCCTTGTTTTCTTTCCTACAAACTAGTACTTTGGTCTTAGCCAGGTTAATTTTAAGTCCTTTTGACTCTAGGCCGTGCTTCCATGTTTGGAATTTCTTCTCTAGCTCGGCCATTGATTCCGCTATGAGTGTCAGGTCGTCTGCGTATAGGAGTTCCCATGGGCAGCCTGTCTTGAACTCCTCTGTTATAGCCTGTATATATATATATATATATATATATATATATATATATATATGGAGGCACATGGTTTAGTGGTTAGAGCATTGGGTTTCCAATCGAAAGGTTGTGAGTTCAATTCTCAAACCAGGTGATGTGTTGTTTCCTTGAGCAAGACACTTTATTTCACATTGCTCCAGTTTACTCAGCTGTAGAAATGAGATGATAGGGACTGGGGTCCCTATCATTCCACTGCAAAGGTGGAGGTGCCACGGCAAAAAAGCACCCAGCACTCACTGTAAATGAGGTTGGTGTTAGGAAGAGCATCCAGCTGTAGAAATCAAGCCAGAATCAGTTCCCGTCCCACCCTTGCAAGCAGGGAAAAGCAGACGTAAGATGATGATGATGATGATATATATATAAATTAATAAAAACAATGAATAAAAACAAAGAACAAGTTCCTTATATTAAAAAATTCATCATTTTACGATCGTTTCTAGGATATATATGTAAAAATATTACAAACTATCAGAGGAAATATACATACCTTCACATATATATGTGTCTTCAGAAATGATGAGATTTGTTTATTGAAAAAAAACAACAAAGATTTAATATAATAGGGCTGTTTGGGAACAGGTTTTGAATTGACCAATAGAAAAGTAGTAAGAGGTCAAGTTGATAGAATAGTAGTAGTAGAATATATATATATATATATATATATACTCACACAAACACACATATGTATGTGTCTGTTTTTATGCCAAACTTTTATTAGATTTTCAACATGTTATTTTACTTTAAATTTTTTTCAATTTCAGTTTCTTTTTTAAATAATAAACATAACAACAAGCAATAAAGCCAAATTTCATAATAGAATGAAGTTGTTGGTTATTCCCCCCATTGTAACTCACCCCATCCCAATATATGTACTCTCTATACACAATAATCAAAACAGACAATAAAAAATATACACCCAACACCTTAAACATTACCTTGTTCTTTTGTTGTAGTTTTGTCTCTTTGTTGTTATTTTCTTTTAATAATAAAATCCAGCATCAGAAGCCTGTTAGCTTTCAGTTAACACACTATAAATACATCAATTTCCTGGAGAACTTTTAGATTGTTGCCATCAACAGGTTTTTAATTCCTCTTCACAGAAGAGTTCACTAAAGTTAGATTAATCGAATAATAGTAAAACATTTGCAAAGATACAAAAACTCCTCTTTCTGAAACTGTTTAAAACATTGTACTATCATCTCAGTTGGTTCAAAGGACAAAAACTCACACAAACACACACATTTTGATTCTGGTGTGTGTGTCAATGAAAATAATTTTAAAAAATACATTATAATAGTTCTTTCTACCATTGGCACGAGGCCAGCAATTTGAGGGGAAGGAAACGTGGATTAAATTGATCCCAGTACTTGACTGGTACTTTATCTTATTGACCCCCTGCCCCTCTCGAAAAATGAAAAGCGAAGTTGACCTAGAAGATAGAATGATGATAATGATATGATAATAATAATTGTGTCTACTTTTGGCACAAGGCCAGCAAATACCCAGTGCATTACTGGTACTTTATTTTATCGACCCCGGAAGGATGAAAGGCAAAGTTAACCTTGGCAGGATTTGAACTCAGATCATACAGGGAGGTAACTCTATGCTTCAAAGCATGGCGAAAATAATAATTGTTTCTACTTTTGGCACAAGGCCAGCAATTACCCAGTACATTTCTGGTACTTTAATGATGGTAATAATGTCCACATTCCTCTGAAGATTTTCTTCATGGTAACGTAGCTAATGTTTTTCTTTCACTCTCTCTCCGTCATGTCTCTCTTTCTCTTACTTCAGTCTCTCTCTTGTTTTCTATTTCTTTTTTTACTCTCTCTGTCTCACTCTAATTTCACCTGTTCTTTATGTCTATACATTATGTCTATATATTATGTCTATATATTATGTCTATACATTATGTCTATATATTATGTCTATATATTATGTCTATACATTATGTCTATATATTATGTCTATATATTATGTCTATACATTATGTCTATATATTATGTCTATACATTATGTCTATACATTATGTCTATACATTATGTCTATACATTATGTCTATATATTATGTCTATTACATTATGTCTATTGCCATCCATTGACGCATAGAGTTACGGCCCTTGCCAATCTGATTTCAAATCCCGCCGAGGTTAACTTTGCCTTTCATCCTTATAGACATAATGAATAGACATAATGTATAGACATAATTGTTTCTACTTTTGGCACAAGGCCAGCAATTATCCCAGTACATTACTGGTACTTTATTTTATCGACCCCGTAAGGATGAAAGGCAAAGTAAACCTCGGCGGGAATTGAACTCAGATCGTAAAGGGACGTAACTATGCTGGAAAGCATATCCTACCCTCTACCGATACTGCCAATTCACCGAATGAATAGACATAATGTATAGACATAATTGTTTCTACTATTGGCACAAGGCCATAAATTACCCAGTACATTACTGGTACTTTATTTTATCGACCCCGTAAGGATGAAAGGCAAAGTTAACCTAGACGGGATTTGAACTCAGACTGTAAAGGGACGTAACTATGCTGGAAAGCATGGCGTCCGACTCTCTACCGATACTGCCAATCCACCGCCCTGTTTGTAATATAATATAATGGTTTCTGATTGAGGCACAAGGCCAACAATTTTTGGGGAAGGGGAAAGTTGATTAAATCAACTCCAGTACATTACTGGTACTTTATTTTGTTGACCAATTAGAATGAAAGGCAAAGTTAACCTCGGCGAGATTTGAACTCAGAACGTAAAGGGTCGTAACTCTATGCTGCAAAGCATAGCGTCCAACACGCCAATCCACTGCCCTTTAATATAATATAATACATACATATTTTTATAATGAAATATATCTGGCTGGCTGTCTTTCCATCTACTTGCATGCTGCTGTATGTGTAGGTGTGTGTATATATAATGTATATATATGTGTGTGTATATATATATATTTATACTTAAATTCTACTAACACTCTTATTTTCATCTTGTACATTCATTTATTCAATTTGATATTTCCATAATTGTGACTTGTCATTTCTAAATCTTCCTGTTTCATTCTCTTCTAGATTCTTCAGATGCTACGGCAACAGATGCCACAGCAACAGATCAGAGGTGTGAACATTTGCCAAACAGGTATCTACTATATTCTACAACTTCTCTCACACTCCTTTAACTATTGCCTGGTTTTTTTTTGCTTTTTTTTTTTGTTCTTATGTTTTGTTGGTGACTAAAAACATGTTTATACTGATTTATTTTTAGTGGAATATTTTATATATATATATATGTGCATATATATATATATATATATATATATATATATATATGTAAAAGGTAAACAGAGATAACAACACTATATATATATATATATATAAAATGTAAATCTGAGTTTTTCAAATATTAATAATATTCAATTCGTTTGTAATTATGCAAACAGCTTTTTAAGCAAATGTAAGTAGAATGACCTCATCATTTTTGGTCTTGTCTTGGCATATAAGCACAACTATTTGTTAGTTATATATATATATACATCTATACTATAAAGCTGACGGCCGTATGTAGGTAACAAACTTTCCGCCAAACGGTTGGACCAAACAGCACTAAATTTGCACCATAGATGTAACTTTTTCCAAGTAAAAAAGTGAGGGTATTTTTCTCTACTGAATTTTATTAAAAGATTAAAGACATTATTTAAATATTCACTTCTTAAAAATTTCAAATGTCAACACTTCCGGTTATACGTCATTCCTAACTTTTTCTTATGACATCGGACAACATTTCCCTCTTTTTCTTAGTCTGTCTTTTTAGATAGATACATAGCTATAATGTAGCGCCCTTATAATATGTCTGACTGTCTGCATTAGATAACGTTTTTCGAAATATTTACTTCTGCGTTCACAGACAGATTTTTTTAAGTTTCAGAAAATCCCGTTAAGGATGAAAGCAGCGATTCTTTGCTTAAACTGTTATTTTGATATATATATTCGTGTACAGATATTTTTGCATACACAAAAACAAAAACCTATTTATTTCACGAAAGCACAGACGGCTTATCGTCATTGTTACTGTTCGAGGTGAGAGGACCACAGTCTTTCCAAGATCTGAGAACCATCAATGGCCATCAATGTTCCACTTACCGTTTGGCTTGCCAGATGCGTGGTATGTTACACGATGACAGCCATTGGTACCTCACCTTGCAAGAAGCAGCAACTGCTAAAGTCCCTTCTCAGCTGTGAAAACTTTTTGCTATTATGCTGCACAATTGCGATCTCGCCGACCCTCTCACACTGTGGAACAACCACCGGGAAAGTCTAGCTGAGGACATCCTCCACCGCACATGCAGACACAATCCAAACGTAACATACAATGTCGTTTTCAATGAGGCGCTCATTTGTCTTGAAAACAGTGTCCTGGAGATTGGTGGTAGGCCTCTAAGTCACTACAGCTTACCTGCTTCTGACAGGAGTGTCCAGAGGTCAACGTCTACAGAGCTTCTACGCGAGACGAGCTATGAAATCAGTGATTCTCCCATGGTCAATTGTATGTAGGATGCTCTAGGGTGAGCTCGCCAAACAATCTCTTCATCTTTGCTCCAGAGGGCTGAACAAAAAATAGTGTATACTCTGAGGCTCTAACAATGTAATTTAAATATTTTCTGTTACTTGGAATTTCCATTATGGTTGTACAAATTATTGTTTGTTAAAAAATTTGTTCTCTGTTCAGCCTTTATTGTTGTAACTATCAATTTTCTTTAACATACTGGCTGCTGAACTGGGGAATCATAAAAACTACTGACTTCAGAGAGCGTGCGGTATCTTTGCCCTGGAGTGTAGGGAGGATTCCTGAAAAGATAAAATGCCGGTATACC
>OZ024741.1:78327216-78329716 GCA_964016885.1 Eledone cirrhosa | reverse complement strand
TTTCTAAGAGCCCACCAGATAATGGAGCGGGGGACTCTGTCGAAGGCTTTCTCCAAGTCGACAAAAGCTAAGTAGAGGGGTTTACCTTTAGCTAGGTACTTCTCCTGTAGTTGTCGTACTATGAAAAGAGCGTCTGTGGTACTTTTGCCTGACACAAACCCGAACTGCATTTCATCTAGGTCAATTCTCTCTCTGATTAGTTGCGCTATTACTTTTTCTGTGACCTTCATGACCTGGTCGATTAATTTAATGCCTCTATAGTTACTCCTATCTAGGGCGTCTCCTTTACCCTTATAACAGTTAACGATGATGCTGCTATGCCAGTCCTTCGGAACAGCCCCATTCTGTACGACTTGGTTAACTATGCGGGTGACCATGGTGTGTCCCACCGTGCCAGATGCCTTCAGCATCTCAGCAACTATTTCCGAAGGCCCAGCCGCCTTACCTGTCTTCATATCCTTGATTGCCTTACTTATTATACTCCCCTCGACTAACACTGCTGGTCCCTCTATTGGGTCGACATGGGGGAGACTGTCTTTCTCCCATTTATTCTCCTCATTTAGTAGCCTTTCATAGTGACACTTCCAAGCTGCCTTCTTATCAGTGTCGGTGATGGCAAGTATGCCATCATCGTTAAGTACACACTTCTCCCCGACAATATCACGGTTTTCCTTGACGCATTGCCTAGCAATCCTGAACACCTCACGTTTTTGGTCATCGCGTTGTAGGACATGCTTGAACTTTCTTTCCTCAGCTTCCCTTCTTGCTAAGTACACTTCTCTCCTAGCTTCCCTCCTGGCCACTTGATAGTCTACTCTACTTCCCCCATCCCGCCATACTTTCCAAGCCTGCTTTTTGGCCTTAATTGACTCCTCCACCTTACTGTTCCACCACCATGTTACTCTCCTCCTGCCTACAGGCCTGCTCCAGCCACAGACTTCGTCTGTGGCCAACAGCAGGTTTGCTTTCAGAAATTCCCACTGTCCCTCTATATTGTCCGACTCTAAGTGTTCTTCCTTACTGTCGAAAGCATCAAGTAATATGTTTTGAAATTTATTTTTGACTGTGGGGTCCTTTAGCTTCCATATTTTTCTCCTGAGGATAGTCCTCTTCTGCTGTCGAGTACGTCTCGACCTGACTATGAGGTCGCTAATTATCAGTCTATGTTGGGAGGTGCATTCTTCATGGGGGAGGGATTTAGTGTTTACAACAGACACTCTGTCACGTCTTCTGGTAAGGATATAATCTACCTGGCTTGTGTGTTCCCCGGATCTATAGGTGATCAGGTGATTGTCACGTTTTTTGAAGTTAGTGTTACAGATAGTTAGGTTATTTGCATCACAGAATTCCAGGATTCTGGAGCCTTCCTCATTTCTAGTACCAAACCCATAGCCTCCATGGATTTCGTCGTAGCCGTCACAATGTTCCCCAACGTGACCATTTAGGTCGCCTGCAATAATTATATAGTCACTGTCAGATATTTGGGAGGTAGTGAGCATCAGTGTCTCATAGAATCTGTCTTTTATAGTGCCGGGCAGTCCGGATTGGGGTGCATACGCAGATATTACTGTCACCGTAGTTCTATTGAGGACAAGTCGTATTTTAATTATTCTGTCGTTCACTCTATTTACGTCTATTATCTTATCCGCCCACTTTTCTGCTACCATGATTCCTACTCCACCCAGCCCATCGTCGTTTCCCACCCAGAAAAGCTTATA
The DNA here is from genome assembly GCA_964016885.1 of Eledone cirrhosa. NCBI lineage: Eukaryota > Metazoa > Mollusca > Cephalopoda > Octopoda > Eledonidae > Eledone > Eledone cirrhosa. Next base: position 78,327,998 of record OZ024741.1, on the reverse strand, counting down.
ACATCGTTTTTTACCCTCAATGAATCTAGCAGACCCACCCCTCCACCTGGTCTCTTGAATACAACAAACATCGACCTCCTTACGTTCAAGCATTTCTACAACCTCGTTAGCGCGCCCCTTTAGGGTGCCTACATTTATGGTACCAACTCTGAAGTTTTGGATCGCGTTTGGAGGGTGGGGGTGGTGTGGGGCGGGGGGAGATGGGGTTATGTTAGCCATCCGCGGGCGAAACAAAGAAGAGTGCTCGCATTCTCGTCCACGAGGTGAATTTGACTTTAGCATTGGCATTTTCGCTCTGAGCGTCCAGATTTTTCTCTCCCCTCCACTCTCCAGGATTCCGCAGTCCGTCCATCAATCCATCCATCCATCATATATCGAAGGCAACCGTGCAAGCGATAGTATAGGCCTCTGGCTTATGATTGGTCCGCGTAATAATAATAATGGTGATGCGTGTGGGGGGGGGGTCTCTGGCTTATAGTAATAATGGTGATGCGTGTGGGGGGGGTCTCTGGCTTATGATTGGTCCACGTATTAAGAATGGTGGTGTGTGGGGGCGGGTGGGAGGGATGTGGGGTAGCTAGCTGGAAGGTTATGAATGTTTACCAGCGAGTAACAAAAAGCAAAACTGCAAGATTTGTTCTGTTCAATACGACAAAAACACCGTATTTAAACCTTAATAAATAACAAAAAATACAGATTTCGGATTTTGCGGGATTGGATGTTTGTACGAAATTGTGGTGTGTGGAGGAGATAGGAAAAACGTGAACGTTACGATTACATGG
>OZ024741.1:78299716-78324716 GCA_964016885.1 Eledone cirrhosa | reverse complement strand
TTCAGGGAGTACCAAGTGCATTCCATCAGGTTGTCCCATCGACTGCCGGCTACAAAGCACCTCTTGTCCTCCATGGTGTCTCCAAACTCTCATCACATTTACATTCAGTGTCGTTAGTGCATACAGCAAGGATGACCCAAGTAAATGGGCCTACTCTGACCATGTGCCTCTAGGCTGGAGAGTATAAAGAGGAGAGGGGCACCTTCTGATGTTGTTCTTGGAGATTAGGGTTGTTTAGGATCTGTGGAGTTCTTAAATTACTCCTGGATGGTACTCCCCTTATTGAAGAACTTTGTTGTTATTAATTTGTTGTTAATTGTTACCTGTTACCATTTTTACACGTTTTGATGTAAATCACCACTGTCCCTGTTTTTGTATTGTCCTTTATATTTCAGCTCTAGTAACCAATAATGAAATAATAATAATAATTGTTTCTACTTTTGGCACAAGGCCAGCAATTACCCAGTGCATTACTGATACTAATAATAATAATGGTTTCTGATTTAGGCACAAGACCAACAATTTTAGGGGAGGGGAAAGTCGATTAAATCAACCCCAGTGCATTACTGGTGCATTATTTTATCGACCCTGTAAGGATGAAAGGCAAAGCTAACCTCGGCGGGATTTGAACTCAGAATATAAAGGGTCATAAACTCTATGCCACAAAGCATGTTGTCCAAATAATAATAATAATTATTATTATTATTAATATATATTTTTTGTAAATCCTTTGTGGTTAATAAAGAAATCATTAATATTCCTTTAACTAGGAAGGGCAGGCAGGTTTTATCTGCCTAGTGGCCATGGTGAGAGAGGTTGTATGGTGGACGCGTCTCAAAAGGTTGAAGATGGGCACTTTCCTCTTCAGTGACGCTCTCATTAACTTTTTCAGGTTTCACCTGAAAAGGAAAATCAGGATGAAGAAGGAAGTGTTGTTGAAAGACGGGTGAGAGAGGCAAGAATGGCCCGTGTGAATGGGCCTGCTCTGAGTGTGTGCCTGTAATATTGTAGGAGGAAAACTGGGAGAGGGCACTTGCCCTAGTGATCAGGGTGACCAAGGCTTTTGTGAGATTTCTCCATGAGTAACCCTCGTAGTCTCCCCCATATTGGGGATTTTTCCTTTGTTTCCAATTTTTTTGTTACATCTTGTGTTTTTGTTTCCTTTTTTACATACAGGAATTCATATTTGTACTGTCCTGTACCCTCTTGTGCTGTCCTTAATGTATTTTTTGTAAACTCTTTGGGGTTAATAAAGAAACTATTATTATTATCAACAACTAAACAACCATCCAGTTATTAAACTAATCCGACTGGGAGTTTACAATAAATTGAAGTGAAATACCAGCAGATGCATGTGTTTTTATAGGCAACATGACCCTCCCAAAGTATAACAATATTTGATTCAACACACGTTTTCAGATAGGAAATCTTGCAAAACAAATACAAAAACGAATTATATATAAATATATATATATGGACCTGTAACTCTGATAGAATCATATGGGTGCTATAGTGTCATACATTTGAAAACTGACAGAGTCCATCCTCCTCCAGGTCTGAACTCAGCCAATTTCTTCCATAGAGAGAGAGTGATGGAGAGGAAGTGGTGAAAAATAGATATAGAGGAAAAATCAATCCCCGTATTGGACTAATGCTTTTATCATCCACATTGAAATGATGAAAGGCAAAGTTTGGCAAGATTTGAACTCAGAACACACTGAGCTGGAACACATTGAATCTGTTGTTTTAACAACTCTGCCAATTCACTGCCTCTTTGAACCATATATAAATAATAAAACCCTTGCTTGCACTGGTCCCATATGTTGTTTTTTACTTTTGCACCAATTCTCTTGGCACTTGTTTGGATTCCAACTGGTTTTAGTCAGTCAAAAAATCTTGCATGTTGTTTATTGAAATGGAAATCATAATTTCTTTTCCCATTCCTTCCCAGTGTATCTTTTTAGCAGTAGGAAGAGATGGGTAGAGGGGGAAGTTCTTTTGTTTGTATTTGTAATTAAAACAAGGAAACATTTTCTTTTTGGCTGGGTCTTTGTATGCATTTCCTCTTCTCCTCCTCCTCCTCCTTTTTCTTCTGCTTCTTCTTTTTCTTCTTCTTCTTCTTTTTCTTCTTCTTCTTCTTCTTCTTCTTCTTCTTCTTCTTTAAAAAATAAGTATTTCCTTTCTGAAAACCTTTAGAATGTGACTGTAATTCTGTTTTTGTCAATTAATTTTATGTCAACACTGAGGCTTTTCAGTTATTTCCATCCACCTACCCTGTCTCACCTCCTTTCAATTCCAATAAAATGTCACATTTATAAATGTTTATATATATATGATGATGATGATGATATATATAAACATTTTTTTTCTGTTCTAGGGGCTTATACAGTCTATTATTATTATACTATTTTCAGTAGTCAAAATATATAAATATATTTGTTCTGAAAGATTCTTGATGTGAAATCGTGTGTTGAAACTGATAGTGTTATATTTGGTATATTTGGGGATGGTCATGTTACCAATATTGCCAATAGAAAGAAACACACGCACCATATAATTTTCACTTTATCTTTATTGTTCATTATTCATATGTTTACCAAAGTTCTTGTCATCCTTTCTGTAACTTCCTCAATGAGGAGGACTATCTTCTATTATGTGAGTGGTTTCCATAATTTGTCTGAGTGTTGTGTCAGTTCTATGTGTGGATAGGATTTTTATTTCTATGTTATCTATTGAGCAGAGGGATGTTGCAGAATAAAGACAACATCATATATAGGAGAGACCGCCTGTAGTATAGAAGACGGATTAAAGGAACATTGGTGAGAACTTAAGGAAGAGAAAAGTTCATCAGTGCTATACCAACATGCCTAACTAGAACACCAGGGCTCAATAGATAACATAGAAATAAAGAACCTATCCACACATAGGACTGATGCAATACTCAGACAAATTACGGAGGCCACTTACATAATAGAATATAGTCCTAGTCTGAATAGAAAACATGAGTGGAATAGTAACAACCCCCAACTTAATGACTAAAGACAGAATAACGACACACACACACACAAAATACACAAACGGCAAACAATACAAATCCACACACACATAAAACACATATAGACATGACAAACACAAAAACACATACACACACACAAATGTTGGTATCACAAGACATCCAGCTCACACTGTAAAGTGGCCATGTAAGAGACATGGCAAAAAGTACCCAGCACACTGTAAATGTGGTTGGTGTTAGGAAGGGCATCCAACCGTAGAAAACCAGCCAGAAACAGTCCTATATGAGCGAGACACGGTCACCTGACCCAACTTGCTTCAAATGGGACAAACCCATCTAACCCATGCTAGCATGGAAGATGTTAACGATGATGATGTTGATATATATATATATATATTTATATGAATATTTGAAACCAACACTGCTAGTTAACAAAAACACACTTGTGAATTATATTGTTTTATATCGTCAACCACCACTACCACTACCAACAACAATATTCCTCCCATTGCACCCACCCAAGGGTGAGTTATATTTCTCTTTGGGCATGTTAACCTATAATTCATAACTTAAAACACTTAAACTACCATTCAATCATCATCACCATCATTATCATCTTTGTCTTTGTCATCTACTGTATTTAACTTTTGAACTTTGTCGAGCTAAATTGTAAATGGCACTAGAAGAATTCTCAGAAGACACTAAAAGAGTTTATTAAGAGAACTCTTGAGCAGTTACACAAACATTCCTTCAATTAACTTAATCCTACAGTCTCTCTTAAGTGTAGATTTATTTGGATTTTAACTTTGCTTGTTGTGTGGCCTAGTGGTGACAGAATGATACTAGATTGATGACAACAACAATGTCATTGAAATAATAACTGGAGAGAGAAGGGGAACCGAGTAACATACGTGTAAACAAAAAACATAGTAAAGTTGACACTTACATACTTAATGTAGGGAGCTAAAACATCTCTATTACTATATATTGTATAAGTCATATCTTTTACCATAAAAATATGACCGGGGTCATCAGACAGTTCTGGCTCTTTGATGACCCTGTAAACATACAGGTAAAACTCCTGAGTAACAAGACATTGACTCAACTGTAATATGATTATCAATTTCTACTCATAACCATCAATACTTAATGGATATATATGTATTGTTATGAGTGTATATATATATATATATATATTGAAGTATTTCTGTAGGAAAGGTAAAGGAAAAGAGAGTGCTCTATGTAGGCTACAGAACTTTTTAGTTATACAAACATATTATTGTTAGTGTATATGGAATTTTATGAATGTTTGTATGCCCTCATTAGTGTAGATATACATATTTGGTAAATGAAATAATTATCTTATGTTGTTTATTACATAACTAAAATATATATATATATATATATATATATATATATATATATATATATATATATATATATATACACACACATATGTGGTTGACAGCTAAGAGAAAAGAGTACTCAGTACGGAAGTAGAGTTTTAATTTTCGGCAAAGCCAGCTGTAAAATCGCTTGAAATGCGAATTAGGCTAATTAACCGATGTATACTTTAGGAATACTATATAATCTCAACAGTTCTAATGAGTGACGGAAGAAAGATACACAATCTTAACAAAGGGGAATAACCTATAAACAATATTGTCAGTTGTTTCTCTCTGTCACTGCTAGAACAAAAGGATGGCGATGGTCATCTAAAAAACAGCATTATGAGGCTGTTTGCTTGCAAACAAATCGAATATCATTTTATATAAAACTCACGAATACATTGTGTATCTCTTCTTTATAACATATATATTACTCTAATATGGGTTCCAACAGGCTGAGACCATGCTGGGGCACACATATAAATGAAGGGGCCATAAAATGATGATAATGATCTGTTCAAATTAATCTGTATCTATTTGTCTACAAACTGTATTTCAGTATACAAACATATTATTGTTAGTGTATATGGAATTTTATGAATGTTTGTATGCCCTCATTAGTGTAGATATACATATATGCATCCTCCTCCCCCTCGTGTTTTCTTACACACACGCACATACACATTCACACACAGACACAAGTCTGGTTATTTTTGTATTTCTTTGTCGGTGTTGCATGATATATGCAACCTCTTGGGTTTGTGTTTCTGTATGTGCACATGTATACACTTGTGTATATATATTATCATCATCATCATTTAACGCCTTATTTTCCATGCTTGCATGGGTTTGACAAGACGTCCAAGTTATGAGGCACGTCTGGCCAGTTAGACAGCTAACTGTACCTTGCTCAAATGGAACTGTATTTTGGCCATTTTTTTTACAGCTAGATACCCTCCCTAACACCAACCACCTTTATAGTGTGTAACTGGGTGGCCCTGTTATGAGAGGGCTCTGGCCAGTTAGATGTGTCATACTTTGCTCAAACAGAACTGTAATTTGGTCATTTTTTACAGCTGGATGCCCTTCCTACACCAACCACATTTACAGTGTAGAACTGGGTGGTCTTGATATGAAAGGGGTCTTGCAAGTTGGCTGCGTCGAACCTTGCTCATAGTGGAACCTGTATTTTGGCTGAGATTTTTACAGCTGTTGAATGCCTTTCCTAACACCAACCACATTTACTGTGTGGGACTGGGTGGTACCATTATCAGACAGGTCTGGCCAGTTGGCAGTACCATACCTTGTTCATGGCAGGAAGGCTAACCAGTTGGCTGCACAGAGCCTGTGTACTGGCTGGGTGGGCATGTTATGAGAAACATCTGGCCAAACGAAGTCCAACCCACTGCAGTTTCACCATCATCATCATCGTTTAACATCCATTTTTCCATGTTTGCATGGATTAGATGGATCATCCACGTTGGGAGGCAAGTCTGGCCAGGGTTAGCCATGTGTTGCACCTTGCTTCGGCAAGGACTGTAAATTTGGCAGGGTATTTTACAGCTGGTTGCCTAATACCAACCATGTTTACAGATGGCTCCATTATGAGGAGGGACAGGCCAGTTGGCCATACCAAACCACTTTGAGGGGGGAGGGGCAGTCAGCCCTGTGAAACGCATTCAACGTTACCACAGTTTTGGTGCCTGGTACTGGATGACACCACTATGAGGAGGGACAGGTGCGGAAACAGAGTTTGGGAGCCTGACATTGGATAGCACCACTATGGGAAGGGAACAGTGATACCACTATGAGGAGGGACAAGCCAGTTGGCCATGCCAAACCCTTCTCACAGCGGCACCCCAGTTTTGAAGCTGGGCACTCCCCACGCAACAGACATTTCTCAATACAAAACTGGGCTCTGGCAGCCTGGGACTGGATGACACCACTATGAAGAGGGACAGGCCAGTTGGCTGCACCAAACCCTTTTCACAGAGGTGCCCCAATTTCAAAGACACTTTCCAGGCAACGAACCCTACTCAATATAAAATTACGTGTGACTCCACTATGAGGAAAGGCAGGCCCATTGCCATGCCAAACCCCTCTTACAGCGCAACCAGTTTCGGAGTCCGGCACTGGATGACACCACTATAAGGAGGGAAATGCCAGTTGGCGGTGCCGAACTATTCTCACAGTGGCACCCCAGTTTTGGAGCCGGTCATTCTCCACACAGCAAACCCTTCTCAATACAAAGCCACATTGTGTGAGCCTGGGACTTGGTGGCACCACTCTGAGGATGGACAAGAGTGCATCCTCAATTCAGGTGTTGGATGCAACGAGGGCTGGGTGTTTCAATTGGGACCTTGTTTATTATGAATATTATTTTCCAGTTAGCGATATTTGGTGTGTGGGGTGTGTAGGTGATACGGTTAGGTTTCCAAGATGGCATTCTGCTTTTTCATTGGACTGTGCTATGGTGGTGAGTAGGGGAGGGCGGTTGGGAAAAATGTTTATAAAAGATCAGGACACTAAGTTTGTTAAAGGACATTTTTATGAAATTTGCTAAGCAGTTCAAACTAATAAGCAATAGTATTAACACCGACATAGAATGAATCACAATAGGGTTGTATATATGGAAGCATATTTATAATAAACATCCTTTTAGCCTCCCAATGAGATTTTTTTTAATTTGCCGTTGCTGAGATAGTGGTGGCATGATTAAAGCATATTAAGAAATCTCATAGCAAGGCTAAAAGGAAGTTTATCATTCTTAAACATCGTATATGCTTCAATATACAACACTATTATGATTCACACTATGCCAATGCTAATACAACTGCTTACATAGTATATATATATATTTTTAGTAATTTTCTTGTAGCAGACATTCTGTTAGATTGGTGTGGTTCTGGTGCTGGTAGATAGGGAGTGGAGCATAGAGGTTGTAGTTGCATTAGTGTTTGTAGCAGAGAGGGGTACTGACAGATGGAGCGGTGGTGATGATAGAGAAGTCATAGACAAGGGTAGATGGTTGGGTGGTGGTGGTTGTGCACAGTCATATTTAAGCTATTTTTTTAAATTCTTTTATTCTTACTGGTTTCAGTCATGGGACTACAGCCATACTGGGACACCATCTTCAAAGCTTTTAGTCAATTATGTCAACACCAGCATTTATTCTAGTTTGTTACATAAGGAGTGAGCAGTTGATTGTATCAACTCCAGTACTTGACTGGTAGTTTATTTTATCAAGTCCGGAACAAATAGTGTAAAGCATTTTGTTTGACACTATAATCATCATCACTTTTTTATGTCCATTTTTCCACACTAGCATGGGTTAGACAAGTTGTCCTATTGTGGGCAATGCCAGGTCAGGTGACTATGTCTTACTCATACAAACTGATTCTGGCTTGATCTCTACAGCTGAATGCCCTTCCTAACACCAACCTCATTTACAGTGAGTACTAGGTGTTTTTTATCGTGGCACCTACATGGCCACTTTACAGTGTGGACTAGGTGCTCTTTTATAATGATTCTGCTAATCCACTGCTCTAACAACAACTTATTCTTTATTAGCCACAAGAACTAGTACATTTGTCATTACATTTTGCTTTGCAAATTTTGCAGGTTGCCCACCCACCCTTTATTTATTTATGTATTTACTGGTAGGGTTTATTGAGGTCCAGTTTCAGGGTCACACCAATCTCTAATGTTATCCCCCCATTTAAATACACCATAATTTCTTCTACCTTCAACCAGTCCGTCAAGATTTACCTTAGACCAGCCTTTAGGTGATTTTTTAATGTGCCCCAAAAGTTCTAGAGTTATAGACTTGATGGAGGTAAGGCTGGACACATCTTGAAGGTCAGTGATATGTTTGTGGTCAGTTAGCCTATATCCTGTAATAAAGCACCTAACGTAGTTTGGAAGACCTCCATCCTATGAATGAAAGGCTTAGTATAGAGAATAGAACAATATGAGTATTGTAGAACTTTTTCTTGATTTTCACAGAGATTCTCATTGATTTCCAGATGTGTTATTTCTTGCTGAATGCAGCACAATCTTGGGGAATCCTATGACTTGCTGCAATGGAGTGGTAATTTATACTGGATAATTTATGTCTCAATCATACAAGTTCATTGATTTATAAAAGATCAGGACACTAAGTTTGTTAAAGAACATTTTAAAGAGATTTGGAATAGAAAAATGTTTGACTCACTCATAAAATAACTAAATATTAAAACAAAGCATAAGAGACAGCCAATAAATGATTAAGGGAATCTGAACAGGCTTAAGAGAATATGTATTCTACATCACACTTTTACTAATAATAGAACAGAAATGTACGAAGTAAATATTAAAGTTTGTTAAATCACATAAAAAAAAAAAAACAGAGGAAAGATGCTAAGTTTGTTAAAGGACATTTTAAAGAAATTTGGAATAGAAAAATGTTTGTCTCACTCAGGCGTTGCTAAATAAAAAAATTATATATTAAAATGAAGCACAAAAGACAGCCAATAAATGGCTAAGGGAACCTGAAGGGGCTTAAGAGAATATGTATGTACCCCATGTATGACTTACTACAATGGAGTGGTTACTTGTGCTGGACCATTTAACCCAATTATACAAATTCATTGATTTATTTCCCATTGATTGTCATGCTTAATTTATTATTGTCATTAAATATGGACATACATTCCATTCTTGCTGTGTATATTTACAGACCTACTTCTGTTACACAATAATTTCATTATTATAAACTGTTGGAGTTTTCTAATGTTGGAACTGGTGATTGGTATGTCATCAACTTAATTGAGATTCAAAATAGTTTATCCACCTTTGGAGTACTCTGCTTCTTCTGCTTAACTCCCTATAATTCTCTGTTTTAAATCTCACATAGTTCTTGATCTTTCTTGTATATCAAGGTTGCGATGACAGTGCATAACAGCATGATAGCAAAAATATATTTTCTGTATATCTATAGATGTTGAAATATCAGTATCACACTTGAAGGAAGCTTTTAAGCCTTCATATGTTATTTTTAGTAGATGGATGTAAGAATTTTTATCAAGAAGTGGCCACACATTTGTGAGAAATGTGTCCAGCCATCTTTCTGTTTTTTTGTTTTTTTCAGATGAAAATAAAAACATTACTGTGGATATTTTATTTAAGTTTGAAATGCATTTTATTAATTTTCTAATTTTTTATTTTATTTTTTACTTTCTCTTCAGACCCATTCCATATCGTCATAAGACTAAACCTCCTTTACCAAACAAACCACGCCCTCCTCTTCCAATAAAACCGAATGTAACAATTCCCAAAAAGCCACCTATTGCTCACGTCAAACCACTTACATCAAAGAGAGTCAGCAGAGAATTAACATCAACCAATCAGAGAATTACTTTAGATTCTTCAGGTAATTTTCTTTTTCTTCTTCTTCTTTCCTTCTTTCTATCTATTTCTCTCAGGCCAATTTGTTTTTTAGGTGACTGTAGACAACGAAGGTGTATAGCATAGTGGTTAGTAAGTTTGATCCACAGCCCATAGGGCACACTGTGTTCTATTTCATTCTGCTGAATTATCAAGGCACATGTTATAGCTAGATAAATTGAGCCAGTGATGGTGAAGTGACTTGTCAGTAAACACAAGACAATGTCAATTGAATCTCATCAACTATGTCACCTGTTTTACAGCTAGATGAATTAAACCAGTGACAGTTAAGTGACTTGATGAACACAATGCAATGTTGACTGACCTTCACCAGATATGTCATGTTGTTTAGATCCAGGACAACTCTGATTGAGTCAAATTCATTCCAGTTTTCTTTTCTTAAAGGTGTTCTTCCCATTGGCACCTGGTTTACAGTTAATTGAACTGAGGCACTGAGATATAAACAATTTAACCATTGACACAATTCTGTGTGAACTGTGCCTCTCTGGTCATGACATCTGTTTTACAGCTGGAGACAGTGAGAGATAAACAATTCGGCCATGCACTCAATACTATGTGACCTACATCTCCCCCACTACCCAATATTTATTTTACAGCTAGTAAGACTGAGTCAGTGAGAATTAAATGATTCAACCATAGATACAGAGTTGTGTTGTGGATGTGATATGAACTGACTTTTCAGACAGTATACTAATACCTCTAACACCTTGCACAGCTATCACCCTCCTCACACATACAGACAAATAGAAGCTTATGCATTTGCATATACAAAGAATAGAAGTTTCACCTTCTCTCTCTCTCTCTCTCTCTCTCTCTCTCTCTCTCTCTCTCTCTCTCTCTCTCTCTCTCTCTCTCTCTCTCTCTCTCTCTCTCTCTCCCTCTCTCTGTTTTAGAGTCCTTTTACCTTTTCTCTGTCTCCAATTCTAATTCTCACTTATTTTCACTGTCTTTCACTTTCATTCTCCTCCTTTCTAATCGATTCTTTACAAAGACATTCTCTAAGACAGTCCCTTCCATGTTAAATTATAAACATTTAAACTGCATTTTGGTTATATTTATTTATTTTTGTTTTTAATTATTTTGCAGGTAAAGGAAAAGCACCACCTCCACCGACTTCACCTTTATCATCATCACCATCGCCATCATCATCATCATCATCTTTATCATCAACATCATCACCACCACAACTACCACCCAAAGATACAACACCCCCACATCCTACTTTAAAGAAACCAACAGGGACAGACCCGCCCAGAAGTGCTGCTTCCAATTCATCAAGTTCTACTCCAGTGACCGTGAAGAAATCGCCATTCCCTAAAAATGACATCCAGACTAAGATTTTAAATTCCGTACTCAACAACACCAACCTCAGCCACATGAACAACACTTCTACCAGTATTTCTACCACAACTAGTACTACTTGTATACCTAACGATAACAACAACAATAATAATAACAACAACAACGGTAACAGTAACATTAATACCTTTGACAAGGAAAAGAAAGATGAAAAGCAACTGTCCTCCAAAACTGATATCCCACAGGTAAATTCTAGGAAAGTCATCACAAGAACCATAAGCTCATCATTGCTCTCATCTAAAACAGTTGCTACCAAGCTAACTTTCAGCACAGTGAAGAGTCGGTCATATTCTTCAAGCACTGTTGATGCTGAACGATTAGACACTTTAAATAATGATAAAAACAATAATAACAACATCATTGGCCAGAAAATATCAGACAACAAACAAAACCCCACACATAAAAGTTCCTTTGAACATAGTCAATTACATAACTTAGAAACCAGGAGAACACCACCACTTCCACCTGTGAAACCAAAGCCTAGACCAAAACCTCGGGAACGTCCCGTGCCTGTACGGCGACTTTCACTATTACAACGGCAGAACTCTACAGAATCTGTTGGTGACAGTGGTGCACCGTCAACAACAGATTACCATTCTGATGCAAGTTCAACAAATGAACTGAACAGCATTATAGCACAACCACTCAGTGAGCCCCCAACACTAGAATCAACACATTCGGAACCAACTCATGTCAACCATTCAGTAAACAATGAAAGTATCTATAAAGAAATAGACAGTGAAGACACATCATTACAACGATTTGAGGAATGTGTAAATAATATATTAAAGTCTCAACCAAACGTTGACAACTTGGTATCTTCAGAAAGGTCTCGGCGGCGAGCCCCTGAAGTCCCAGTTAGAGATTATAAACTCAGGTCAGCTTCTGTTGATAGAATCAGCGTGTTCCAAACATACTTCAAAAGTTGGCAAGAACCCGAAGAGCAAGTGCACTTACCACATAAAATACGAACAAACAATTTTCCTTTTGACCTTCTTAACACGAATGTCAGCAATTTAACTCCTCCAAAACCTCCTGCTCGACCACCTCGGCCCAAACATGAGGAAATCAAGCGATCTCATTCTAGGTTGACAGCATCCGACATCCAGTTTATGCACGTTGACTTCACATCTTCCCAACAAGCTCAAGAACTTGGAGCACCTATATTAACAAGACAGAAGCCTGAAACTCGAAAAACTGGCCCTCCAAAACCTCAACGCAAAAATCTTCTACGGCGGTGTCGTTCTGATGCTGCAGACCATCGCAGCGATAGCCAAGATGTAGAAAATAATCGAAGTCGGTCTCAAAGTCAAAGCTTTCAGAAAGCCACTGACATGTCAACATCTAGCCCCCCAACAACTCGAGGAGGTAACAAAATGATCAACCGACCAGATGCCTCTTCCCCAAACATATCGAAAAGCTCTGTTCCTCCCCCACCTCGCAGGTGGTATGGTCGAGAACAGGAACAGAGAAAATCACCTTGCACTAAAAGTGATGATACAAGCTCAAATAGTGAAGATGGAGGCAGTGTTACAGAAAAAATCACTGATACTGGTGTAACAGACTTTTTTCACCCTCCCAAATTATCTTGCAACTCTCCTTCCCCTGTACCACAGAACAAATCAAAAGAGCATAGTCCAACACCACCTCGTGTGCCTCCACGTAATTATAATGAGGACGATATGGCAGACAAAGCCAATGCTGATAGCCAAGAGTCACTTATATCTGATCAACAATATAATGGCTTATTAAAAGAAATACCTGTAAAAACCAACAAAGGTTTTGTAAATACTTCCCTTAAAACTGGTCACCCTGAACTGCACATTATTAATGATATCTCAAACAAGAGCCCCACGTTCAAGCATGATCGACCATTGAGCTCAATCAGTCTCATGAGTTTGCCCTCAGATAGTGGTTCAGGAAGTGCTGAAATGCCAAATACCAATTCCATTCTCAGTTCAGGTACTGATTCCTCTGAAGAAGATGAAACAGAACATGCTGTAAGTTATTCTAATACACTGTGATAACACTTACATTACTCATATCTTACTAATTACATTACTCCTTGTCTTACTAATACTCTGCTATAGCACTTACACCATTCCTTGTCTTACAAATACTTTGCTATAACACTTACACCATTTCTTGTCTTACTAATACACTGTTAAAACACTTACATTACTCCTTGTCTGGCCTTAGCAATGTTATGACAATAGTTTCAACTGTCTCACCAAATCAACTTTCAGCTCTCAATCTTGTATCATTAATAATAGGACAGATGAGGTTATCATGGAAATTGATTTTAGCATCTCTTCAGCCCTGACAAAAGTGATGGTCTTTTTCTCTGAGCAAAGGTTTTTGTAATGGTTAATCCCATTGCAGATAGTATGTTGCAACAATGGCAGCTGTGATAGCACCCTTCACCTTTGGCTTTTGGACAGTTGCTGAGGATGTGCTCCAGGCTCTCTCTTCTCATGCACAGAGGGTGAACTTCTGGTTCCATTTTCCCCCAGCAAAACAAGTGTAAATACATTCCTTAGTCATTGTTCCATATATATTTCCAAGTGTTAGTATCTGTTGGCCTATCCAAATGGAATTTTTATCCTTCCCATCTCTCAGGAATCCCTTAAGAGCTATCTATTGTTATGCTGACCTATAACTTACTGTCAGTTCTCAGAAGATGCAAGGTGGAGCTGCTAACCCTCACTGCTGCCCCATTGCTATCTCTCCAGGCTGTTTACTGTCACTCCAGCTGTCACCAGTCTCTTCTTGGTTGACACCTAAGCCTATTCCTGGTATGTATCTAAACAAGTTGTCAGTGATGTTAACTTGGGCAATTAGGTGCTTTAGAGCTTCCAATATCAGGCACTCTCACCCAAGCAACCTCACCCAAGAACCCCTACCAAGCATCCTCCATCCAAGCACCCTCACTCAGGTGTCCCCATCCAGAGCTTTGATATGGTCATACAGTGTAGAGGAAAAGAGAAATCTTATATTAAACCTAATCTTTTGGATTTTCACTTTTACTTCATTGTTGGCAATGTTTGTTTTAAATTTATATCTTGCTTGTAATTTGTAACAATTCTATCATTTACAAACAAATATCTAGTCATCTCTCTCTCTCTCTCTCTCTCTCTCTCTCTCTCTCTCTCTCTCTCTCTCTCTCTTATCCTCTGCCTTATCCTGTCCATTGTACATTATCTCTTCCTCATTCTGTTACAGAAGAGTAAACGAAGTGCCAAGAAAGTCTACTATATTGCAGAAGAAATCATGTCATCAGAAAAAGTTTTTGTGCGTGTTCTTTGTCTCATCAATGTGGTAAGAGGCCTCCACTTTCTTTATTTATTTCTGGTCCCTTCTTCTATTTATTTTGTTTATGGAATATATCATGTAAATACAGTTTAATAGAAAAAGAAAAAAAAGAAAATTTAGATTGAGAAGAATGGAATGTAAAATAATAAAATATAAAGGAGGCACATGGCTTAGTGGTTAGAGCATTGGCCTTGCAATCAAAAGGTTGTGAGATCAATTCTCAGACCGGGTGATGTGTTGTTTCCTTGAGCAAGACACTTTATTTCACATTGTTCCAGTTTACTCAGCTGTAGAAATGAGATGATAGGGACTGGGGTCCCTATCATTCCAATGCAAAGTGGTCATGGAGGTGCCATGGCAAAAAAGCACCCAGCACTCACTGTAAATGAGGTTGGTGTTAGGAAGGGCATCCAGCTGTAGAAATCAAGCCAGAATCAGTTCCCGTCCCACCCTTGCAAGCAAGGAAAAAGCGAGCGTAAAATGAAATGATGAAAGAAAAAAGAGAGAAAAAAGGCAAAGGAGGGAATGGCAAGGACTCTAGTGTCACAGGGGAATGGGAAGGGGGGTTGATTGGGCTCTGGGCCTAGGGCACAGCAGTAGAGGGGCTGAAACCCACAGACAAGACCGCAAAAGCATTCCCACAGACAATGGCTAGTGACACCCACTGCAACAGCCACCCCACCTCAGAGGGCTCCTTCCTTAGACAGGCCACTGATGTTCCGATCTTGCAGAGGAGCTCGACTAAGACCCAGCTCTGTTTATTTTAAATTTATTTCCCCTTTCCTCTTATTTTCCTTCTTTCTTTGGATTATTACTGTGTCACTTATGTCATCATATTTTTTAACCCTCTTCTCTCACCCTTTCTTTCTCCTCATCCCTATATATACAATTACCCTACCACCACTACTTTGTATACAACCTATCTTCTCTAGTTCAACAGATGTTCACATGGAACTTACCATAAAAATTCTCATCACTTTTTCTGAGGTACCCCACTTCTAACTCTCTCTCTTTACTATTCTTGCTTACACTTGATATCTAGTCAATCAAACTCATGTGTTCCTGTCACATGACTACATCCTACTCCACTATATATTTTGCTTATTTTCCCTGTCTTACCATCAAAACCTCATCTATGCTTTCAATCACTGATATATGCCTTTGTCCTTCACTTCAGGATTTCCGTCTTGCAGTGTCTAATGCTACTGAAAAGGCTGGAAGGCCTGTAATTCCAACTGATGTCTTGAATCGAATTTTAGATTTCCTTCCACAACTACAGAATTTTAATGAAGATTTGCTCTGTGACCTTGAAAACAGATTAAAGAATTGGTAAACAACCATTTTGTTCACCATGGGTCTGCTAGTGACTAGAGTGTAGTTGTAGAGAGAATGGAACTGGATGTGTGTTTATATAAGACTGTTTTTATTGACTTCTTTCTTCCATGTGGACTACTAGATTCACCAGATTGGTACCCTCTCTATGTATATAATATATATATATCATGATAAATATAGAAATGGCTTCTACAGGACTAGAACTGTTTCATTCAAAAGAAATCCTAATGATTTCTTTTGATATATATATTTATATATATAAATTAATAAAAACAATGAAATAAAAACAAAGAACAAGTTCCTTATATTAAAAATTTCATCATTTTACGATCGTTTCTGGGATGTATATTTCCTCTGATAATTTGTAATATTTTTACATAGATCTATATGATATACATACCAACACACATATACATCCCAGAAACGATCGTAAAATGATGAATTTTTTAATATAAGGAACTGTTTCTTTGTTTTTATTCATTGTTTTTATTAATTTATCTTGACTCTGTTTTCCTATGATTTTTATAGAAAATTTTTGAATGCATCTTCTCTTTTCATGATATTTGGATTACATTGAGTTCTTCATATGGATTGGACACTATTTTGGTAGATTTATCTACAAATTTATATATATATTTATATATATATATTTATATATATATATATATATATATATATATATTTATATATATTTATATAAAACACTGTAAACGTGGTTGGTGTTAGGAAGGGCATCAAGCCGTAGAAAACCTGCCAGACAGTCCCATACGAGCGAGACGACCAATCTTGCCTCAAGTGGGACAATTCCCATCTAAACCCATGCTAGCGTGGAAGATAGACGTTAAACGATGATGATGATGATGATGATAATATATATATATATATCATCATCATCATCATTTTACGTCCGCTTTTTCTTGCTTGCATATATATATATATATATAATATATAAGATCAAAAGATGGTTAAAAGAGTTCCATGTATTTTATTATGCGCATTTCAAAAACAAATATCATCATGCAATAACATTTGTGTTTTCATCACATAAAATAGGAAGACATGATATGAAGGTTAAAAAACACTTGTGGATAGTGCAGTTTTAAATCAACATATTGTACTACAATAAAACTCACCTCCTACATATCATCATCATCATCATCATCAACGTTTAACGTCCGTGTTCCACGCTTGCATGGGTTTGGACGGGGGTAGTCCCACTTGAGGCAAGAGTGATTGTCTTGCTCGCATAGGACTGTCTGGCAGGTTTTCTACAGTTGGATGCCCTTCCTAACACCAACCACATTTACAGTGTGGGTCTGGGAGGTTTTTACCGTGTTGCCTACACGGCCACATTACAGCGTGGACTGTGTGTTTTTTTGTCGTGACACCTACACGATCTCATTTGTTTCGGTCTGGATGGCGCGGCACCAACATAACTTTACATAGGACGGGGTGGTGTGGATGGGTGGGGGTGGTGGCGGGACGGGGTGTATTTGTTAGAGATGCCTACTGGCAAGGCGGGTCTTCTCTGTTACTGAGTACCGCCAAAGGTCTCGGTCCAGTGACATTGTCTTGGAGAGGTGTAAGTGTGTGAGGTCGGAGTTTATCAGCTCGTCCCAGGTTTTTCTAGGTCTGCCTATTCCGTGGCTACCGTCTATCTTTATTGCCCTGCACTTTGTTATACAGCTATCGACTTTCCTGCGCATCACGTGTCCATACCAACGTAGCCTTCTCTCGAGTAAACAACATCTGATCCCTCTTATCTCTAATTTTTTCCTTAGTTCGTTTATGCTTTGCCGTTCACGTATATTACTGTTACACATCCAGCGGAGCATGCAAGCTTCATTCCTCTCTAGTCTGCGTATATCCTCTGCACACAATGCCCAGGTCTCACTGCCATGCAACATTGCTGTTCGTATGCAGGCATCGTACAACCTGCCTTTCATTTTTAGGGAGAACCCTTTAGCAGCTAATAGTGGTATAAGCTCTCTGAACTTTTTCCAACCAGTTCTGACTCTAGCTACAGTACTTTCAGAGCACCCTCCCCCACTGCTGATTTTATCGCCCAGGTAACGGAAGCTGTCCACTATTTCTATAGAACCCTCTGCGCAATTGAAAGAGCTAGTATTTTGTGGGCACTTGCTGCTACTTATTGCACCAGAACACCGGCCACATGTAAAATCTATGTTCTTAGTTAGTTTACCTGTGATCCCACTACATCTTTTATATATATATTTATATATATATATATATATATTTATATATATATATATATTTATATAAATATATATATATTTATATATATTTATATAAATATATATATATTTATATATATTTATATAAATATATATATATTTATATATTTGTGTCAGGCAAAAGTACCACAGACGCTCTTTTCATTGTACGACAACTACAGGAGAAGTACCTAGCTAAAAGTAAACCCCTCTACTTAGCTTTTGTCGACTTGGAGAAAGCCTTCGACAGAGTCCCCCGTTCCATTATCTGGTGGGCCCTTAGAAAACTAAGTGTCGACGAATGGCTTGTGAGAGCTATACAAGCCATGTATAAAGAAACAGTCAGCGAGGTTAGAATTAACAACGAATATAGTGAAGAGTTTAGCGTAAAAGCTGGCGTCCATCAGGGCTCTGTTCTCAGCCCCCTACTATTTATTATTGCCCTTCAGGCTATAACAGAGGAGTTCAAGACCGGCTGCCCATGGGAACTCCTATACGCAGACGACCTAACACTCAAAGCTGAAGAAATTCCAAACATGGAAGCACGGCCTAGAATCAAAAGGCCTTAAAATTAATCTGTCTAAGACCAAAGTTCTAGTTTGTAGGAAAGAAAATAAGGCGGCGGTCCCTTCCGGGAAGTGGCCATGCTCAGTGTGTAGGAAAGGCGTAGGTAGAAATTCCATTTTGTGTCAGAAATGCAAAGTATGGGTGCATAAAAGATGTAGTGGGATCACAGGTAAGCTAACTAAGAACATAGATTTCACATGAGGCCGGTGCTCTGGTGCAATAAGTAGCAGCAAGTGCCCACAAAATACTAGCTCTTTCAACTGCGCAGAGGGCTCTATAGAAATAGTGGACAGCTTCCGTTACCTGGGTGACAAAATCAGCAGTGGGGGAGGGTGCTCTGAAAGTACAGTAGCTAGAGTCAGAACTGGATGGAAAAAGTTCAGAGAGCTTATACCACTATTAGCCGCTAAAGGGTTCTCCCTAAAAATGAAAGGCAGGTTGTATGATGCCTGCATACGAACAGCAATGTTGCATGGCAGTGAGACCTGGGCATTGTGTGCAGAGGATATACGCAGACTAGAGAGGAATGAAGCTTGCATGCTCCGCTGGATGTGTAATAGTAATATACGTGAACGTCAAAGCATAAACGAACTAAGGAAAAAATTAGAAATAAGAGGGATCAGATGTTGTTTACTTGAGAGAAAGCTACGTTGGTATGGACACGTGATGCGCATGAAAGTCGATAGCTGTATAACAAAGTGCAGGGCAATAAAGATAGACGGTAGCCACGGAATAGGCAGACCTAGAAAAACCTGGGACGAGCTGATAAACTCCGACCTCACACACTTACACCTCTCCAAGACAATGTCACTGGACCGAGACCTTTGGCGGTACTCAGTAATAGAGAAGACCCGCCTTACCTAAATACATAGTAAAACCTACTACAATCAGTAGGCATCTCTAACAAAGTACACCCCCGTCCCACCACCCCCACCCCATCCACACCGCCCCCTTCTATGTCAAGTTATGTTGGTGCCACACCATCCAGGCCGAAACAAATGAGATCGTGTAGGTGTCACGACAAAAAAAACACACAGTCCAAGCTGTAATGTGGCCGTGTAGGCAACACGGTAAAAACCTCCCAGACCCTCACTGTAAATGTGGTTGGTGTTAGGAAGGGCATCCAACTGTAAAAAAACCTGCCAGACAGTCCTATGCGAGCAAGACAATCACTCTTGCCTCAAGTGGGAAAACCCCCGTCCAAACCCATGCAAGCGTGGAACACGGACGTTAAACGTTGATGATGATGATGATATATATATATTTATATATATTTATATATATATATATTTATATATATATAGTTTTGCGAGGTTTTTTATATGAAATCGTGTGTCGAGACAAATATATATATATAAATATATATATATATATATAAATATATATATATAAATATATATATATATATATATATATATATATATATATATATATATATATATATATATATATATATATTGTTATACTTGGGGAGGGTCATATTTGTGTAATATTGCCAGAAAACGGGTCAGTACTATACGAACATGCTAGACAACAACATGACGGTAACATAGACAACATAGAAATTAGAATAATATCTAAACATAGAAATGACCCAGCAGATAGGCAAATCAGAGAGGCCAGTGAAATAGAAATTAGAAGACCAAGGCTAAACAGAAAGAATGAATGGAATAACAACAACACCCAAACAAACAACACTGACCTAAGAGAAGTATAAATAAGTAAATAAAATAAAATAAATAAATAAATACATACACAAGCACAATAACAACAAGCACATAAACACACACTAGTCACCCATCACACAGCAAACAAAACACTATACACACACGCAAACGCATGCGCAAAGAAGACAAAATAAAATAAACAAACAAGCAAATAAATAAATAAATATATATACAGACTGAATAAAAATGGCGTAGACATACAATACAACAGGAGGAAAATATAGTACCACTGACGATGTTGCAGATGTGCAACGAAAGATTTATGATAAACTATATATATGTGTTTGTGTCTATATTGTATCTGTATTATTTTTGACCGCCGGTCAGTCAATGGCAACATTGAGGACCGAGTATATTAGATTACCGATATAAAAGACACAGAAGCGAGAAGCGAAAACCAACCAAACAGTGAGTGTGTTCTGTTATTAATTCTGGCAATATTACACAAATATGACCCTCCCCAAGTATAACAATATATATATATATATATATATATATATATATATATATATTTATATATATATATATATATTTATATATATATATTTATATATATATATATATATTTATAAATTATTTCTGAAGACGGCATATGTATGTGTTGGTATGTATATTCTATTTGATAATTTGTATAATTTTGTATAATTTTGTACATAGATCTGTTGAATATGCATACCAATTCTAACACATATATGTCCTAGAAACGATCATTAAATAATGAACTTTTTTTGTTTAATATAAGGAACTGTTTCATTGTTTTATTCATTATTTTTTTTATATTTCATATTTATATATATATATTTCGTTTCTGAATTTGTTTAGCAAGATTCTTTATCTGAAATCGTGTGTTGAAACCGATATTGTTATACTTTGGGAGGGTCATGTTGCCAATAAGAAACACACGCACCAGTTGCTTTCACTTCAATTTATTATATATTTATAAATTTATAAATTTACAAATTTACAAACTCATAAATTTCTGGTTGGTTGGTTGGTTCCACAACCAGATAGTTGTTTATATATAGTCATAGTCCTTTCATCACACACTCTGTGACCTCATCAGTGACTGGGGATTCCTTTCTTTGTTTCTGTGCCTTTCCTTTCTTCTATCCTACGCCATTTTGTTTCTGTGTATGTGTTGTGTGCTCAGTTTGCGCATGCACCACATCCGGGTGTCTGTGTGTGTTTGTGTTCATTTATCTATTTGTTTATTTATTTATTTATTTATTGTTGGTTGGTTGTTTGTTCTATGTGTGTGTGTGTTTTCATTTTGTCCTGTGTGTGTTTTCATTTTGTCCTTAATTGTAAGTTGTTTGTTCTATGTGTGTGTGTGTTTTCATTTTGTCCTGTGTGTGTTTTCATTTTGTCCTTAATTGTAAGTTGTGATGTTGCTGTTCCACTCATATTTTCTATTTAATTTTGGTTTTAATTCTTTTATACTTACTGCCTCTGTAATTTTCCTAAACATTGCGTCTTTTCTTAGAAATATTATAGAACAGTATAGCAAGAAGCATAATAGAATAGAGGCCCAGCAACTGGGAGAAAAATCTGCAAATGGCTTGCGTAAGCTCATGCAGCGCTCGCGTAATGGAGAGATAGCATGTTTTCCAACAGACAAGTCTGGCAGAATGTCGGTTGACAGCCTGCCAAACTACATCCAGGCAATGCAACCCCACATCACTAACACAAGAGAGGTAACACCACAGGAGCATGAGGATAGAGAAAAAGCCCTCAATGCCCATATGGTGATGTGGACGAATATAATGCAGCCCAACAAAAGGACTGCCAACAACTTCCAGGCCTGGAACAATGACGTGCCGGCGTTGTATGGGCTTCGAAAAGACCATAAAACGGGCTGGGACCCTGTCGCGGGACCACCAACACAGCCAGTCTGTGGGGCTAACATTGCTAGTAACTACAGACTGTCCTACTTCCTCTCCCTGATCATACGCCCCATCATTGAGATGTCCCCAGATGTATGTGACAGCACGGAGGACCTCCTCAGCAGAATCGGCGCGGGTAACCGATCTGGGGACCTAACAAACTGCATAATAGGCAGTATGGATGTTGTGTCCCTGTATCCATCTATTGACATGGAGTTTGCTGTGGAGAAATGCGTAGAAATGATCAGCGAGAGCAAGGTTGAGTTCCGTGGGATTGATACCAGTGAGCTGGGACTTCTACTTAAGCTTACCCATAGTAATAGTTACCTAGACACTTATGACCTTAGCAACCTGTGCCCTACAAGACCAGCAAGAGGCAGACCACCTACCATTACCTCAATGGCCAAGAAAACCCACACAGATAGATGGAACGGGTGGACCAGAGCCATACGGACACCCGAAAACCACGATGAACTGAAGAAAATGATTGCACATGCGGTAGGGGCCAGCATAAAATTAACCCTTAAGGAACATATGTTCAAATTTAATGGTAAAACATATGCCCAAGAGGAAGGAGCAGCCATTGGTGTTAGCATTGCAGGCGACATAGCTAACTTATTCATGGTATGGTGGGACAGTAGACTTAAACAAAAACTTAAAGAACAATTAGAAGACAGCTTAACCCTGATAATGTACTCCCGCTACGTAGATGATATAAACATCGTAGTTAAGACACCCCCACTAAAGAACAGTCAGGAACTAGAGAAAAACACAATGGAAAGCATCCAGCAAATAGCAAACTCCATCCACCAGAGCATTAGAGTTACTATAGACTACCCAAGTAGACACCCCAACCATCGATTACCTGTACTAGACACAGAGCTCTGGTTAGATACCATTAACAACCAAAAACAAATCCTCCATTCCCATTATGCCAAACCCATGACTTCCAAACATCTGATCCACCGAAACTCGGCCATTTCGGACCATACCAAAATCAACATACTGATTGCGGATTTGGTACGGGTGATGAGAAATGTGTCCCGCATGTGCAACCCCGAAGAACTAGAGAGACACATACAACACTTCATCCACCGTATGCAGTTCTCTGGCTACAATCAGAGAGATAGAATCAGAGTGTATAAAGGAGCCAGAACCAAACGGGAAAAAATGGTAAATAATGACATAAATGGGACCTGCCCCTTGTATAGGAGCAAATTTTGGAATAGAATAGAAAGAACTAGGAACAAGGCCAATAGAATAAACTCATGGTATGATAGCAATAAATACCAGAGTGTAATGTTCATCAATACAACCCCTAAAGGCGAACTAGCCTACAAATTTAGAAGGGCCCTAAATAAACATAATCTCAATATTAAGATAGTAGAAAGACCAGGTACCTCCGTAAAAACACTTATTAGCAAGACATACCCGTTCCAAAGACCCTCATGTATAGATAAGAAATGTATAACCTGTAAAATAAGCCCCCATATTAACTGTAAAACTAGAAATGTAGTGTATAGCATAAGATGTACTGAAGGACAATGTAGAAACAAAAATATAGTGTACATAGGTGAGACAGCTCGTAGTATAGGGGAACGAATAAATGAACACTGGCGAGACCTCCAAGATAATAAAGAATCATCTGTGCTCTACCAACATGCTAAGATAGAACACAGGGGTAGATTAGAGAACATAGAAATAAAAATAGAATCCACACACAGAAAAGACGCAATGTTTAGGCAAATTATAGAGGCAGTAAGCATAAAAGAATTAAAACCAAAATTAAATAGAAAATATGAGTGGAACAGCAACATCACAACTTACAATTAAGGACAAAATGAAAACACACACAGGACAAAATGAAAACACACACACACATAGAACAAACAACTTACAATTAAGGACAAAATGAAAACACACACAGGACAAAATGAAAACACACACACACATAGAACAAACAACCAACCAACAATAAATAAATAAATAAATAAACAAATAGATAAATGAACACAAACACACACAGACACCCGGATGTGGCGCATGCGCAAACTGAGCACACAACACATACACAGAAACAAAATGGCGTAGGATAGAAGAAAGGAATCCCCAGTCACTGATGAGGTCACAGAGTGTGTGACGAAAGGACTATGACTATATATAAACAACTATCTGGTTGTGGAACCAACCAACCAGAAATTTATGAGTTTGTAAATTTATAAATTTATAAATATATAATAAATTGAAGTGAAAGCAACTGGTGCGTGTGTTTCTTATTGGCAACATGACCCTCCCAAAGTATAACAATATATATATATATTTATATATTTATATATTTATATATTTATATATATATATATTTATATATATATATTTATATATATATATATTTATATATATATTTATATATATATATTTATATATATATTTATATATATATATTTATATATATATTTATATATATATATATTTATATATATATTTTTATATATATATTTATATATATATATATATTTATATATATATATTTATATTTATATATTTATATTTATATATATATATTTATATTTATATATATATATATATATATATATATATATATATATATATATATATATATATATATATATTTATATATATATATATATTTATATATATTTATATATATATTTATATATATATTTATATATATATATTTATATATCATCATCATCATCATCATTTTACGTCCGCTTTT
>OZ024741.1:78209716-78294716 GCA_964016885.1 Eledone cirrhosa | reverse complement strand
GCTAACTAAGAACATAGATTTTACATGTGGCCGGTGCTCTGGTGCAATAAGTAGCAGCAAGTGCCCACAAAATACTAGCTCTTTCAATTGCGCAGAGGGTTCTATAAAAATAGTGGACAGCTTCCGTTACCTGGGCGATAAAATCAGCAGTGGGGGAGGGTGCTCTGAAAGTACAGTAGCTAGAGTCAGAACTGGTTGGAAAAAGTTCAGAGAGCTTATACCACTATTAGCCGCTAAAGGGTTCTCCCTAAAAATGAAAGGCAGGTTGTACGATGCCTGCATACGAACAGCAGTGTTGCATGGCAGTGAGACCTGGGCATTGTGTGCAGAGGATATGCGCAGACTAGAGAGAAACGAAGCTTGCATGCTCCGCTGGATGTGTAATAGTAATATACGTGAACGACAAAGCATAAACGAACTAAGGAAAAAATTAGAAATAAGAGGGATCAGATGTTGTTTACTAGAGAGAAGGCTACGTTGGTATGGTCACGTGATGCGCATGAAGGACGATAGCTGTATAACAAAGTGCAGGGCAATAAAGATAGACAGTAGCCACGGAATAGGCAGACCCAGAAAAACCTGGGACGAGCTGATAAACTCCGACCTCACACACTTACACCTCACCAAGACAATGTCACTGGACCGAGACCTTTGGCGGTACTCAGTAATAGAGAAGACCCGCCTTACCTAAATACAAAGTAAAACCTACTACAGTCAGTAGGCATCTCTAACAAAATACACCCCCGTCCCACCACCCCCACCCCATCCACACCGCCCCCTTCTATGTAAAGTTATGTTGGTGCCACACCATCCAGGCCGAAACAAATGAGATCGTGTAGGTGTCATGACAAAAAAACACACAGTCCAAGCTGTAATGTGGCCGTGTAGGCAACACGGTAAAAACCTCCCAGACCCACACTGTAAATGTGGTTGGTGTTAGGAAGGGCATCCAACTGTAGAAAACCTGCCAGACAGTCCTATGCGAGCAAGACAATCACTCTTGCCTCAAGCGGGAAAACCCCCGTCCAAACCCATGCAAGCGTGGAACACGGACGTTAAACGTTGATGATGATGATGATGATATATATCATCATCATCATCATCATCACCGTTTTACGTCCGTTCTTCCACGCTAGCATGGGTTAGACGGGTTGTCCTGTTGTGGGCAGTGTCTGGTCGGCTGACCATGCCTTGCTCATACAGGAACTGATCTGGCTTGATTTCTACAGCTGGATGCCCTTCCTAACACCAACCTCATTTACAGTGAGTGCTGGGTGCTTTTTCGTGGCGCCTACACGTCCACTTTACAGTGTGGGCTGGGTGCTTTTTTGCCGTGGCACCTCCACGACCACCTTGCGGTGGGGGGGGGGGGGGGGGGGGGGCATATTGTTTATATGCTTCAGCATGTACCCATGGGAGGTCGGGTACCCTGTATTACTGCGTGACGCCAGAAGTCACGGTCGTGTGTCATTGACTTTGAGAGGTGTAGTTGGGTAAGGTCGGCTTTTATCACCTCATCCCAAGTCATCTTGGGTCTCCCCACTCCGCGGTTTCCATCAACTTCTAGTGCTCTGCACCTTTTTATGCAGCTGTCATCCTTCATACGCATCACATGTCCATACCAGCGTAACCGCCTCTCCTGCACGCAGCATTTGATTCCTCTTATGCTCAGTCTCTCTCTCAATTCATTTATGCTTTGTCGTTCACGTATATTACTGTTACACATCCATCGGAGCATGCAGGCTTCGTTTCTCTCTAATCTACGTAAGTCTTCCACCTTCAGCGCCCAGGTCTCACTACCATGCAACATCGCTGTTCGGATACACGCATCATACAGTCTGCCTTTCATTCTGAGGGAGAAGCCTTTTGCAGCTAGCAGTGGTAGTAGTTCCCTAAACTTCTTCCATCCCGTTCTTACCCTAGTTATTGTACTTTCTGAGCACCCACCTCCGTTGCTAATTCGGTCACCTAGGTAGCAGAAGCTGTCTACTGTTTCTACAGGGCCCTCCCAGAGATTGGTGGTACTTGTTTCCTGTGGCTGTTTGCTTGCTGTTTCAGCACAGCTGCTGCATGTGAATCCTACATTCTTAATTAAGCTTCCTGAGATCCCGCTACATCTCTTGTGTACCCATTGTTTGCATTTGGGGCAAAGAATGGAGTTCCTACCTACACCTTTCCTACATACTGAGCAAGGCCATTTCCCTGAGGGGATCTGGGTTCTGTTTTCTCGTCTACTTATAAGGACCTTAGTCTTTGTCATGTTGACTTTGAGGCCCTTTCTCTCTAGTCCCTGCTTCCAGGTTTGGAATTTATTCTCTAGTTCTACCATAGATTCAGCTATGAGTGCGAGGTCATCAGCATACAGGAGTTCCCATGGGCATCCGGTCTTAAACTCCTCCGTTATTGCCTGCAGGACTATGATGAACAGGAGAGGGCTAAGAACAGAGCCCTGGTGGACCCCAACCTGTACGCTAAATTCCTCGCTATACTCATTGCCAATCCTAACTTTGCTGACTGCTCCCCTATACATGGCTTGTACCGCTTTCACAAGCCATTCATCTACTCCTAGTTTTCTAAGAGCCCACCAGATTACTGCACGTGGAACTCTGTCAAAGGCTTTCTCAAGGTCGACAAATGCCAAGTAGAGTGGCTTACTTTTAGCTAGGTACTTTTCCTGTAATTGCCTCACAAGGAAGAGCGCATCAGTGGTGCCTTTCCCTGGTACAAACCCAAATTGCATCTCGTCTATATTCACCCGGTCCCTAATCAGCTGTGCTATAACTCTTTCTGTTACTTTCATGACCTGGTCCATCAACTTTATACCTCTATAGTTTCCTCTATCTAGTGCATCGCCTTTACCTTTGTAGCAGTTGACAATGATGCTACTGCACCAATCTATTTCTATAGAACCATCTGTGCAATGGAATGAGCTAGTATTTTGTGGACACTTGCTGCTACTTATTGCACCAGAGCACCGGCCACATATAAAATCTATATTCTTAGTTAGCTTACCTGTGATCCCACTACATCTTTTATGCACCCATACTTTGCATTTGGGACATAAAATGGAGTTTCTACCTACTCCTTTCCTACACACTGAGCATGGCCATTGCCCGGATGGGACCGATGCCCTATTTTCCTTCCTACAAACTAGAACTTTTTCCTATGGAGACACATAGCTTAGTGGTTAGAGCAATGGGCTTGCAATATGTATATGTATGTATATATATATATATATATATATATATATATATATATATACATATAAAGGTTTACATATATATATAAAGTCATAGATATATATGTGTTTTTATGTTTTTTTTATATGGTTAATTATGCTAATTGGGAGAGGAAATGGTATATATTATATCTAGTGATTCTAAAGACATGTTTTATGATATATATATATATATATATATAGATAGATTTCTTTATTAGCCACAGGGGCACAAAAGAAGGGGACAAATACAAAGGGGGAAGTTTATATACAATAAAAACGTGTAAAATGTTATCACAGATGGAATTTAAAAGTTAGTCGATTTTCCCCAATAGAGGGAGACAGTTTATATGGGTAACACAGACCCCCGTATATATAGATAGATAGATAGATAGATAGATAGATAGATAGATAGATATATATAGGCACATGGCTTAGTGGTTAGAGCATTAGCCTTGCAATCGAAAGGTTGTGAGTTCAATTCTCAGACCGGGTGATGTGTTGTTTCCTTGAGCAAGACACTTTATTTCACATTGCTCCAGTTTACTCAGCTGTAGAAATGAGATGATAGGGACTGGGGTCCCTATCATTCCACTGCAAAGTGGTCGTGGAGGTGCCACGGCAAAAAAGCATGCAAGCTTCATTCCTCTCCAGTCTGCGTATATCCTCTGCACACAATGCCGAGGTCTCACTGCCATTTAATATTGCTGTTCGTATGCAGGCATCATACAGCCTGCCTTTCATTTTTAGAGAGAACCCTTTAGCGGCTAATAGTGGTATAAGCTCTCTGAACTTTTTCCATCCAGTTCTGACTCTAGCTACTGTACTTTCAGAGCACCCTCCACCACTGCTGATTTTGTCACCCAAGTAACGGAAAGTGTCCACTATTTCTATAGAACCATCTGTGCAATGGAATGAGCTAGTATTTTGTGGACACTTGCTGCTACTTATTGCACCAGAGCATCGGCCACATATAAAATCTATATTCTTAGTTAGCTTACCTGTGATCCCACTACATCTTTTATGCACCCATACTTTGCATTTGGGACATAAAATGGAGTTTCTACCTACTCCTTTCCTACACACTGAGCATGGCCATTGCCCGGATGGGACCGATGCCCTATTTTCCTTCCTACAAACTAGAACTTTTTCCTATGGAGACACATAGCTTAGTGGTTAGAGCAATGGGCTTGCAATCGAAAAGTTGTGAGTTCAATTCTCAGACCGAGTGATGTGTTGTTTCCTTGAGCAAGACACTTTATTTCACATTGCTCCAGTTTACTCAGCTGTAGAAATGAGATGATAGGGACTGGGGTCCCTATCATTCCACTGCAAAGTGGTCGTGGAGGTGCCACGGCAAAAAAGCACCCAGCACTCACTGTAAATGAGGTTGGTGTTAGGAAGGGCATCCAGCTGTAAAAATCAAGCCAGAATCAGTTCCCGTCCCACCCTTGCAAGCAGGGAAAAGCGGACGTAAAATGCTAATAATAATAATAATATATAATATATATATATATATCATCATCATCGTTTAACGTCCATCTTCCACGCTAGCATGGGTCTGGACGGGAATTGTCCCACTTGAGGCAAGATTTGTTGTCTTGCTCAGGACTGTCTGGTAGGTTTTCTACGGCTGGATGCCCTTCCTAACACCAACCACATTTACAGTGTGGACTGGGAGGTTTTTACCGTATTACCTACATGGCCACATTACAGTGTGGACTGTGTGTTTTTTTGTCGTGACACCTACACAACCTCATTTATTTAGGACTAGATGTTGTGGTACGAACATAGCTTTACATCGAAAGGGTGGTGTAGATGGCGGTAGGGGTAGTGGGACAGGGGTGTATTTTGGTTAAGAGGTGCCTACTGACTGTAGGTTTTGCTTTGTACTTAGGCAAGGCGGGTCTTCTGTATTACTACATAGCGCCAAAGATCTCGGTCCAGTGACATTGTCTTGGAGAGGCACACTCTCCTTTGTTCTGTCCTATGCCATCTTGTTTTTCAAGATGGCGTAGGACAGAACAAAGGAGAGGCACAAAACAAAGAAAAGAATCCCCAGTCACTGAAGAGGTCACAGAATGTGTGACGAAAGAACTTTGACAATATATGAACAACCATCCGGTTGTGGAACCAACCAACCGACCGGAAATTTATAAAATTTATAATAAATTGAAATGAAAGCAACTGGTGCGTGTGTTTCTTATTGGCAACATGACCCTGCCAAAGTATAACAATATCGGTTTCAACACACATTTTCAGATAAAGAATCTTGCTAAACAAATTCAGAAACAAAATATATATATATATATATATCCAGGAGCTTCCAACAGAAATGGTCGCATTCTTTAAGGGTATGTCAATATTTATTTATAAAACTGCTCTATATTATATTTTATATGATGAAAGCACACCATAATTTAACTTGGTGTCCTTGAAATATGTATAATGAAATAAATATGGTTTTATATATATAGTTTCCATTTGTTAATATATTGTATATATATATATATATATATTTATAGTAAATATAATAAATTTGAAGACTAAAATCTAAAGAGGGCTCGATGAGGATAAATATATATCAAATATATAAGAACCATAGAGCAAATATTTATTAAAATAACAGATTAAAGTTTAAGCAAAGAATCGCTGCTTTCACCCTTACATTTATATAATTATATGTATACACGCACCCCCACACACATATATATATATATATATTTTTTAATATATATTTTTATGTGTATTTGGTGTATACGTTCGTATGTGTGCGGGTACAGGCGCTGCGTGGGTTCTGTATGTGCGTGCGTGTTTTTTTGTGTACGTGCTTGTATTTGCATACCCATAGCAGGTGTTTTCGCGTATGCATGTGTATGTTATGGATGCGTGCATGTATATATTTAATTTTTGTTGTTTTCAATTACCTCTGTAATTTATTTACATTATTCTTAACTCTGAAGCCGAGAATTATTTGGTTTCCTTAATAGAATTTTAGTCTACGACTTCAGTTATACCATAAACGTGGTTTGTCTTCGCGTGTAATTGTTCTCATCGCTCCACATAACGACGTATTGTCTTTGTTTTTTCCGTTCATTGCCAGAGAACGTCTCCACGAACCACCTAATAGAATATTAGTCTACGACTTCATTTATACCATAAACGTGGTTTTGTCTTTGCGTGTAATTGTTTTCTCCCCTCCAAATAATGACGTATTATCTTCGTTTTTTTACGTTCTTTGCCAGGAAACGTTTCCACGAACCAAAGTATCGTCTTCCCGTCTTCCTTCGGTTGCAACGTTTTTCGAAATATTTACTTCTGCGTTCACAGATTGATTTTTTTAGTTTCAGAAAATCCTGTTAAGGGTGAAAGCAGCGATTCTTTGCTTAAACTTTAATCTGTTATTTTAATAAATATATATATATTTATATATATATATATATCCAAAATTAAGATAAATTGAATTAATATATATTTCATTTCTGAATTTGTTTAGCAAGATTCTTTATCTGAAAACGTGTGTTGAAACCGATATTGTTATGCTTTGGGAGGGTCATGTTGCCAATACACACGCACCAGTTGCTTTCACTTCAATTTATTATAAATTTCCGGTTGGTTGGTTGGTTCCACAACCAGACGATTGTTCATATATTGTCAAAGTTTTTCATCACACATTCTGTGACCTCTTCAGTGACTGGGGATTCTTTTCTTTGTTTTTGTGCCTCTCCTTTGTTCTGTCCTACGCCATCTTGTTTTTCTATTTATATATATATATTACACCTGACTGTATATATCCAGTTTAGAGTTGATATATTATATCCCTGCATGTTTTAAGAAGCAGCAAAAAATATTGACTGCAGGAAGAGCATTTGACTAACTCTGGCTTTAAAATTATTGTATATATACAGCTACAACACAAATTTACTGGCACTTTTTTATTTCAGATGCATAGGGAATTATCTATTTTACAAACTAACAGATTTCACATAATTCAGGGTAAATTATTAGGAGACTGCCACCATGTTATAAATAATTTTTTCACTGCAAAACCTTTACAAAACAAAATGCTTTGTTTATTCCTTAAAAACACATTATGAAGACAGAGACACTCTCCCTATATCTCAACTATAATGATATAAAGTCACAAATATTTTGACAATTGTACCATGTTTAGAAGCCATAGCTAGGGATGAATGTAAGTAAAATAGTATAAGAATTTTCAGCAGTTGTCAATATCTAGATATTTAGATGATTGAAAATGTCACACAGTGCCATCAGTGACAACTCAGCAAACTTTGAAGGGTCACAAGAAATTCAAGTGTCTATCCATAATTATGTCTGGATTAAAAGAGGTGTTGGAAAATTGCCAGATAATCAATGTTCTACCTGCGTATATATTACATGCTGTAGTCTCATAAATCTCTAAATTTTATTTTAAAACTAGTGTACTGTGTCATAAAAAAAAGTATGGTAGTTTTATTGATTATAGGAAAAAATTATTTTCTTAATTTTGTAGTTTGTTTGAAAATATTATTTTGTGTAACAGCAAATAAATACATATTACCAATTATTATATGTGGATAAAACCATATTACAAATTATTTTATGTGAATAAAATATTGTAAACAGTTTCCTTACTGATGGAATCCACACTGTCATTTTCTTTTTACAGGGATTCAATACAAAAGATAGCAGATATTTTTGTAAAAAAGGGACCTTTTCTTAAATTATACACAACTTATATTCGGAACTTCAAGAACATGCAAACACTTCTGGAAGAATCTTGTCGGAAGTACCCAGCTTTTGCTACAACTGTAAAGGAATTCAAGGTAAGTTTGTTGATACTGGGGCAATGTCTTCTTTATTTTCATTGTGTTGTCATCATCAGCATTGTTTAACATCCATTTTCCACACTTGCATGGGTTAGTTGTTATTATAATAATTCATTTCTATAACATACAACTACCAAGGAATTAATAAAGTCTAATCATCATTTTAAAATCTATTTTATTGTAATTCATTTACTTAACCCTTTAAACAGGCATTTAAACAGACCGTATCTGGTCAGAATTTTCTCACCTCTTTCTGTTCAAACCGGCTGTAACCGGCTACTCATACCAATGTTAAGGAATTGTTCTCAAAATAAATATCAAAATCTCATAGATTTGATATTATGTGAGATAAAGCCTTTACTGTGAAAATACAATATTAAATATATCATCATCATCATCATCATCATTTTACGTCCGCTTTTCCCTGCTAAAGGGTTAACTACACATTATTTTTTGTTGTTATTTCTTTTAATGGTTTTCATCAGTTCTATGTGTCTTATTCCATCTGCTTTAGTTTCATCCAGAGGGTAGAAACCTCAACCTAACACATCACATGTTGAAACCAGTGCAGAGGATTCCACAGTACAGACTTCTTTTGTCTGGTGAGTATTAATTACTACATTTGAACAAACACACACTCAGACATATAGACATGCACACACACAAACACACAGACATATAGACACACAAATATGCACTTACACATCATGTGTGTGTGTGTGTATGTGTTGGACCTTTGACAATTCTGATGATGAATGTTCCATTTATTGAAACAGTGGAACAACCTGTTTGTAAAATTAATGTGCAAGTAACTGAGTATTTTACAGACACGTGCTCCCTTAAGGTAGTTCTCAGGGAGATTCAACATAATACAATGTGTGACAAACCTGGTCTTTTGAAGTACAGGTACAAGTCATCTTTTTTCCGGATGGTTAGACTGAAGCAACGAGAAATAAAGTATATTGCTCAAGGACTCAATGCACTGCCAGGAATCAAATTTATGACCTTACGAACTTTAGTGGAACATCCTAACCATTAAATCATATGCCTTCATACACATGTATATACACACACACACAAACACATACAAACATTCATAAATATATGCATACACACACAAGTGCACATACTCGTTCTATCAAATGTCTATGTATGTTAGTGTGTGTGTTGGGGAATGTTAGTGTATGTTTGTTGGTGCATGTTAGTATGTGTGCATTTATTTGTGTTTTTTTTGTATGTTTGTGCATGTTAGTGTATATCTGTGTGTGTTTGTGTATGTTAGTGTTGTTGTTATTTATATTTGCTCTCCTTCTTTCCAGAATATCTCAAATACCTCACTCCAGACTCACCCGACTACAAAGATACACTCAGTAAGTGAAACACACACACTTGTTGTCCTCTTTTCCTACATGTTGTCTCCATAACTCTATTTTTCCAAGCTTAGTTAGACAATTATTTTGTGAGTGGTGAAAGTTCATTTTAAAATCTAGCTTTAATAAAACAATTGGTTTTTAAAAAAAAATAAGACAGAACCTATATTCATATGAATTAACAATACATGGAATTGAAACTGGAAATTATAAATCTGATGGGTGCAGGTATGGTCTTATGGTTTAACTCTTAATGTCATGCACCACATTAAATCACATTAGCAAAGCACTCTTGCAAAGTATAAAACAGCACTATAACTACATCACATTAAAAATTAAAATCCTTACTTTAGTTTATTTCAAATGTTCAGTAGTGGAGACACTATAAACATTTGAATTAACAAACCCAATTTTAAATATGTTCTGCTAAATCATTATAAGATGTTAAAAGTAAAAGAGTTTACTTCACAATCACATGGTTCTATGTTTGAAGTGAATGTATGTGTTTGTGTGAATGTATGTCTATGTTAGTATATGTTTGTATGTGAGTGTAAGAAGATATATATATATAATGACTGCAGTTGCAAGGTATATATACAAATATACATTTACCCTTTACCTTAAAAGTTCATACATATGCTTAATATATCTATATTAAGAAATTTTTTACATACATTTATTTGCACAAAGAAGCACCTTAATAAAATGGCTTTATTCTTTCTACACCAAAAAAGACAGTTGCAAGCTGTTCAAGAAAGGATGCACAGAAATAATAGAAAGAGAAAGAAGATGGCAACAACTGAGACATGAAGAACAGAGGCATTTCATTTTAGAGAAAGCTAGATTAAGACAACAGAAAAGAAGAGAAAATATGCTTCAAGATAAATGTCAAGAATATCTGGAGAAACAAATACTCAGACAACAAGAAAGAAGAGATGATATGGTCCCAGGGGATCGTGCATTACATTTACAGCATGATTGGTTTAGGCTACAAGAAAGAGATCACATGCATAAGAATGAACAAGCACATTATCTTGAGCAGCAGAGAGATACACATAGACTTAGAATAGAAAACATGAATGCTGAAGAACTACTGAATTTCAGACAGAATAGAATGCATAATGAGTGATGTAGGAGAAATTGCCCAGCAATTAATATTAATGGCAACGTAGAAGAATTTCATATTGGTGATATGAATGTTCCATGCGATCATTGTGGAGCTTTGAAATTTAGAAATGAGAATTATAACTGTTGTACTGCTTCCATTGCAAATATACTCTGAGAGACTGAGAAATCTCTTTGAAGGAGGCCAGGAAGCAGTTGCATTTTGCAGGAATATCTCCATTTACAACTGTGCATTTTCTTTTGCTTCATTTGGTGTTAAACTTGCCTTACCACCTGGCAGAGTCCCTTATTGCTTTCGTATTCAGGGTCAAACATATCACAATACCACACCTCTGTCCCCACAATATGGCCAGCTATATATTATTGACATAAATGAAGCCATGCAGCACCACAAAATAATGACTGCACACCACAAACAATGATTATGATAAGTGAGGTGTTGCATGAATGTAATCCATATGTCGAAGTGTACAAAACAATGCACACCATAGAACAAGAACAGCAAAAGGCAAGAAGAGAAAATTGTCCCATACAGAACTGTGAATTAAGATTTACCAGAGGATCAAATATGGGACCCTACAATTTACTAACTAACAAAGAAATAGCCTTTGTTTTTTTTGGGGGGATAGAGGGTGCACCATTTGTACGCAAAGACATTGTCATCTACCCTAAATACCACTTCCCTCAGAAAATACCATATGCTTCATGCCACTTAGACACTATGACCTACCCATTGTTTCCACATGGTGAATTTGGTTAGTGTGGTGGCATGCAGCATGCGGAAGAACGTAGGACTCGCATCTGCAATAGGCTGACAATGCAGAAGTATAGCATATAGAGGAGGATTCAGTATGATACATAGGGCAGGCAAATTATTTCAGAAGTATGTGAAAGTAGAGGGATGCAGGGTCCAATACTTGAGGAACAATCAAGCCGAATTGCGAGTGGATGAGTATAATGAATTAATGGATTATCTAAAGAGAGGAACAGATTATAGCAGTGAGATGGAGTGCCAGTTATTTTGCCATCATCCTTCATTGGCAGCCCAAGAAACATGCAGCAGTACTTTCAGGATGCTATAACAATTGTTGCCAAATATGGCAAACCAGATATTTTATAACTTATACATGTAACCCTAAATGCCCTGATATTCAAAATAATTTAAATAGAAATGAATCAGCAGAAAACAGATCAGATTTAGTTACCTGGGTTTTTAAGGCTCAGCTTTCTGAAATTATGAAAGATATCTCAGAAAGACACATTCTTGGTATGCCGGTGGCTCATATTTACATCATTGAGTTCCAAAAAAGAAGACTTTCTCATTGCCATATGTTGATCATAAGAAATAAAGACAAGATAGAACAGAGAAAACATTGACAGAATCATGTCAGCAGAAATGCCTGCATTGAAAGATGATCTGGTACTATACGAGCAGGTTAAAAAGTTTATGATCCATGTGAGTCTGGAAACCCTTTTCCCCCATGTATGCAAAATGGATTTTGCCGAAAGAACTATCCAAAAACCTACAGAGAGAAACATTATTGAACCTAAAGGGATATCCAGAGTACAGGAAACGTAAGACAGGAACTGCAGTGCAAATTGGATGACATTCAGTAGATAATAGGAATGCTGTGCCATTTAATACCCTTTTTCTTAAGAAATATTGTGCACATATTAATGTTGAAGTTTGTTCTTCTGTAAAAAGCATCAAGTACCTCTTTGAATATGTTTACAAAGGGCATGATTACGCGTCTATAGAAGTAATGAATAATGCATTACCTAATGATGCTCAGAACCAAGACATGTTTGATGAAATAAGAAACAATCCTGAAGCAGTATATAAAGTGAGCGTGATGGACGGGCAGACTGCACTCTTATTATAATATAGATTATTTGGATGTGATCTAGAAGGTCTACGTGGGTAGTAGTAGTAGTAGTGACGCCAGTGGTGGTGGTGGTGGTGACGGCAGCGGCGGCTACAGTTATGGTAGTGACAGTGACAGCAACAGTAGAAGTAGTAGCACCATTCCCTATGTGGGAGCAGTATTCCATTGTTGGTTTCACTTGAACTTTGTAGAATTATTAGTAACTGTTAGGAGCTGGTTTCTCATTTTTGGATAAAATTACTTATAACTAATTAACAAAAAAAAAATTAAAAAAATCAATATTCTCCGTTCAATATTAATATTCAATAAATATTCATAGTTCTTATTTTATCTTTCAGCTGCTCTAGATATTGTAAGCAAGGTCTCCGAACATGCAAATGAAAGAATTCGACAAGGTGTAAGTATTTCTCTCTCTCTCTCTCTCTCTCTCTCTTCTCTTCTCTATGTGAAGGCATGTGGCTTAGTAGCTAGAGTGTTGGATTCAAAATCATGAAATTATGAGTTTAATTCCTGGACTGTACAATACACTTTATTTCACATTGCTCCAGTTCACTCAGCTGGAAAACAATGTGTTGCAACATCACTGGTACCAAACTATCCTTTTTGTTTTATACATACATACATATATATACATGAATGTATGTATAGTATATTTGGCAATATACCGTATGTTTAATTAAAAACATTTTGAAGACCTTGCGCTATCATTTTAAAGTAGTGACTATGTCACTTACTTCTTTTTTCGGCAATGAAGGGAGAGAAGCTGACAGATTCTGTTGGTGTTCCTCAGAGCAACATACTCCCTGCCTCTGCCGAAAATTATAGAGGTTGGATTCTTATAGAATTCCAGTAATAATCACGAACTGATTATTACTATACATACATTCATGTATACATCGCTATTTCAGAGCACCAATCCTAATTTTTAATTTTTGCTGAACCGGCAATCGCTCTGTACAATCAGTTCCTGATTATTACTGGAATTCTATAAGAATCCAGCCTCTATAATTTCCGGCAGGGGGGGGGGGGTATATTACTCTGAGGAACACCAACAGTGTGAAACAGAATCTGTCAGCTTCTCCCCCTTCATTGCCGAAAAAGAAGTAAGTGACATAGTCACTACTTTAAAATGATAGCGCAAGGTCTTCAAAATGTTTTTAATTAAACATATGGTATATTGCCAAATATACTATACATACATTCATGTATAGATTGCTATTTCAGAGCACCAATCCTAATTTTTATATATATATATATATATATATATACATGAGACAGTAGGGGTAGCATTTGAAGGAAATTTGACTGCTATTTCTAACAGATCTTGTAAGCTACCACACAAAAATCTCACTTATACTACTTTTTATAGCAGAGGTACCCAGGAATGCCTGCATATTCTTCCAAAGTATCACTATCCAGTAAAGTTGTGACTTCAGTATTCCTTACAAACTATATGACTAAGGAATTATAATATTGCTCATTCCAAAGCCTCTGGATATATAATATGTTGCAAAAGAAATATTTTCTCACAGTGTTCTCTTTTTATTTACTGACACAGCCACGAAGTAAGTGACCTGCAACTTTGCAGAGAAGACAATAGATAAATTCTCCTGGGGGTAGGATTTACGGCACCATTCCTAGGAAGGAGAACATATCTTTGGATCATCTGTTATCTATCAAAAATAACTAGCCGTCATTATAAATCGACTGTCCTGGGTCCTAACAATTAGTCATCTGCCTCTTTTCCTAGACAACAGAGTTCACTGTCACTGAGCTTGTACAACACAACCTCACCATAATAGAGTTTACTACTACATCTGCTGGTACATACTGTCTGACTACAACTTGTCCCTTTTTAATGGAACATCCCATGGTAAACAAAGAGACTCCTGCACAACACAGAAACCTTATTGAACACTATATTCATTTGTGAATACTATAATCAAAATTTATATTTACGATTCAAAGTAATCATAGTTTTTGTCCTGTTTCCTGAAGTGAAGTAAAGATATATATTCAACCAGAATTATTGGTATTTGTCATGTTTATTATCCTCTTCCACAACAACCAAAACTTCATTTTATATATATATATATATATATATACACATACACACACCTTTCATGTATATTATACATTTCTTTATTAACAGGACCATGTCCAGAAACTAATGGATATCCAGTATGCTCTGATTGGAAATTTTGATGTGATATACCCAGGTCGGGTAAGTACCTTGATTTAAACATTGCTTCTATATTTCTTGTGATGTTTAGAGTTGTGAAAGTACAGCTGCAGCTGGGTTAAGAACACCAGATAGAAAATAGTAAAATTAGAATTATAGTTGTTGAAGTTGGTAGAACTACCAGCCCCTAGAATCAGTAGTTGATTCATACCCCCTTACCTGCACAATCAGTAGAACTCTATGTTGGAAGCATTGTACACAGTTTAAAAGAAAAATTCTCATCCCTGCCAGCCCCCGTTTAAAAAAAAATAGGTTGAAGAATCAGATGCTAAAGTATTTCTATTATGAAGTACTCTTCTTGTTGTTGTTGTTTTAGCCCCAGATTAACTTTGAGCGAGTAGGTCTATAACCAAAGGCATTACAACTATGGCCATTTTGACTTTTTAGGTGTTATCTAATCCAAGACTAACTGTATTATCTAATGTGCCCTTTCTTTATCTAAGATCTGATTTGTAAGAGATTTCGCTGCTGCTATTTCTATCAGGTTAAGTGACCATCTTGCAAGTCCCTGCTGTTATGTGTAACATTATTCCTCTGCAGTAATATAGATACTCCTTATTCTTTGTTTAACATGGGTTTTTATTTGCTATTTATTCAGGATGGGAAGGGGGGTGTCTATGGCCTTTTAGGGGTCCTCCAAAACTTATGGGAGGGCGGGAAGAAAGTATCCTCAATCAAGAGATCAGCTTGAATACTTACAACAGAGTGAATTCCACTAAAGCATCCAAGGGTGAAGTGGTAAACTGGGCGACAGATTTAGTCTACCACCCAAGTAAAGCACAGCTGAATTTGAACTCAGAATGCAAAGATCCAGATCTTATAATCTGCCAGTTACCACTCTTGACTGGTACTTTATTTTATCGACCCAGGAAGGATAAAAAGTAAAGTTGACTTTGGTAGGATTTGAACTCAGAGAGCACTCTAACAACACTACAAATTCAGTTATTCCTTGTTTAACATATATTTGCATATTGTATCTCTAGTAGTGTAAAGGTCTCTTATTAAATGTATTGATATTTGTTACAGGAATTGATTAAGTTGGGAGAGTTACAGAAACTCTCTAGGAAAGAGATGCAGCCCAGAGTGTTCATTTTGGTGAGTCCTCATTGTTGTTTTTATCATTTCATTTTTCATTATTTGTTCTTATGGTTTCTTTTTATATCATATATTTGTTTTTCCAGAGAAATGGAAGGGAGGATATTGATGTTACATTAAAAACTTAATCATATGACTTTCGGAAACATATTTTCATGCTCAGAGTTGCTGAAGCATGGAACAAACTACCTGCATCGGTTGTTAGCTGTCGAGACACTGCATCCTTTAAAACCTCCATGCTTCCCGAGATTCGCCAACACTACACCTAATGTTCTCCCTCCATACACATACACACATGTATATCATGACTCATACACTATTCACTTCCCTGACATTTGTATATTATTCTATGTACTATACATGCACCTTTGACGAGTTGTAGTGCACCTGAGCACTTTACACAATAATTTCCATATTATTTTTACTACTACTTGTTGGGTGACTCTCCTTTCTGTTTGTTTTTATCCCTTCAGCAACAAGTCTACAATTCAGTCACCCTTTTAATGGATTATACTAATTAGATTAGGATAAAAACAAAACATTATATATATATATAATGTAAATGCATATATGAATCAACATAAATAGTTCAGCATTTAGTGGAGTAAAGGCTATATGAACTCATATACAATGTTTATGTATAATAGTTTTGCTGTAATTATATCTCAGTTACTTCAGCACCCATGTAACAGTTCTGTATTTCAGGCTTTTTATCCATTATTAACAATGCTTACTTACTATGGGATACTGACATATAGAAGCCAAAATTTTCTATTTTTAATAGCGTGGAAATATAGCTAATTAAATCAAACTCAAAATGTTATTGGTACTTCTTTATCACAAGATTTTATCTCAGAACATAAAAGAATGTTACTAAATACCATAAATCATATTTTGCCAGGTAGCAATTCTACTATCTACCATTCTATTTTACACTATGTTTCAATCACTATAAACTCTGATAATCCTCATGTCTTTCTGATTTCTATATGAGTACAGGGTGGTCCGAAAGTCTTGTCACCCCCTACCAAAAAGTAATGAGAAACAGTTTATGTTCCCATCGCAGTATTGTCATCTTCGGAGGAGCTGGTTTGCCGAATCTTGCAGTGAAGTCATCTCGCACATCCTCCATGCTCTTGCCAGAATGCACACGATCATGTGTCCATACACTTGCAAGCAGCCTCTCTTCCAAACTGTAGGAGCTAGTATCAGCCATCTGAAATAGAAAATTATATTATTATTATTATATATTATAGTTAATGATATTATATATTATATTATTAAAACAAAAAAATAATTGTTTCTATTTTTGGCACAAGGCCAGTAATTACCCAGTACATTACTGGTACTTT
The DNA here is from genome assembly GCA_964016885.1 of Eledone cirrhosa. Taxonomy (NCBI): domain Eukaryota; kingdom Metazoa; phylum Mollusca; class Cephalopoda; order Octopoda; family Eledonidae; genus Eledone; species Eledone cirrhosa. The sequence goes on along the minus strand of OZ024741.1, from coordinate 78,277,597 downwards.
ATTTTATCGACCCCGTAAGGATGAAAGGCAAAGTTAACCTCGGCGGGATTTGAACTCAGAATGGCAAGGGCCGTAACTCTATACGTCAAAGCATGGCGTCCGACCCTCTACCGACACTGCCAATCCACCGCCCTTAAAACAAAAAATAATGAAAGTTAAAACAATATGTGACAAGGGGTGACAAGACTTTCGGACCACCCTGTACATAGTAGTGGCAGACTAGATACAAACTAGAAATTTCCAAACTAGTGATAACATTCTTTTCCACTACACCTCTTCTAAATATAAGGTTAATATTAAAATATTTATATATTATGATTTTATTAAAGAATATATTTGTAAACTGGATTTTCTTTTGATTTCTCACTCAGTTCAATGACACACTTTTGTATACTACACCTGTACCGGGTGGCTACAAACTCATCAATGTTCTACCATTGGCAGGAATGAAGGTAAGTTTACAGTAAATTCTTCTTCAGCTTGAATAATTGTTCATCGTCACCATTTAACACCTATTTTCCATATTAAGTTTAAAAACTAATTGTGTGTCTGTGAGAATAAATAACATATGATATATGACGGTGAATCGTGGGGAGAGATATAGTTGACTGAGAGATGTAGTCCATGTCTGTCAGTTGAAGTTGGTCATATATTTGCATCTGGAAAGTTCCTTTCTGAGGCAGTTTATTATGCTGCCGTTGTCCTTACTGTTGTGGCAACTGCTGTTGTTATTTTTATTGTTGTTGTTTAGTTATAGATCTACTCTGATTGAGCAAACATGTAATCAAAAGCATTTCAACTGTAACCAACCTCCCTTGCTTGTATACCTAGGAGTTCATTTTTCAATTTGTCTTTCCTTTGTTAAGACAATAAGAGGATGTAATTTGAAGGAAATTTCACTGCTATTTCTAACAGGTTGAATGAATGTTTCTGCTATTGTGTTACTGTTATTGCTACTACTGCTGTTTTTGTTATTGTTGCTTCTTCTACTGTGTTTCATGTTTTTATCACATACCAATTAAGTCTTTCTTTATTTTCAGGTGAAAAAACCACCATTAGATGACTTTAAAAATGAATTCAACATTATCAGTATCCAACGATCATTCACAGTTTGTGCAAAGTGAGTGTCATATTGATAAATGTTTTTCTCTGTCTCACACACACACACTCACACATCCACTGCCCAGTTCCCCATTACTAGAGATGTTCTGCATAGTCAATCAATCTGCTAAATGTATTAATTAAATCTCCATCAAAGATCACACCTACCAGCTTAAAAATGGGAAGGACACAGATAGATAATGTAATCCTAGATACTGTTAAAAAGGACAGGACTGTTACAGCTAGAATGCCTTTGATCAATTGTCTACTCGATCAAGGCTCACCTGACGCTAGTTAACAGCAACAGCAATAACATATCTACCTTATTTATTTTGTTCCTTTTCTAATATCTATTTCTCTTCAGCACATCTGCCGAGCGAGACGAATGGATTGATGCCATATCTAAAGCAATTGAAGACAACACTTTGAAAAGGAACTCTTTTGAAATTAATCGAACCCAAGTACTTGTAAGTATTGTTTATTGTATCATCATTATCATCACTGTTTAACGTCCATTTTTCCACACTAGCATGGGTTAGATGAGTTGTCCTGTTGTGAGCAATGCCATGTCTTGTTCAACTGATTTTGGCTTGGTTTCACTTCACTCAACTATCCATGTCTATAGTACCAAAGCTGTGATGTCTTGATGAGGAGAAGTAGTTGCTCTTCCTGGACATTCCAGTTTCAACATTTCCAGACATTCACAGTCTCATCTTCAGGAGTGTTATTGATTCATTTAAATTGCTTCTTCATTTTCCCTGCCAGTAAGGGTTGGATATGTTGTCACAGACCAGTCAGGACTCAAGCAGAGTTACTGACCTTTTAGATGGGCCAAGGGGGTTTGCATCTTGGTTACATATATTCCCATACTTTATTGATTGCTCTGACAAATCAGGGTCCACATCTCTCTTACATATGATTTGGTGCTCTACTGAATGGATTTTATGGCACCAGCACTAGTTGTCATATCTTTCACACAACTGAAGAGTACTCTCAAGCTCCCCCACAAACCACCACCTTTGCCCCTGTAGTAGCTAATCTCAGCATTACTGTATACCTCTAGGATCACCACCTACCCTCTTCCATTTTATCCAGGGTCCATGTGCCCCCAACCCCTGAAACCCTGACACTCCAGTTATAACCTCTTGGTAGCTCTGCAGCTGTATCAAAGACATGACAACCTCCCTAATGTTGATCTATATGATAAACACCCAGTACACTTTGTAAAGTGGTTGGTTATAGGAAGGGCATCCAACTATAGAAAGTTTGCCAAACAAAGAGTTAGAAAAACTCTCCAGTTCTCTCAAAGACATGACAACCTCTCTAGTGCAGAAAAGTATATAAGCAGGATGTAGGCCCTCAGTCCATCTGAGAAGTCTGTAGCTCTGCTTGAGTACTGACTTGATCTGTGAAGATCCCCCACCCCACCCCCTACCCCCCTTGCCAGAAGGGAAGACAGACATTAAATATTTATTTAGTCAAGCAAACTATATATAAAGAAGGCAAAATCCAAAATCTGAAGAAACTGGTGATGGTTTTAATGACAACAATTATATTTAACTAAGTGTTGCTTTTTCTTCTACTATTACAGTCACTGGAAAAGGGGTTTGTGTTAGGTTCAAAAGCACCACTGTGGGTACCTGATGCCAGAGTAACGATGTGTATGCTGTGTACCTGTGAATTCACTGTTACGTGGAGACGTCATCACTGTCGTTCCTGTGGAAGAGTGAGTATCAGCTATTATCTGCTTGTTTCTATTTCATCATTACTGATTTTTTTTTTATGATTTAATCAGAAAAGAAGGATAGTATCTCCATGACCCTTTTCATAGCTTCTGAGCCTGGTGGCAGAGAGAGGAAAAGTTATATTTAAACTGGACACCTCATCCGATTGCTTTCACCAGAGTGAACTTGTAGCAAGCTACTTTCCTTTGGTGCATTGATACCCTGCCCGTGCATGATTTGGCTAAGTTAGGCCAATCATTATCCATCCGCGCACAGATATGTATTTTCAATTTCTGCCCAAACCGAGACTTTCCCCGCGACTTTTAATAAACTTATCCTCTTTGTGCTTCAACTGTGGTAAGATAAACACCAATTCTTCTTTTCCTCTGCAAACATTAACTAATATGTAATACAACAGTGTAACTACGGCCTGGCTAACACTTCAGCCAGTGGACCGTGCCTTCTGAAACCTTAATTCTGTTTGTTTCATTTGTTTTGGCATGCCAGCTCTAACCACCTCAATCTTTGTTAATAAATTACATTTATTGTTACAACAAACTACATATTGTCGTCGACATTATTTTATCTTACTTCTAAACTGGTTACTATTGCTTGCTGCTATATTGGTGACCTCTGTTGATACATACAATACCCAAAAGATACAAACAATACAATACTAAATATTATCATTCTCCTTAATATCATTTCAAATACTTCTAAAAACTCTTCTAAAAACACTCAAAAACTTAAGTGGTGGTGTTGATGACAGAATAAATCTACCACTGATAGGTTTGGAGATAACTTGATATTTTGATGCACTGTTTCCAATTGTGGTTTCTTCTTCATTTTTCTTCTGTCTCTCACAGATGTCCTGCCAATTATAGTACTTTCCTCACTCACTTCCTACAGTCCTGTCAATTGTAGTACCTTCCTTACTCACTTCCCACAAAAGTTCTGCCAATTTTCCTTCCTTCTTCACTCTCCTCCATCATTCACCCCCTGTCACTCACAAAACTCCTGTCTATTGTGGTTCTTTCCTCATTTTTCTTCCATCAGTCACATACATCCTGTCAATTATGGTGCCTTCATCATTTTCCTCCATCACTCACCCCCTGTCACTCACAGAAGCTCTATAAAATGTCATGGGAGCTGCTCTTCCTCCTCTAAGTCCTTAAAAAAAATGTCTTTTGAGATGGTAGATTTGCAGAATTGGTAGAGCATCAGATAAAATACCTTGTTGTATGAATCTGTTACTTTTACTTTCTGTGTTCCAACCATGTCCAAATAAACCTTGCTTTTCCTCTTCATGAGGTCAATAAAATAATTAACATGAAAAAGTATTGGTATTGATATAATTGACTAATCCCTTGAAGACAGACCAATGGCTGACACCTGTAAAAGAATAAAGTGTGGAAAAGCTATTATTGTGTATGAGACATATCAACTCTATAAAAAAAATGGTAAATTCTTCCTTATCTAAACATTATCAATGTGAATTATTTACATTATTAAAGTTAGTCGAGTGTGTCAGTTAATATAATTGGTAAAAGGCTGGTTCAAACATCTTTTGGTAGTTAATTGCCTTTTTACATTCATCATCATCATTTTATGTCTGCTTTTCCTTGCTTGCAAGGCTGGGACAGGTCCTCTTCAGCACAGCATCTCTCTATTTGTCACGGTCCTTCGTCATCTCCTCTATGAGCTTCAGCAATCTGAGGTCTGCTCTCACCACCTCCACCCATGTTTTCCGTGGTCTTCCTCTACTGCGTTTTCCTTCCACTGAGTTAAAATCCTACCAAAGCTGTTTTTTCCTTCATTCTTTCAGAGTTGATAAAATTAAGTACAAGGTGGTGGTGGTGGGGGTGATATAAATCACTATACCATTGGGATATGTAACCTTATGCCTATATTTGTAACCATTAAGGTTGTTTGAGTTACAATAATGGTTGAGTATCAGACTGAATACCTATCAGCATTTAGTTACATTCTAAATTTAGAGTTCAAATACATTCTGAGTTCAAATACTGCCAAAGTCAATTTTGCCTTTCATCCTTTTGAGGTTGATAAAATATAGTACTAGTCAAGTACTGGCATTGTTGGTCTTGAGCGTAGAAATCATTATTAGATTGATGATCGGGGTAGTGGATCGGTAGAGTGTCAGGCAACATGCTTTGCAGCATAGAGTTATGGCTCTTTACGTTCTGAAATCAAATACTGGCGAGGTTAACTTTGCCTGTCGTCCTTATGGGGTCAATAAAATAAAACACCAGTAATGCACTGAGGTTGATTTAAACGACTTACTCCCCAACTTCCTAATTTGTTGGCCTTGTGCCTAAATCAGAAATTATCATTACATTAATGATTACAATGATAATGATTATAATAGTCCTCTGTCAATTCCAATGCTGTGTGTTATAGTTCTTCAATGTAACAGTGCACACATCATGAAGCCTCCGTCATTTTCAAAGATGAGTGTTCCAGTTGCTCAATCAATGTAACAGCCTGCTCATGAAACTAATGTGTAAGTGGCTGAGAATTCTCCAGACATGTACCTTTAATAGCTGAGAAGATTCAGCATGACACAGTGTGTGACAAGGCTGGCCGTTTGAATTATAGGTACAGTTCATCTGACAGGCTTCCAAACAGTTCCCATCTACCCAATTTCACTCACAATGTATGGACTGGCTCAAGGCTATGATAAATGACATTTAGCCAAGAATGCCATGCTGTGGGATCAGACTCAGAACCTAATGATTATGAATCAAACTTCTTAACCATTTGGCCATACTGTATCTATAATGATTATTACAACAATAATGGGGATGATGCTGATGAAAATTTTTGATTTATTTTGCTGTAGGTTACATGTGGGAACTGTTCCAACAACAAAGCCCCTCTCTTGTATCTGGACTACAAACCCAGTCGGGTATGTGATGAATGCAATAAAAACCTGTATGAAGGTAATTTCACATATTTTATTTACTTATTTTATCATTTTTTAACCATTTTTTTGTTTAAGAAATAGAAACACTGTCAGTTATATTTAAATTGCTTTAATTACATTGGTTCTATGATAAAAGTGGTTTATTTTAAAATGTTTACATTTATCTTGAAACCTTCCATCATAAACCTTTATGTTCCAAACACCATATTAATAATGAGAAAGCTAGCTATATTAAATCCTTCTAAATATTTGATTATTTTCAAAATTATTAAAAAATCATAAACTGAGTTTTTCATTAAAAATATGGTAACAGAAACATTAACATGCCTCCATAATCATTGCTGATTGATATAGAGGAGTACATGTAGACTACTGTTGTATTATTACAGAAGTTAAACAACAAGCGAATGAGTTCAAGGTTGCAAAGGAGGAAGGCAAGACACTTGATTTGGATGTCCCACCAGGCGATTTACTGTCGCGCTTCCATAAGATTCGCAAGAGTGGACATGGCCAGAAAATGGCCATAAGACGGCCCGCTTGGCTGAAAGAGGTAATTATAGAGCAGATATATGACTGCTGTTGTATGATAATTTGACAAAATATATGGAGTGGATAGTAAAAGAAATTAGAGAGAGAACAACATTGTGTATGTGTGTGAAAGACAAAATAAAAAGAAAATGTGAGGAAGAGAGAAAGAAAAGGAAAGAGGGGAATTCAAAGTGAGAGAATGAGAAAGGCATGGAATTGAAAGTGAGAGAGAAAGAGATAAAAATAAATAAAAAGAATGACTGTGATTGAAAATGGGTTATAAAAAAGGAGAGTTGAGTGAAAAAGAGAGAAAAGAAGAATGAAAGTGAGAGAGAAAAGAAAAGAGGGAATGAGTTGGAAAGAGGAAGGGGTTGTGTGAGAAAGAAAAGTTGAGTGACAGTAGGAGAGAAAGAAGAGAGGAGATAAAAGAGGAAGGACGAGTGGGGGCTGAGGTGAAAATCAGTTATCAAGGGCATTAGCAGCTCTCAACATTTTTATAACTAGTTTGCTAACTTGTGAAAAGTTTAATAACCAGCTGTTGGCAAATTATGAAAATTTTAATAACCAGATTGCTAATCTCCCAAAATTTTAATAACCAGATTGCTAATCTCTCAAAATGTTAATAACCAGTTTGATAAGCTATTAAAATTTTAAGCTTGTGTACAAAAATTCCAAATTTGTTAATATAATAATATAAAATGGTTTCATTAACATAATATTCAAATAAGATAAAATTTGGAATACAATGAAAATGGTGATGGTCTGCATCTGGAGAAATCAGTTAATATAAAGTTTATTTGCCATAAGGATTGTAGGATATAACATTTCATCATTTTGGCTCTTCACCTGAGAGTGAGAGGGGTATGAGAAGGTGTTAAGTCAAAGAGGTTATCTAACAAAGAAGGGTAAAAGAAAATGGACTGAAAGGTAGATACACCCCTCAAACATCCACAATTGTGAGGAGGGAGGATAGGAAAATAGATAAGTACAATACCTCAAACAACCATGAATTACAGATGACAGGTTAAAATACTGAGAAGATAGGGAAGGAATTGACAGTATATAAGAACAAAGATAAAGTGTCAGATGTGGATGAGAACAAATATGCAAACACCATTACACTGGTACATTGTTATACACATATAATACACACACACACACATATCATCATCATCATCATCATCATCATCGTTTAACGTCCGTGTTCCACGCTTGCATGGGTTTGGACGGGGGTTTTCCCACTTGAGGCAAGAGTGATTGTCTTGCTCGCATAGGACTGTCTGGCGGGTTTTCTACAGTTGGATGCCCTTCCTAACACCAACCACATTTACAGTGTGGGTCTGGGAGGTTTTTACCGTGTTGCCTACACGGCCACATTACAGCGTGGACTGTGTGTTTTTTTGTCGTGACACCTACACGATCTCATTTGTTTCGGCCTGGATGGTGTGGCACCAACATAACTTTACATAGAAGGGGGCGGTGTGGATGGGGTGGGGGTGGTGGGACGGGGGTGTATTTTGTTAGAGATGCCTACTGACTGTAGTAGGTTTTACTTTGTATTTATACATATATATATATATATATATATATATACACACACACACTATCATCCATATATATATATATATATATATGTGAACAGTCATTTACATTTGCTTACTCTCTTCATAGCAAATAAATTTTACAAATTTTCCAGACTTAACATTAAAATAGAAAATATTACATAGTGAACACAATTATTAATTTTTATTTCAAAACATTAAAGGGCCAACAGAATTACTATCACAGGTGGGCATAGTCATTTGAGTTTGTGGTGTGATTGATGTCATAACTTCTCCAAGTAGGTCTCTCTTCAGTGTTCAGCAGAAGGTTAACAACCAGTTAATACAAACCAAGTCTTGATCACTAATGCATGCTCAAGAGATAACTGCACTGATATGGACATGATATGTGAATGAGGTATTAACAGGAAAAGACCTTACCCCTTTCCCGAAAGAAAACATGGGAGAATGTTTGTGAAGTTAGAACTTGGGAATGCTGGGCATCACTGAGGATATTTCTTGGGACCACTAGGAGTGGAAATTTGATGTGCTATGAACCCTTATCCAACCCATGCCAGCATGGAATAGCAAACACTCAAACGAGGATGATGATGATGATGATGAATTATCATATTGAAAACACCATTAGTGCTAATATTTATTTTTATTTTTCAATTTTTGACCAGGTACATGCTAATGATCAGGGATCAACGATGAGTGGTTACCTGAAACTGTATAAAGGTAAAAAATGGAAGCAACTCTGGTTTGTACTGAAAAACAAAGTACTATATAAATATAAAGCTAGTGAGGTAAGCACTTTTCCTTAATATTGTCAGGAGAAGGCAGATATGCTAGCCCTTCTAGATTTAACACATATTCATCATGCTAGAGCCATCATGTAGTGAAGAGAAAAAAAAAAATCTAATTTATTATTATTATTACTGTAGAGGGTCGGACGCCATGCTTTCCAGCATAGTTACGTCCCTTTACGATCTGAGTTCAAATCCCGCCGAGGTTGACTTTGCCTTTCATCCTTACGGGGTCGATAAAATAAAGTACCAGTAATGCACTGGATAATTGCTGGCCTTGTGCCTAAAGTAGAAACAATTATTGCTGTCTTCAGACAGTGGATTGGCAGTATTGGTAGAGCATCGGACACCATGCTTTGCAGCATAGAGTTATGGCCCTTCACGTTCTGAGTTCAAATCCTGCCACGGTTAACTTTACTTTTCATCCTTATGGGGTCGATAAAATAAAGCAGCAGTAATGCACTGGGGTAATTGCTGGCCTTGTGCCAAAAGTAGAAACAATTATTACTTCCTTCATGAGGGCGGTGGATTGACAGTATCAGTAGAGCATCAGACAGCATATTTTGTAGCACCTAGTTACAATCCATTACATTCTGAGTTCAAATCCCTCTGAGGTTAGCTGTCTTTCATCCATACAGTGAACTAGGCTTGATTTAATCAACTTTCCTCTTCTCTTTAAATTGCTGGCTTTGTGCCAATGTTAAAATAATTATTAGTTCTTTCATGAGTTTTATACAATCACTTACCAAGCTATTACCTGAAATATGGAGTAAGAGAAGGTAAGTGAGAGAGTAGTTGCTTTTAGCTACCTGCATAGAAAGCGCCATAAAACTACATTATTTAAGTGAAGAACTGCATGCCTTGTACATATAACTTGGTGTTAAATATATATAAATTGAAGAGGTTTATAAAGGATGATTTAAAGACATGTCACATTAATTTACAGGTACTGTAATATATATTTAGATTGAGAGGTATTTTCATTGTATGTGTAAAGTGCTTGTCAGTACTATTAATATTACCAAACTGGTATGGACATGTGAATGAACAATTACTGTTTTAATATTACCAAACTGCTTCATCATTGTGTATACATTTTCTGTAATTCCTAGGATATGGCAGCTAAAGACAGTCGACCCATTCTGGGATATCAGGTGAACAAAATAACAGAGGTAAGTCTGTTGAGATTAGTCTTATAGAAATAATGTATAACAATCTAAAACTGACGTAATTATCAATTCTAATGTTAGATATTCTAAGAACCAATTTGAGACTATGAACGATCAAGAGCACTCAGTGATGAGATTTGAACCATGCATCTATCATTTACCAGGTTAACATGTTAGCAACTGCACTACAGAACACCTGTCATTCTCTCTCTATTGATTGTTCATCCTTGTTGAAGCTAGATGTAAAAAGAATCAGATGTAGTGTGCAGGAGAGAAGACTGCACTGGTATGATCATGTGATGCTTATGGATGATGAGTGCTGGGTGAAGAAGTGCCAATAAATATCAATGGAAGAGAGCTACAGTAGAGGAAGGCCAAGGAAAACCTGAGCTGAGATTGTGAGAGCTGATCTCAAATGACTGAATCTCACAGTCGGGTTGACACAAGACCAAGATGAGTGGAGAGATGCTGTGCTGGAAAGAACTCATCCAACCCATGCAAGCATGGAAAAACAGATATAGAACAATGATGTTGATGAAACATTAGCGGTTAATTAGAACATAAGACAAAATGCCTTGAGGGGTTTGTTCTGGCTCTTTGTGCTCTAAGTTCAAATCCTGCTATAGTCAACTTTGCTTATTATCCTTTCAAGATCAATGAATAAATTGCTGCGGCCATCGCTGGTGGGGTCCCCCACTGCAGGGGGCACAGGGAAATTCCCCTTTTGCCCCTCCATTAAATCCGGCCCTACACACACACACTGGCAGAAATACAGCCATATGAGTATATTGTGTCTCTATGTATTCTTTGTTTATTTGCAGGAGACAATTGATAGGTCCAGAAGTTTGACGACAAATTCCAACACCACTGACCAAAGAGCTCGCAATGTAAGGACAATTTTTCTTGGTTTAATTGAATTTTAGATGTTCATATTTTTGCTCTCTTCAAGATTCAAATTTCTCCCCATCTCCTTTCTCTACCATTCATGGAATCCAGTGAGAGATCTCCATGTGAGTTACTCTCAACTTGCTAAAAACAACAACCAATTCTCCTTTAACTCACATCCTGCTGTCTTACAAACAAACAGATTGGATAATGTAGTCCTGTAGCAAAGCGACACCAGTGGTGTGATAGCTCTGACGTCACAAACGGACATCATAAAAATAACACAGACACTCCAGCAAGAGAAATGCAGAGCGACAACACGCATTTTTCTTGGAGCTGATTGTACAAACACGCACCAGCCATTCGTATTCTTCTGAATATTTTTGCAAGTCATAAATACACAAATACACCTCGTCTAAAGTGGTTGACCCTGATTATGCATTACACAGCCTTCTAAAAGACTTCTAAAAACTTCTAGAGAAACATAGAAAAAAAATTGACGAAAATAATATTTTATTTCTTGCAACTATGCAAAAATAACGAAATTGAAAATTGTTCGTTTAACACACAAAAAATTCATAATAGCTGACTGGTCCGCCAATTGTCTTTCTTCTCCAAAATGCAGCCATCTGATGCCATCTCCTTCTCCAATTCAAAAAAAAAAAAACATTTAATTTTTCTGCCTTGAATTATTGTGACTTGTCGATTCCGGATTTTGCATTTCTTCTTTCTTCTTTCTTCTTTCTTCTTTCTTCATGGATGTTGAGGGAAATTTGTGTAGTTTTCCCGTTGTTCCAAACATCTAACACACGTTGCATTTCTTTACTTGGATATCATTTAGTATTTTTTATGTGGAACTGATACATGCTAATGATGAGTAGTCCTAATTTACCTGCGTTCTCCGGTGATCCCAAGCTCGGGTTTGCGCAACTGGATGTATATTTTGCTGCAAATGTAATTAAAATAGAGCAGAAACTCAATGTTTTGATTAGTGGTATACCTTCATCGCTCGCCATCACGGTGAAAGATTTAATAACGGACCTGCCAACCGGTACTTCGTATGATTCGTTGAGGACGGAGATATTAAGGAGAAACTGCCGTTCTGCTGAAAGCAGGTTTCATGCATCATTGGAGGACGAGTGTTTAGGCGACAGGTCGCCGTCTGAATTTTTACACCACATTCGGACCTCAGTGAATCGCCCGATGAGGATAGTTCATTTATCAAAAAGCTATTTTTTTCTCGCTTGCCAAACAATGTCCAGATTATATTGGCGACCATAGTGTACTCGAGCTCGGTGGAGCAGATCACTGCGTCTGCTGATCGAATTGTGGAATTCTCTAGGAAAACTACCTCGTAGGACTCGCTTGTTGCCTCTTCGACTTTTCCAAACCAACCCGTCTCGACACACGAGGATGCCATGTTGAAGGCGATTGACGCATTGACGCGTCAAGTCGCGAAATTATGTAGGGAGAGTAGGCCATCTCCCAGGCGGCCAAGAAGTCGCCAGCAATTCGTCTTTGTGCTGGTAGCATGCCACCTTCGCTGATAAAGCAAAACACTGCCGGCCACCGTGTAACTATTTAACTTCGGGAAACGCAGACCAGAGTCACCGAAGGCGGCAGCTGATCTCTGTGCTACACACCCAAACCACCACTTCTTTAATGAGGACCTCCTGTCCGGAAGATCTTTCCTCGTAGATACGGGAGCCTCCTGCAGCATTTGGCCGGTGAACTGTGTTAAAGAAACTCCTGAGACATCAATGAATCGACAAGCTGTCAATCATTCGCCGATACTGGCTTTTGGACAAATCTCGCTTCCTCTGCAATTCAGAAATCTTTGACGAGAATTCAAATGGATTTTTACGGTTGGTGACTTACCACATCCGATCTTGGGAGCGGATTTTCTACACCATTTTGCATTGACGGTGAACGTCCGTGGCCGATGCCTAGTAGACGGCATTACTGTTTTTCTCTTCGTGGCCAGAAAGCTAATTTTCCAACGGTTAGCCCGACCTTTTTCATCGCTAATGATGGGAATCCCTATCATGCATTGTTGAATTCTTTCCCACAGCTTACTCAGGAAAATTTTTGAGTTGTCGAACCGACTCACACAACGGAGCATTTTATCTTTACAACTGGCACCCCAGTGTTCTCACGTCCTCGTCGCTTGCCTGCGGACAAATTGAAGGCAGCACGGTCCGAGTTCGACCACATGCTGCAGCTTGGCATAATTCGCCCTTCTACGAGCCCTTGGGTTTCTCCGTTGCACATGGTACCCAAGACTTCTGGCGACTGGAGACCCACTGAGGATTATAGGAAGTTAAATGCTATAACTGTCCCGGATAGATATCCTATTCCACACCTGCAAGATTTTGCATTGTCGTTGCAGGGATGTAAAGTTTTCTCAAAGCTCGATTTGGTGCGAGCCTATCATGAAATTCCTGTCAAGAAAGAAGATATTCCAAAAACGGCCATTACGACTCCATTTGGATCATTCGAATTTCTTACCATGCCTTTCGGACTTAAGAATGCTGCTAGCACCTTTCAACTGTTCATGGATGAGGTCACTCGTGGTTTAGACTTTGTCTACACTTATATTGATGATCTGCTTATTGCTAGTTCCTCCAGAGAAGAATACATACGTCATTTGAATCATTTGTTTTGTCGACTGAAGGATTACAGTGTTCAAATAAATCCCACAAAATGTGTTTTCGGTGCGGAATCACTGAATTTTTTAGGTCATGTCATTGACTCCAAGGATATTCGACCCTCCCTCAACGAGTTCAGGCTATAGAGGATTTGCCTCCGCCGACCTCACTTTGTCAGTTGTGACAATTCCTAGGACTGATAAATTTCTATAGACGTTTTGTTCCACATTGTGTAATCTACTCTTCTCTCTTACTGAGATTCTGAAAAATTGCTGCAAGAAGAACAAGGAAATCTTTTTGACTCAGTCTCAGCTCGAGGATTTTCAAAAAGCCAAATCAGCATTGGCTAGTGCATCTTTGCTGGACCACCCAGTGTCCAATGCCAAGCTTTCGCTCTGTGTTGATGCGTCGGATACTGCAGTGGGTGCAGTCTTACAACAGAGTAGTGACGATCACCAACAACCATTGGAATGATCACCAACAACCATTGGAATTTTTCTCCAGGAAGTTGAAACCTGCAGAAACTCCCTACAACACATTTGGTTGGGAGCTGTTAGCCATCTACCTTTCCGTGAAACATTTTTCACATATGCTCGCAGGAAGGTGTTTTACAATCTATACTGACCATAAACCTTTGACCTTCGCTTTAAGGACAAAGTCCAACAAGTACTCGCCCAGAGAAACAAGGCATCTCGACTTTATCTCGCAATTCACAAACGACATCCAACACATTCCAGGCTCATTGAACACAGCGGCTGACGTCCTGTCTCGATTGCTGATCAGTTCAATTGCGTCATCCCACGACATCGATTTAAATCACTTGGCAGCAGACCAACCTGCACTGGAATCGTTGGATATTTCATCAGCCAAATTTGCGACGAGTAATTTGAAATACCTGCCATTGCCCACCGCGGACGGACAGTTTCTCTGCGACGTTTCCGTGGATTCACCGAGACCATTCGTCCCGCTAAACCATCGTCGTACTGTGTTTCTTGCTTTGCACGGCATTTCCCACCCAGGATCTTCTGCCACAGTAAAGCTCATAACAGCCAGATTCTTCTGGCCAAATATGAGGTGCGATATTACTGCTTGGTGCCGTTCCTGCATCACTTGCCAGAAATCGAAAATCCATAAACACGTTAAGGCTCCACTCGGTACTTTCAGTACACCGGACACCCGTTTCCGACACATTCATGTGGACATCGTGGGACCTTGGCCAGTCAGTGGTGGTCATACTTATCTATTGACTGTTATTGAGCATTTTTCGCGATGGCCTGAAGCCATCCCCTTGAAAGACATCACTGCTGAAACGACAGCGCGTGCCCTAGTATCAGGATGGATTGCCCGCTTTGGAGTGCCAACCACGATTGTGGAAGGCAGTGGAAGACAGTTCGAATCGAATCTCTTCTCCAAATTGACGAAGATCATTGGCGCTAAACGCATCCGAACAACTTCATATCATCCTGCATCTAATGGAATGGTGGAGCGCTTCTAAAACAACTAAAAGCAGCTCTACGGACTTCTCCTGACTCTACGCGTTGGAGCGAGTACCTCCCTATTGTGTTGTTGGGGATTCGGTCATCAATAAAGGAGGACCTTGGGTTCTCCCCGGCCAAATTATTGTATGGTGCTCCTCTAGCGTTACCTGGGAAAATGCTTGCCTCTGTCGATCTTGCTGCACAAGATCTGCTTTCCTACGTATCCCGTCTGCGTTCTTATTTGCAGGACCTGCCGACGATGGATACGAGGAAACAAACTGTAAAATCTGCAGTCCCGAGGGATATTGTCTCGTTGACCCATGTGTTCGTAAGAAACGATGCTGTGAGACCACCTCTCACACAACCGTACTCTGGACCCTACCGTGTATTAGCTCGTTCTGATAAACATTTCACTGTAGACATTAAGGGATCCAGAGAGACCATTGCAGTTGACAGACTTAAATGGGCCCACACAGATGCTCACACACCTGAGCCACATACACCCCCATCTTTCTCTTTTGCACACACACCTGTTTCTTTGGTCCCCCCTCCCCCCCATCACCAAGATACAAGACCACGACCCGTTCCGGTCGAAGAGTCCACTGGCCCAAGGAACTCTTCCAAACTTTTATTATATGAACTGGCCACTGGAGCCTTTTTGGAAACAGACTGTGTCAAACTGTGTACATTTAAGCTGCCCTTGTTGCAGCCCTTTGCTTTTGTCTTTCTTACGATTTGTTGCATTTTATTGATTGTTTTGCATGTTTCTGTTGTTACATTTTTGTGTGCCTTGCCTTTTGTTTGCTGCTTGTGCTAACATTTCTTTTGTTTATTACCTATCTTTGCCTTGCTTCTCACTACATATGTTTACTTCTTCATCGATTGGTCATCTGGAGGAGGACTATATGTAGCAAAGCGACACCAGTGGTGTGATAGCTCTGACGTCACAAACGGACGTCATAAAAATAACACAGACACTCCGGCAAGAGAAATGCAGAGCGACAACACGCATTTTTCTTGGAGCTGATTGTACAAACACGCACCAGCCATTCATATTCTTCTGAATATTTTTGCAAGTCATAAATACACAAATACACCTCGTCTAAAGTCCCAGAGATATACTGTCTAAAGGAAAGATTAGAATGTCATTGATCAATGATTTAATCAAGGCTATATTTCAAATACATGTAGTACCTCAATGTCCTAGCTGTTACAGATGTGTGTGTGGGAGGTGTATGTCAAGGGCACAGCAACATTTCTAGTGTTGTTGATCTACATGATAAATGCACCCAGTACACTCTGTAAAGTGTAGAAACATGTAAACAAGATGTTCCAATTAAGTACTGACTTGGACGGTAACGACCACTCTAGCTCTTGCTACCAAGAAAGCAGATGTTGAATGATGATGATGATGATGATGATAATGATTATGTGTATATGTATTTGTGGTTGTATGTATATCTATCTATATATATATATATATGTGTGTGTGTGTGCATAATATTTTAGGTGTTTCTTGAAAGATGGTGCATGTGTGTCGCAGTGTTCTTTGATATGGATGTGTAGTGGCCAGATCGTGCTGCTAATGTAAAATTTGCTACAATTAGAATGCCTAATATGGTACACAACATATGTTGATTGTCACATATCTGTGTTGCTGATGGAACAGTTGGCCATCACACATTTTTGTTGTCTTTGAAGCCTTTTTGTGATCGACCTTTCTGTAGTGAGAGTCCTGAGTAGGCCAACTGTATATCCAGCCCCTGCAAATAGCTATCTATGGTTATACTATTACTTGAGCATGGTAACTTTAAAAAGCATGTTGGAAGAGAGCTTCACTATTTTGGGCTTAGGGCCTTGAAAATGACTGCCAGCAGATACTGGATTTCTTGTCATCATCTTAGTAAACATAAATACCCAATTTAAGTTAATTTGTAAATGAATCGATTAAGGCTATAATATATTCTCCTTTATTTTCAATTAACATCTTACTATATTTTTTCCTTCCTATATAGCAATGGTTTGAAGGCATAGACTGTCATCTTCTCTTTGAACTTACTCATTCAGGAATGGAGCCCATGAGATTCCAAACTGATAGTGCAGCATCAACAGAAAAGTATATACATTTTTCACAATTTTTATCTTTTTCCTTCATTGGTAGAAAACACTTACTCGGGGTGACACTGTGGGATTGAACTCAAAACCACATGGTTACGAAGCAGGATCTTTAATCACACAGCCATGCTTATATTTAATATATATTATATATACTTATCTTCTGCTTTCATGTTTTCTTTTTCTTTACACGTTTCACATAAATTTATCCTTTTAACTAACTGTTACAGGGTCGATAAAATAAAGCACCAGTAATGCACTGGGGTAATTGCTTGCCTTGTGCCGTGTACCTGAGCACTGTACACAATAATTTCATTATTATTTTAAAAGTAGAAACAATTATAGTATTTGGGAGTACCTCACAGACTGCGTTTGTAAAATTTCTTCGTCATCTTTCGTTCCAGTTACCAACGGAATTTTTTTGTTAAAAAAATCCTGTTCAATAAGTTTGTAAGTGACATAACTTTTGCGAAAACCCAAGTTATTTCCCTTTGAAATTTCTTCATTGATTAAACTTATGATAATCATTTGAATTACATATGGGGTTAAGTAGGAAACTGGTGGTGCCAGGACAAATTTCTTGGTGAATCTACTTGCATTTCTTCGAACAGAGTTTAAATCACATTTGCTTTTAATTCTTCCTTGGATATTAAAATAAGCAACATATTCTAACAGACGCAAAAATCTCTTAAATGGGTAAAAATAATTCTGATGTAATATTTCACTTTCTAACAAGTTTAAAGTTGGACAAAATAGAAATTTCTAACATGAAGTAGGTGACGAAATTATTTCTAACATGAAGTAGGTGACGAAATTTGACATAGGAAAAAAATTGAGAATCATATATTTTAAATCGTATGAAATGCCTTAACTCTTTTAGCACTAGCCTGCTTGAAACTGCCCTGTAATTATAATACAAAACTGTTCATTATAAAGTATTTATCCTTATATTAAAACCTTCTTCTTCACCCACTTATTCCTGGGAAGGTCATGAGGGCAAAGTCCTCAAGCATGCTTTCCAGTGGGTCCTATCAGAAACGACTGCCTCCATTTGATCCAGCTGAATGTTATCCACCCATCTTGCTCAGGGTATACCTCTGGGTCTCCTGCTGGTTGGTTTTGCCTGTAAAATCTGTCCATCAATTCTTTCCTGACACATTATAACCACATGTCTGTAGTATCAGAGCTATGATCTCTCGATTCAGCAGAGCCGTTCTGCTAGAAAACGGGTTTCAGGTGACAGATAGCAATATAGCCACCAGATATGATGGTTAGTTGCCATATAAGTGGGCTCCTGCCAGATGAATAAGCAATCCCAGATCAACTACTGGGGGAGATGGAGCTATGGGTAATACTATTAGCTCTCAAGAAAACTTTCACAACCAGCAAATAAAGGCCACCTCTAAAAAATATTCTAAATATCAGCTTAGTAATGAAAAACTTAATTATTTTATTCAATTCCTCTAAATGTTTGGTTAGGTTATTTTAAAAATTAATTGAAAACATTGGCAGTGTATTTCATTAGAAATATGGTAACAAAAGTGCTAAATGATCAGACTAATTGTAATGTACCATTACCATATTATTGTACTTGCAGGCATTTACAGACAAAGTAGAGTAGATGTTAACTTTTTTCCCCTCTGAGTGAGAGTAGATGAAAGGGGAGACTGTATTTGTTTTTAAAGTGTTCATATATGTACATGTGCATAAAGATATGTATGATGCACACACACATATTATTGGTTTTAGTCATTAAACTATGGCCATGCTGGAGTATGTGCTGTTGGCATTAAACTGAGGGGTATGCTAAACCTACCATTTATACACATTATACATATATAATTCTTTTTTTTCAGATGGGTCACAGTATTACTAGAAGCTTCAGTGCCTTAACAAATTAATTAGATGATGGACCAATGACAAATGGACTTAAATATGTTTTTCTTGGAAATAATTGCAATATATGAAACACATCAACTCCAAACTAAAACAAAACATAAAGCTGGCCGTGTGATCAGTAGTCAAGTGGATGTTGTTTGTTTTTATATATTTTAATACTTGGACATAAATATCTCAAACCCTGTGTTAAACAAAACACATATGGTCAAGGAAAAGCTGTGTTAAACATAATGACCTGCAATCATCGAAAACTTGTTTCCAAATGAGATTCTGTTTCAAAAATATTTGTGATCATGGAAAGATTGTGTTAAACAAACTGGCATGTGATTAAATGAAGAATTGTGTTAAATGAAGCCTTGTATTTAAATGAAGGCTTGTATTAAACGAAATACCTTTATTTAAATGAAACCTTGTGGTAAATAAAGAGTCTGTTTAAGTGAAAGCGCTTGTATTAAACAAAGACTTGTGTTCAAATGAAGGCATTCAATTAAAATTTGAAGGTCTGTGTTAAACTGAAACATGTGTAAAATAAAAATAAAAAAATGCAATGTTATAAATTGGAAATTTATTTTTTTTAAACTTTCATGATATTAACTTTTTCTTTTTTATGGGGAGGGGATTGGTGATGACTGGATGGGAGGGGAATAATAAAATTTTCAACCATGTATTAAATGAAATAACAACTAAATAAATCAAATTAATTAAAAATAAAAGAGAAATATATGTTTGAATTAAATTTGTTTGTTTTTTTCTAACAAATCAGTTACCTTTTCATTCAGAAAATATATGTATTTTTTTTTTCTTTTGACTTAGTCTTAAGAGACAGGGAGGACCCATGATCATTTTCTAAGGACCCCTACAACTGGCAGGAAATAGGGAAGCAATGTCTCAAGTTACTGTAGTAGGAAGTGGAATATTTTGTAGGGGGCCCCATGACTGGTAGAAGCAAGAAAGGGGGAAATAAGGATTCATGTTACTGCAGTAGGAAGTGGAATATTTTGTAGGGGCGCCCACGACTGACAGGAGTAAGAAAGGGAGAAGCAATGATTCAAGTTACTGTACTAGGAAATGGAACGTTTTTCTCAGAACCAGAAAAGTGTATTAGATGCTTGTAACAGTAGATTCTGCTAAAGGTACCCAAAAACCAGATGCTGGTGTTATATAAAGTGATGTAATAAGTTTGTCTACCACAGATCCAATCCAAGAAACTTCCATAGTTTCTATCTACTCAATTTAAATCACTAGGCTTGTGTCAATACAAGGTTTTGCTAAATGATACTTGCCCAAAATACCATGCGAGATCTAACTGGAACCATACATTTATTAAATCAACTTCTTAACTACATGGCCATGGTGGTGCCCAGTTTAAAATCATCCCTTTTGATACATGCATAATCTTTTAAATGAGCCATTTCAGAATATGTTGGCATGTGAGGTGTAATTCTGAAGAAATTTGTTTTACTTGAAAACTAAATATTCCAACAAGACCAGGAGGTTGAACTTATCAATGTTGATTTTTATTTTTTTTCAAAGTACACCAAACAAAATATGATAGCTGCCATAGCTTTGTTATTGGTCTTGACAGAAGAGGAGTTTTGCTTTGTAGCTGCTGCCACTTAACAAAGGAACAAATGTCAGAGATAGTTTGTGTCATTGTAATTCAAGCAGTTTGGTTTTCTATCTTTTACTACCACCATCATGTATTGTACCCCTTCAATAGAAAAATAGCTGAGAATGTTCTTTTAGAACATTTTTCTGGTGCAATCAACACCCAAATCTTTAGACAAGTGCACTACATTCTCTATGGAGAATGATCAATAGTGGATTACCACCCCACATTCATCTACCACTGTCACCAAAATTGGTGACACATTATAAATTATGACTTTGGTAGAGTGACACCCATAGGTGGTGAATTGGCAGAGGCATTACAAATCTTGCTGTGGTTAACTTTGCCTTTTGTTCTTTCTGCCTGAAACCAACTATGATTTTAAATTGTATATATTTATCTAGAAACTTACTATCACAATTTTATGACCTAAAAACTTAAGTTATGTTCCAAATATCAACTTAATGTCAACGTTTTTACTTAATCTCTCCACATTCTTGGTTAGTTTTATTTGAACTGCATATGAAGTATATTTCATTAGAAATCTGGTAATGAACAGTTTTCCATCACACCTGGCCCTTGAGTGCTTTTAACAGAACCCACTCTGTTGCAGGTATTTATACCACATTTACAGTTTGAAGTAGGTTGCTATCCACCCCCAGTTAGTCATGGAGGCCTTGAAAAGGCTCATATCTTAACAGTAAAATAAATATATATTAAAAACAAATTAGAGTAAATTCTTCAGACACAGATACTTGCATTTTTTTTTTTTACTCTTTCTTTATTTCAGCTTTTCTTTTTGGGGTACTAAATAGCACAAACTGTTCTGCCTGCATAGGAGAAAAGTTTTACACCTTTCTCATCTTTTCTATCATCCCGTGTTGATGACAGTACTTTTTAGTGAGTGATTTAAGCCATCTTCTGGAAGCACCCCTCCTGAACTCTTCATACAAAATCATCTTCAATTTGCCAAGAAGCAAACTCATTGAGGTAAACAGGTTCAATGTTAACCACTACCACTACTGTTGTGGCTATTTGCCACAACAGTAGTGGTAGTCTGCCTAAACTGGTGTGTCTTATAAACTATCAAACACAGTACATAAACAGGGTGTTGTTAAGCCTAGGTCAACTGACAGCGAAGCTGGGGGATGTAAACCACTTAATCCCTTTGATACCAATCCACATAAAACTGCCTTTATCTATAAAACAAAACCACCCATTTAAAGGGTTCTTATTTAAATTCAAATCTTGTATAATTTGATATAAGAACCTTTTATGTTACAAATACCATTGTAATAATGAAATAATTGTTTCTACTTTTGGCACAAGGCCAGCAATTACCTAGTACATTACTGGTACTTTATTTTATCGACCCCGTATGGATGAAAGGCAAAGTTAACCTCGGCGGGATTTGAACTCAGATCGTAAAGGGACGTAACTCTGTGTCAAAGCATGGCGTCTGACCCTCTACTGATATTGCCAAAAACTGAAATAATGTTAACTAATACTTCCAAATTAATTCAAATATGGTGTATTTCGTTAGGGTTCATTAATGACCATATTCCTATCTGGCCTTGGGATGTAGGACAATTAGCTGTCTGGCCTTGCTAGAGGATGTAGGGACACTGAACCCTTTCTGCAGGATGTAGGGCAATAAGCCGTCTGGCTTTGCTGTCTTTCCCTGCTAGAGGATGTAGGGACAATGAACTCTGTCTGGCCTTGATGTAGGACAATTAGCCCTGTCTGGATGATGTAGTGCAGTGAACTCTGTCTGACCTTGCTGGAGGATGTAGGGAAAATAGTGACCCATCTGCTCTTGCTCGAGTATGTGAAACAATTAATAAACCTTGTCTGGCCTTTTACTGGTCCTCAAGCCAGTAAGCTGTAGTCATATTAAGAGCAATGCTTGACATAAAAATCATTTTAGTCAGGAAAAGAAAAGCAGTACCTATGATACCTTATATATTTTCCAAGGTCTCTGGGAATTGTGGAAATAGAGAGGGATGTAATTCTCAAACTGGAAATCTAACCCAAATGCATGCAGAAGTGTAATGGATTAAGTCTATCACCGAAGAATTCAAAACACAATGAGCTAGAACAAATACCATCACATGGTGTCTCAGATGATGTTTTAACAACTCCACTAATTTACTTCCCCTTCAATTAAGCTCTTTAAACTCTTAACATCCTGTAACAATTTATCTAAAAATGGGTTTGTTAATTCAAATGATTATAGTATATTTTCTAGCAGGCACATTGTTGTGAAAATTTACAGTAAACTAAAGTAAAGACTTTAACATGTTTAATGTGATGCAAACAAAGCAATGTTTTGTACATTTCAAGAATTTACTGTGGTTTCATGCGGTTCAGAATGTTCAGAGTTAATGAACCCTGGAAGGATAAAGGGACTGAAGACAAACACTCTCCTGTTCAACTTCTGGGAAAGAGTTACAACTCTCCAGTAAATTTCCTGAAAAGATGAGAGTAGCAAGTACAATCTGAGACAATAGGTCCTTTATCAGCATCTACCTTTTTTCTAGAGAACACAACTTTGAGAGGCCACATATCTTGGTAATAAAGATAATCCAAGATATATATGGTTTCTTGATTGGTCCTAGAAAGTTAACCTAATGGAACATTACATTTCCTTTCCTCTTGTTTTTTTACATCCATTTTCTCACACTCAGTCGTAAGTAAACCCCATCTGCTGTCCTTGTGGCAAATATTATTATTAACATTTTTAACCCTTTTGATACCAAATCCCTTGTTTTAAAATGTTTATTTTTGTCTGAAAACCTTCCATCATAAAGTTAGTTATATTATTACACCTTTCCAAATTCTTGATTACTTGAAAATCATTTGCAATGCAGTGACATTTATTAGAAATATGGTAACACAAGACGTAAAAGATACTAAATACAAAAAAAAAAAAATGAACATTTACATTTTAAGAAAAGTATTTATTTTTGCATTGCTGAGATCTTTTCAAACCCTGCAATGGAATTGCAACTTGCCAGACTTGAGCAAAGAATCCATCAATGACCACCAACTCTGTTGCTGCTTCAATCACCATGACCACCATCATTATCATCATCACCACCACCAACATTCTCAACAACATTTATTACTGGCTTCTGTAATTCAACAGTATTAAACTCTACAGCAACAAACAAGGTATAAATTCATCTTTAATACCATTATTTTTTATCTATTCCACCATTTGGCTTTGTACTTTATGTAGGAAATATATATATATATATAAAATGTTTCATACACTTAATATGTATGTGCTAACATTTATTTCGGGGTCCAGTTATGGCCACCACCATATATTGGAGGAGGTACTTCCAAACTGACTCTTCATCAGGCACATGGACAAATATATCTATTGTGTGCCCAATGAAGGGTCAGTTTGGAAGAGCCTCCTCTAATATACAGTGATGGCCATAAATGAACCCTGAAACCAATGGTCACACATACATGTTAAGTGTATGAAACATTTTTTATACTAAATCAGTTCTCTTGCTTGAGCATTGTTTTCCTTGATCTTTCATCTACGAATATCCTATATATATATATATATTCGTAGATGAAAGATCAAGGAAAACAATGCTCAATCTATATATATATATATATATATATATATACACACACACACACACACACACACACACACACACACACACACACACACATAAACAGTCCTATATGAGCAAGACACGGTCACCCGACCCAACTTGCTTCAAATGGGACAAACCCGTCTAACCCATGCTAGCGTGGAAAATAGACATTAAACAATGATGATACACATACATATATATAAACAACATTCATACATATATATATATATATATATATATATATACAACATTCATACATACATACATATATATATATATACATATACATACACCCACATACATGTGTTGTTGAAAATAACTACTTTCCAGTTTCAATTTCTTTATTAGAACCTTCTCAAATTTTCTAATAGTTCGTTTGGAACAACAAAATTGTTAAGTCAATATGTCACCGTTCCTGACCCTCAGTCTTATCATTATGATTGTTGTTGTTGTCTTTTTATTGACTCTAATTAAAAGCTTATGTATTTTATGAACTTATGAAAGCTGTACAGTGATGGCAAAGTAAGAACTGCATATAAACTTATAAAATATATAACCCTATAATTATAGGGGCAATAAAAATAAACCTAGAACACTTTTGATGAGTCAGAAAACGTGGACAAAATTATGAATTTAGCAGCTTTGTTATTCCAAACGAACTGTAGAAGCCTTAGCAATTACAAGGTTCTAATAAAGAAACTGAAACTGGAAAAGTAATGTCTTCAACAACACATATATAAAAAAATGGGGTGTTCCTCATTGATATGAATATGTATGTATATATATACAGAGAGAGAGTGAGAGAGAATACATACATACACACCTTGTTTATAACAGCAACATGGTAAATGATGCAGCAGATCAGTTTCTAAGGGAGATAATCCTCTCATCCCATTCAGTCCTAGTCCTGGTCTGTAACCCAATCTCATTCAATCACAGACCAAATTTTCTTTTTCATTCATTAGTTCAGTCCACAAATACTCTGGATTAAAACAATGCTTGTGTTAAATCCACCTAGTAAAATACATATATACACCTTTATATATATATATATATATATATATATATATATAATCATTCATTTTGTACGAAACACGTACTAAATTAAACATTTCCTTGTATGAGTGTTTGTGAAGGTGTGATACAACGACTCTCTTTAACGAAACAAAATCTTTAAAAGATATTTATACAAAGAAAAGAAAAAACATAAACCCATTTCCTTTTTAACTAAAAATAGCAAGACAAGTAGTGTCCAGTGTCAAACCTAGACAGGCTACAGTCTAGATGCCTCAAAATAAATAAGACATACATGTCCTCAATTTATAACAATAGGCCTCCAGTTTCTATATAGTTTAGGGCCTCACCAGGTCTAAATCCAGCATTAGTAGTGATAAAGATAAGAAATGTTTTTAAAATGGCAGTCACTAACTTTTGATTCTCTTCCATGTGTATATTTTGTGTCAGAGTTCATATTTAGTTTTGAAAATACAAAAAAAAGTTAAATCCAACAAGACCAGTCCCCACCACTACTATCACCATCACCAGAAAAAAAATGTTTGTTCACCTCTCAGCACAGCACTCTACTTGGCTTGCTTTAGTTTCACCAATATAACAAAACTAGGACCCACCCTTACTGTCACAGCTCAGTAATTTAGCACAAGGCATTGAACTCTGCTGTAAAAGCATAGCTATTTTAAGTAGACTATGTCTCCCATGCAAGTGAAGAAAAGAAAAAAAGATATGTATGTGTGTGCCTGTGTGTATTAAAGGTAGCTGACATGGCTGAGATTGTGAAGTACCTAACAAAAATGCCTTACAGTATTTAATCTCTCCTCTTACTTTGTGAGTAGTTCAGATACTGCCTCTCATATTGGATAATACATAATAGTTCTATATATATATATTTTCCATCTAAATGAAAGATGTGATGATCATGCAAAGAAGATTTTTGATTATTGGTCTGCTGGATTAAGTCTGAATGAGGGAGGGGGAGTCATGGCTTTCAAGAATAACAAGAATTTATTTTAAAAACCAATCAGCTATTTCCTGTTGAATATCATCATTGTTTGATGTCTGCTTTCCCTGCTAGCAAGGGTTGAATGCGTTGTCAATAGACCAGGTTGATACTCAAAGCAAAAGTACTGACCCAATGGTGGGGTGGGAAACTGCATCTTGCTTACATTCTTGCACCCTACCAAGTGCTCAGATGGGCTGACAGCCTGCAACTCACTTATATATGACCCCACACTCTAATGAGTGCATTTTAAATGATCTAGGTCACAGCTGTAAATTGATATCCCGTGAAGATATTGGTTGTTACTCTTTGTATCCAGTTCACTTAGTTGAAAATAGAAAATAGGTGACTTATATAAGGGTAGGTGAGAATTTACTAAAGATAGGATGAAAGAGGACTATTGTGGCTCTGTGACAGTACCACAGGAATTGTGTCATAGCAACCAACAGGCTCAATTGCTCAACTCGTCCTCCATTTTCAGTGGCACCACTTAATGTAAACTTAAATTGAACAGCAAGTATTTATTATATTGACTTGTTAACTAAAGCATAAGGCCAGGCATTTATAAGGGAAAGAGACAGAAGAATGTGATTGCTTTTATTGAGAGCATCATTATGTTAAGTATGCCATCCTTCATAACGATTTCTTCCAGCATACGGCTAGAATTTTTCAGAGGTGTGGAAAGGGGGAGCAGTCAATTAAACCATCCCCAGTACTTGACTATTAATTCATCCACCCACAAAAAGATGAATGGCAGAGTCACCATAGTAAGACGATAAATCACACTATGTAAAAGTATGCAATTAAATATCACCAAGACAGTTTATCCAATCATCTACTAATTCTGCTAATCTACCACCCTAATAATAATATCAATAATGATTGGCACTTGGCCAGATGTTCTGAGTGAGGGCTAGAGTCAATTATATCAACCCTAGTATTTGACTGGTACTTTTGTCTTATCAACCTCAGAAAGACGAAAAATCAAAGTAAACCTCAGCGAAATTTGAAAATTTGATGATGATGGGATTGAAAGACAAGGAAAAAAAGAATAGGTGAGGAAGTATGTAAGATAGTGTCATGTCAAAATATACTTATGTCTTGCAGTGTGTTCTCCAAAACTGTCCAACTAGACTGTACTTCTCTAGTTCTAAAAGGGCTATAAAAAAAACCCATGGTAGCCTGGACCTTATATCTGAATGGGGATGAGGGGAACAGGTGTTAACAATATTACCAATAATAATAATTTCTGTCACTGATGGTATAAAGCTCCTAATTCTTGAGGTTGCATACTTACACCTAAGATATAAATATGCAAAAAAATTATTATTTACTATTCCCCACTCCTCCACAAGATTATCTAATGGTTACTTGTAAGGAAGTGTTTGTGTCAGCATTTACCCAGGGCCAACTCCAACCAGTGAATCTATGGAATTTCTAACAGAATCCAATCATACTCGGTGATCATAAACACCCAATTCAAATATCCTACTTCATTGCTCTAATCTACATTTCAGTTGTCCACCTCCCCATTTACTCCATCCTATGGGTGGTTCTGGTACTACTTAATCATGGATAAATTCACCTAATGAATGACAGAGGGTGTGACCATACCAACGGAGGCACCTTTTGAGTAGTTGTTGAAGTGAATTAATATTTCAAAGATGTTTGATGTAAAACATTAAATATTCTTTTATATATATATAAGTCTAAAGTCTGTCTTAAGCCCAGATTCTCACTAGGTTGGTGTTTATCCCAGTTTCCTTGGCACTAGGCAACTGAGAATAAAAGACTCCACCTGGACAGAACGCCATGGTAAAATCCCAATTAGTGCTGGTACTTATTCCAGCTGAATATATAAGAGCAACATGAAATTGAGTGTTTTGCTCAAGAACATAACACACAACCCCATCCAGAACTCAAACCCACATCATCATGATTGTAACTCCAACACCATAACCACCAGGTCACACACCATATATATACATGGTCCATCTGAACATGGATTACTGATCCTTTTGGCTGATCTGTCCAGATGAGATGTCTCTACATTCACACTATCCATAGCATTGCTGTTCCTAATGATTTGTGCATGGTTGAATGCAACCCTCTATATCTAAGAATTGAGTTCATTACAGTTATGACCAGGTTTTTCTGAATATTTATAATTTGAAATGCCAATGATAATGCAACAATTATCAGATTTTATAATTGCTTGCAAGGAATAATGTTCAGATGCCAAGGATCTTTAGAGCTCATCCGAACTTTCAATTTCATATTCCTACAAAAAGATAGTATTTATAGTATTATTAGCAATAGGCACAACAGTATATCATTTCCCACTCATTCAGAGAGATGAAACACAAAGTTGACCTCAGTGGGATTTGTAAAGGTTTGTAAATAATTATAATCACAATAATAACAATAATGATTTCTTACACAGGCAGAGTAGTCAATTACATCAACTCTAGTTTTTATTTGGTACTTTAATTCATAGACCCCATAAAGATGAAAGGGAAAATTGGCGTTAGAATATAAAAAGCCATGACAAATACCACACTTATTGGATTCTTCGCGATGACAATGCACCCTGTCTCCACACTTGTGAGTTTCTTGCCAAAAACAGCATTGTATTGCTTCCGCACTCGCCATATTCACCAGATTTAGCACCTGCAGACTTTCATCTCTTCTCCAAGCTGAAAATGTAGCTCAAAGGTTGCTGTTTTAACAGCGTTGCCAAAATCCAGGGCAAATTCCAGGTCTTCGAATTACTTACAGAAAACGACTTCCAGGCCAGATTCCGAAAGTGGCAGGAATGCTGGGACCAGTGTATTGCTGTGCAAGGTGACTATTTCGAAGGAGATGATGTGAAAACTTAGATAAATATATATATATATTTTTAAACATAACTAGTCCAGGAACATTTTGGATACCACCTCATATATATATATATAAAGCTCTTCTAATTCATGGTTGAGTGGTTATCAATAGGAGTAGACTCATGTCAGCCACAGACAAAAGAAAGAAGACATTGTAGCCATGAACATAAATGAAAAGAATGCTGGTGAAGATATTTTTATACTGGCCCAGGGCTAATCTTTATATATAGGAAGGAACATGTGGCTGATTGTATTAACCTCAATGTATCACTGATATATATATATATTACACACACACACACACACACACATCACACACACAGAAATATTGACTTTGAATGCCTCTAAGAGAAAGTTGGCCCTAGTGAATCTTGAAAGTAGAAGGATGAACATAAAAGTTTCATTTAAATCTTGTACATTACATAGTATTTTATTTTAACAACTCTAAAAAAGAGTGAAAGGCAAAGCTAACAATGGCAGGACTTGAACCCAGACTGTAAAGAGCCATAACTAAATAGTGCAAGGCATTTTGTCTGATGCTCTACCAACTATTGTTAAAATTACTTTCATATGCACAAGACTAAACATTTGAGGTGAGAGAAGATAATTAATTATATCAACCTCAGTATTTAACTGGTACTTATTTTTAGACCCCAGAAGGATAAAATACAAAGTTGACTTTGGCAGGATTTGAACTCAGTGTATATAAAGAGCCATATCTACATACTGCAATGCACTTTATCCGACACTGTAATAATAAAGATGATTTCTAACTTAGACATAAGGTTAAAAACTGTTTTGGATGAGGGGAAGAACAACTGAGGAACCCCACCTCCACCCTGACCCCCTTCCCTCGCAGTACATGACTGCTACTGAATTCTTATCTACCTGTCCACCCATGCCACCCAGAAGTAATTACAAAGTTAATTGGACAGGATTTCAACTCAGAATGTAAAGAGGAATTTGTCTAGTGCTCTACTGATATTGAGAAAAGTCTTAGAGACTTAAATTTAAAAGAAGCTTTGGAACCTCTGGTCATTTGTTATAACCCGCTTCCAAAGCTTAAATTTGGTTGAAGATTTGACAGCGTTCTCGAGATAATGATGATGATGATGATAACAATAATAATAATAATTGTTTCTACTTTAGGCACAAGGCCAGCAATTAACCAGTACATTACTGGTACTTTATTTTATCGACCCAGTAAAGATGAAAGGCAAAGTTAACCTCGGCGGGATTTGAACAATAATAATAATAATGGTTTCTAATTAGGCACAAGGCCAGCAAAATTTGGGGAGGGGGAAAGTCGATTAAATCGACACCAGTATATTACTGGTGCTTTATTTTATCGACCTCGTAAGGATGAAAGGCAAAGCTAACCTCAGCCGGATGATAATAATTGTTTCTACTTTAGGCACAAGGCCAGCAATTACCCAGTGCATTACTGGTACTTTATTTTATCGACCCCGTAAGGATGAAAGGCCAAAGTCAACCTCGGCGGGATTTGAACTCAGATCGTAAAGGGACGTAACTATGCTGGAAAGCATGGCGTCCGACCCTCTACCGATACTGCCAATCCACCGCCCTTCAAATAATAAAAATAATAATAATATATAGGAACAATGCCAGAGTTATTGAAGCTTGAAATATAGTCGACTTGATCAGCAATCTATTACTGGTAATTTCTGTAATGAGACCCAGAAAGATGGAAGGTTATGTCAGTCCTAGCTGAATTTTAACCAATGTTGCCTGTCCACTGCCCTCTCAGACCTTAACTCTTCACAACTTGCAACGATTTTCAGAAAATATCTAAATCAGGTTTGTTAATTCAAATGTCTGTAATATCTTCATTAGTGGACAGAAAATTGTTGTGAAAATTTTCAGTATTAGAGTAAAACTTTGAATGTTTAATGTGATGCAATTGTAGTGATGTTTTGTACTTTTTAAGAATGTCTTGCTAATGTGGTTTCATATGAAGCAGGGCATTAAAAGTTAATAACAATAAAAATAATAATTCTTAGGCACACGGCCACACAAATTTAGGAGTGAAGGAATAGTTGATTTCATCAACTCCAGTAATGAACTGATATTTATTTCATCAGCCCACTTAACACCATCCACTCCACCCCCAGAAGATTGAAAAGCAAAGTTAATCTCGGTGGGATTTGAAATCAATGTAAATGGATATAACCAAATGCCGCAATACATTTTATACCTGCTAGCTGGCTAATGAATGTATTAATTCACCACCATCACCTTAATATTAAAATAATAGTTTCTTAACAATACCAAAAAATTACAGGGAAAGGATTAGTTGATTAAATTGATCCCAGTACTTGACTGGTACTTTATTTGATTGAACATCTCCCTCCCCTCCAATCCCTTGAAAAGATGGAATGGAAAAGTTGACATTGGTGGGATTTGAAATCTAATACCACAAGTTATTTTATCTAATGCTCTCCCAATTCTGCCAACCCACTATATCCCTTAATATTAAAATAGCTGTTTCTAACATAGTCACATGGCCAGAAATTTGGCAGGGAAAGGTTAGTCAATTAAACTGACTGAATTAGTACTTGACTGGGATTTGATTTTATCAACACTGGAAGAATGAAGGGTTAAGTTGATCTCAGTGGGATTTGAACCCAGAACATAAAGAGCTGGTACAAAATAGCGCAAGCATTTTGTCCAACACTAAAGATTCTGTTAATCCCTTCAAAAAGGAAAAAGGTTTAGATGTCATGCAAACAAATACACACAATAAACAAAAACACAAACAATACTAATAAAACTAATAATAATAAGACAAAAAAAAATAATAAAAACACAAAAAAAAAAAATAAGCAAAAATGTATCAAAATATCGGAACTTATTCTTTTTCTTTCTTACCCCCTAAAAATCAGAAAAAATAATTATATATCGTGTAAAAATTGTCAAACAGATTATTTGTTTTGTTTTTTTTAAATGAAATCAGCAGAGATTATTTTTCCTTAAATTATTAAGAAAACAAGTAACGAAAATGAGTCTTCCTTTCTTTCTTTTTTTCATCTTGGTTCCTTTACCATTTTTTTTTCTTTTTTAATGTGGGAGAAGTTGTTTGGGAGGGTAGAGGTGCTATTTTTTTTAAATTTCAATGCCTAGTGGTTAGGGTGTTGGGCTCATGGGTTTTACTCCCAGACCAAGGGGCCCATTATGTCCTTGAGCAAGACACTTCATTTCACATAGCTCCATTTCACTGAAACAATTAGTACCAGCTGCTGTTAAAGGTTAGTCCTGCGACAGACTTGCATCCTGTCAAGAGGAAGTCATGTATTTTCAGTTGTTCAACTCCAATGAAATCAGGATAAGCTCTAGCCTCGAGGCTTCAGACAGACTTTAACTTTTTTTTATTTATTTTTTTTATTTCATGGATTCAATGTACTGTGTGAGACTGAAGAGGAGGAAAGAAGAGAGAAAGAGACAGATAGTTGAAAATGAATGAAGCGTGATAGTGCAGAAGGGGAGTGAAAGGAAAGAAAAAAGAAAACAGAATAAATTACAAGAGGAAAAATAATGAATTTGGAAAAAAAAAAATACAAAAAAATTCATAAAATTTCCTGCACAAACCACCGAGGAGGGAGGGGCATATTTTGTCTTGTTTTCTGTTCCATTATCGTCCATTTTTTTTTTTGTTTTATTTTCCATGCTGGGCCAAATTTTAGACGTTTATCATAATTTTTCTTCTTTTTTAATTTTTTCTAAGTAGATTAGGTTTGTTTTAATCACCCAAAGTCTTCCAAACATAAACTCCAGCACTAATAAAAAGACCAGCTATTAATACGCCAAAGGCCTGCCTCTTTGGAGTGCCAAAATATTCCACGATGGCTTCCTGCAATTGAAAGAAAATAATGGAAATTGTGAACGTACAAAAAGGATAAAATAACAATAAAGAAACTAAATGGTAAAATATGGAATCTGAAGACTCTTGTAGTGGTCTGTGTTGTCAGCAATAAACAGTCCACAGTTGAGTTCCAAGAATGTGTTAAATTCAATTTTTTTTCATTGCCTTCTCATGTGTTCAGAATGAAACAAGCATGGAGAGTTTGGTAGTGAAAAAGCAGAGAAGTGGGACGATACTTAGGCCTCCACTAGGTCATCTGACCTGGCTTGTCTCTCACAACAGGACAACTTGTCTAACACATGCTAACATGGAAAAATGGATGTTAAACAGTGATATGATGATGATGATAACTAATGATGATAACTAATGTACATAAGCTGAATTCTCAGGCTTTTAAGTGTTGAGAATATATATATATATATATTTTTTTTTTTTTTTTTTTTTTTAAATGACCATGCTGTAAAATGGAGAGGTAGAGAGGGCCCTTGAGTCTAGTAAGACATCCTCTCTAGTGCTGGTGGCACAAATAAAAGCACCCAGTCCATGCTGTAAAGTGGCGCTGGTGTTAGGAAGGGCATCCAACCAGTGTATCAATGCCAAAAAGCTTATCAGCACAGCAACAAAACAGCATAGAAAAATATGAAGACATCGCATCTCAGAGTTGCAACACTTAATGTTGGCACTCTCAGAGGTAGAGCTGCTGAAATAGCGGAGATGCTGGAGAGAAGGCAGGTGGATGTGTGCTGCGTGCAAGAGGTGAGATGGAGAGGTGCCTCTGCGAGACTAGTCGTAGGCAAGCGTCTTAGCTATAAGCTATTCTGGGTAGGTAAGGATGATGGGTTAGGGGGAGTAGGCATTTTCCTGGCTGAGAAATGGATCAATAAGACAATAGAGGTAGTTCGAGTTAGTAATCGAATATTTAAGCTTAGATTAGTTGTAGGTAGGAGACTACTGACAATCATCTCGGTCTATGCTCCCCAAGCAGGCCTAGGCAAAGATGAGAAAGACTGCTTTTATGAGCAACTTTTGCAAACAACCACAATGACAGAGGACGGAGACATCGTTATGCTAGCAGGAGACTTCAATGGTCATGTTGGACAGCTCCAGGATGGTTACACTGGGGTACATGGTGGGCACGGTTATGGTTCAAGAAATGAAGAAGGAGTGAGACTTCTTGAATTTTGTGATGCAAGTACATTGACTATTTGCAACACAAACTTCCAGAAACCTGCCAATCACCTAATAACCTACAAATCTGGTGAGCACATAAGCCAGATTGACTTCCTGCTAGTTAGGCAGCGGGACAGGCAGATAGTGTCTAATACCAAGGCATACCCTGGGGAAGAATGTACCCCACAGCATAGGTTAGTTGTTAGTGATATCTCAGTAAGCAAGAGATGGAATGAGACATATAGGAAGGTGTGGAGAAGAAAGGTCTGGAAGCTAAAAGACCTTTCACTAAAATTCAAATTTAGGAAAGCCCTTCAAGATGTATATGACGAAAAAGAAGACGATTTAGAGACGTATGACATAGATAATAACTGGAAGTTCTTACGTGACAACTTGCTGAAGGCTACTGATGAAACCTGTGGCTGGAGCAGAGCTCCAACCAGACAGAGAGTGACCTGGTGGTGGAACAGCAGTGTAGATAAGGCTATTAGAGACAAAAGACTAGCATGGAAGGCTTGGAATAAGGGTGGGAGTAGGGAAGAATATACAGCCACTAAGAGAGAAGCTAGACGCCAGGTGTACTTAGCACGCAGGGAGGCAGAGAGTAGGAGGTTTGCCAATGTTCTGCGACGGGAAGATCAGAGGCGTGCGGTGTTCCACATTGCAAGGCAGTGTGTCAATGCAAATCAGGATGTTGTTGGTGATAAATGTGTCCGGGATGATGCCGGTGTACTTAGTGTCACGAATGACCAGAAAAAGGAGGCCTGGAAATGTCATTATGAGAGACTGATGAATGTGGAGAACGAATGGGAGAGAGAGAAATTACCCTTGGTAGATCCGACAGAGGGACCAGCTATTATGAGAGACTGATGAATGTGGAGAACGAATGGGAGAGAGAGAAATTACCCTTGGTAGATCCGACAGAGGGACCAGCTATTGAGATTGACGAATATAGGGTCCAAGAGGCGATTAGGGAAATGAAGAATGGTAAGGCGGCCGGACCATCGGGAATAGTTGCTGAGATGCTGAAGGCATCAGGGGACGTAGGCACTAAACTGGTTGCACGCATAATCAATCAGGCTATATATGGTGGTGTCATACCCAAAGACTGGTGCAGCAGTATTCTCATAAATTGCTACAAAGGTAAAGGGGATGCTTTGGAGAGGAGCAATTATAGGGGTATAAAACTGATAGATCAGGTTATGAAAGTGGCAGAAAGGATTTTAGCACAACTAATTAGAGAAAGGGTCAAACTAGATGAGATGCAGTTTGGTTTTGTGCCTGGCAAGAGTACAACAGATGCCCTCTTCTTGGTGAGACAAATGCAAGAGAGGTTCTTAGAGAAGAATAAGCCACTATACTTAGCCTTTGTTGACCTAGAGAAGGCCTTTGATAGGGTACCCCGATCTGTCATCTGGTGGTCCCTAAGGAAGCTGGGTGTTGAGGAATGGCTTGTAAGGACAGTGCAAACTTTGTACAGAGGTACTCTCAGTAAAGTCAGGGTAGGAATGGAGTTTAGTGAGGAATTCCAGATACAAGTAGGAGTACATCAGGGTTCGGTCCTCAGCCCGCTCTTGTTCATTATAGTCCTCCAAGCCATAACAGAGGAGTTTAAGACTGGCTGTCCATGGGAACTTCTCTATGCTGACGATCTGGCTCTTATGGCAGAATCAATAGAGGAGCTAGAGAATAAATTCCGGCTATGGAAACAGCAGTTGGAAGCAAGAGGACTGAGAGTAAATCTAGCTAAGACAAAAGTGTTGATGAGTAGAAAAGAGGACAAAACCCTGATTCCGTCAGGGAAATGGCCATGTTCGATATGCAGAAAAGGAACTGGCATAAATTCTATAAAATGCACACAATGTAGGTCCTGGGTACACAAGAGATGTAGCGGGATAGCAGGCAAACTAACAGGTAGGGAGAAATATGTATGCAGTAGATGTACAGGGAAATTAGACAGTAGAAGTCGCACTGATAGACACATTTTTCAAATGCGAGAGGGCGCTATAGAAGTGGTGGATAGCTTCCGGTACCTAGGAGATCAGATTAGCATGGGAGGAGGGTGTTCCGAGGCCATAGTATCTAGAATAAGGACGGGTTGGAAGAAGTTTAGGGAGCTGCTTCCTCTGTTGACGAAGAAGGGTTTCTCCCTGCGTACGAAAGGCCGGTTGTATGATGCCTGTGTGAGGAGCGCGATGCTGCATGGTAGTGAGACATGGGCAGCTACCGCAGAAGATATGCGACGGCTGGAGAGAAATGAGGCAAGCATGCTCCGTTGGATGTGCAGTGTAAATGTGCGTGAACGACCCAGCATAAATGTGTTGAGAGAGAAACTGTGTCTGAGAGGGATAGAATGTAGTGTACGGGAGAGGAGACTGAGGTGGTATGGACATGTGATGCGCATGGAGGATGACCGATGGGTGAAGAAGTGCCAGAAAATGCCAGTTGAAGGAAGACGTGGTAGAGGTAGACCACGAAAAACATGGGCGGAGGTGGTGAGAACAGACCTCAGATCATTGAAGCTCACGGTGGAGATGACGAGGGACCGTGACGAGTGGAGAGATGCTGTGCTGAATAAGACCCGTCCCACCCTTGCAAGCAGGGAAAAGCGGACGTAAAATGATGATGATGATGATGATGATGAAGTATACTGCATTTAACCCTTTAGCATTTAAACTGGCTGTATCTGGCCAGACTTCTCTCATCTCTTTTTGTTCAAACTGGCTGTAACCGGCCACTCATACTGATGTTAAGGTATTGTTCTCAAAATAAATAGTATCAAAATTTCATAGATTCGATATTATGTGAGATAATTATGTAAGAAAAAGACTTTGTTGTGAAAATATAAAGTTATGTAAATGCTAAAGGATTAAACTGTTATTTGAACTTTCTCACTCTATTTACCTAGTTCGATCTATTTTTTATTGTTTCCTCTACTGTATTTGTTGTTGTATTTGAAAGCACACTGGTAGAGTGCTTTTCGTAATCATTATATTTTTTTAATGTGAAGTTTTTTACCAACGTTTATCCCTGTAAATGGTCAGGCTTGGGTTATCTTCTCTTCGATGTGACGTCACGTGTCACTAGAGGGTTTACTAGTACAGTCATTTGCCACTAGCAACTGAACATGGTTGCACGTCAGTTTTGTCTTACAATCAGAGAGAGAGGCGAACTTCTGCTGACGAACTTGTCCTAAGCCAAATTACATAATGTGTACTATCATTACATAATATTCTGGACATGGCCGCTCCTTTCAGAACACTGCCAGCAGATCGGAACCGCAGAAACTGTTGCAGCAGTCCAGGTACCTAAACATCTTACCCACACAAAGTGATCTTCCTCACTGATTAACAAAAGTGTGCACTCTGGCAAGCAGAGTTTGAATTTTAATAATACAAACTTAATTGGCTATTGAGAGAGTGGTAAAACGACCAGAGCTATGTCCATTCTATTCGACATGCTTTGTCTGGATCAGCAAAGCAATGAATGTCGATCCAGGAGGCAATAGAGGCCCAAGAAAACCAAAAGGGACTTGGATGGAGGATGGCCGTCAGGATCAAGCTAGGCTCAGCCTGGCCAAAGTGAAAGAAACACATAGAGCAAGATGCTAAGGAGTGAGTCAGGCAGGACCCGCCCCTGCTGAGAGATTAATTGTGCCCTGCATGATGATGATATTCATTTATGTTTAGGGAATCACCACTGGATAGTAGTTTTGCAACAATAAAACTTTAAAGGAAAATCACCAGTCGTGCCTCCTGTTATATATATAAATACACACACACACATATATATATATATTATAAAGTAAAATGACAGGAGGCCAAGCAGGTTGAATTCCCTTATTTATTTCTGCAAATACTATGTACCTTTCAGTGGCCAGGTTGAGACGATGAGCCAAAATAACACAGGCTACCACGATCGTCTCCAAGTCAAAAACAAAACTTTTTTTTTCTTCTGTTTTTTTCCTTAAAGCCTCCTGGAATGTGTTTATCATCATTTCTTTGTTAAACAACTATTATGCAATATACACCTGAAGAGATCACTAGGTTCTTACACAACCTGGCCACTGAAATAAGCATAGTGTTTGCAGAAATAAATAATTAAGGGAATTCAACCTCCCTGGCCTCCTGTCATTTTACTTTATAATATATTTAACTCTATAATATATTTAACTCTATAATATATTTAACTCTATAATATATTTAACTCTATAATATATTTAACTCTGCACCACCAGCAGGATTCAATATCAAAGAGGGATGAGTTGCATAATGTTGAGTTTTTTCCTACCATTACATCATGATTAACATTGCAGAGTGACCAATTCTACCCAGTGGTGACCACCAAATTTAAACATATATCATCATCATCATCATCATCATCATTTTATGTCCGCTTTTCCCTGCTTGCAAGGGTGGGACAGGAACTGATTCTGGCTAGGTTTCTACAGCTGGATGCCCTTCCTAACACCAACCTCATTTACAGTGAGTGCTGGGTGCTTTTTTACCGTGGCACCTCCACGACCACTTTGCAGTGGAATGATAGGGACCCCAGCCCCTATCATCTCATTTCTACAGCTGAGTAAACTGGAGCAATGTGAAATAAAGTGTCTTGCTCAAGGAAACAACACATCACCTGGTCTGAGAATTGAACTCACAACCTTTCGATTGCAAGGCCAATGCTCTAACCACTAAGCCATGTGCCTCCATATACATATATATAAGTATAAAGATAATGTGCTCAAGTGCATAAATGCTATAAAATAGGGTGAAGACTTTTAAAAGATGGAAAAAGATGTTGCCATCAGCCAGTATGAGGAATTGAACCCCATTCATTTGTGATGCTACTGATTAGATAAGACTCACCAACCCCAACAGTCAACCTGGAAATGGCAACCTCCCAATCACCCTATTTTACTAAAAGTTCAAGAGTTTCTACTCACCCATCCACCTCGAGATAAAATCCAGTCAGCAACATTGTCTACTATAAAATTAATAACCAAGTTGATGATGGCTCGGATTAAAGGAATCCGGTCCAATGCCTGAAATATAGAAAAGAAAAAAGATTTTGAAATTTTTTTAGATAAACTGAGAAAAGGAACAAACAAAATAATAATAACAATAATGTTTACAGGCACAAGGATAACAATTTGAGGGAAGGGAAAGTTAATTAAATTATAACTTAGAATGTAAAGGGAGATAACCAGATGCTGCAAAATGTTATGACATTCTAATGCTTCTGCCAATACAATAATAATAATAATTGTTTCTACTTTAGGCACAAGGCCAGCAATTACCCAGTGCATTACTGGTACTTTATTTTATCGACCCCGTAAGGATGAAAGGCAAAGTCAACCTCGACGGGATTTGAACTCAGATCGTAAAGGGACGTAACTATGCTGGAAAGCATGAAATGGTTCCTGATTTAGGCACAATGTCAGCAATTTGGGGGGAGGGGGAAATTCGATTACATCTTGAAAGGCAAAGCTAACCTTGGCTGGATTTGAAATCGGAACCCAAAGGGCTGTAACGCGATGCCACAAAGCATGTCCGACGCTCTACCGATACTGATAACAACAACAATATATATGATGAGTGAATATATAAAATCCCAACTGTAGTAGACACTCCCTACATACACCCTATATGATTTACAACTGCTCACTGTTAAACCATTTAAATTTCCATGCATGTGCATGCATTTTCTACCAAAGTCATGGGAGCTGTGCTGTTTTCTGACTTTGTGGGCATGCGCACGTGTGTTAGACACATGGAAATCAAAAAGGTACTCAGGGTTGTTGTTGGCAAGATGGTTGATAATTTTGTGAGTGTTTACCAAGTCAGTTGCCAGACGTCGGAGCTTCAATGTATCCATGCCCAGGGAAGCAAGGCATTCAGAGTATGGTAGATGCCTGATGGAGGGTATTCGTTTGGTTGCACGTCTCTGAACAGTTTCCATGCGGTCAATGTTCTGAACAAGATAGGGGTTTAGATAGCTGGAGAGCAGCTGACAAAGATCTTGCTGAGTGATGCTAAGACACCCTCGGCCTTCTTGACAATTTTAGAGACATGCTTCGTCCAACGCAAATCGCTGCTGACCGTAATGCCCAGGTCACATTCACAAGAAGACTTCTTGATATTAGAGTTGTGGAGGGAGTATGTGGCCGCTGGGTTTTTACTCCCAAAATGCTTGAGTTGCCAGTCTGTGATCCATTGTTGCATTGTGTCCAGGTCAGATTGCAGGCAAGATCTATAGTGTTCAGGATTGGTCCATTTTATCTCAAGGTACAGCTTAATGTCATCTGCATATTTCAGTATTATTATTATTATTATTATTATTATTATTATAGGCTACTAACCACATGATTCATTTCATTTCATCATCATGATTATATATTCAAATTTAATGTAATTATTGTTTAGTGCCTTGTAGCATGGTTAATAACTGTGCATGCTTCAGTTTGTTGATTTAGAACAAGATTCTGTTTTATTTTCTAATTCATTGTTTTTTTTTTAAACTATTATCCAAAATGGAAACAGAGGATGCCTGTCATGAAGTGCCCTTTGGCACAAAACTTCTGATATAGCTTCACAGCTATAATAAAATATTGATCAACTCATGTATTCAGTTTTGTTTCTACAGCTAAATCTATATATGTTATGTGTGTGTGTGGGGGATTGTGTGTGTGTTTATGTTTCCCTGCTTCTTCATATCAACACCATTTAAAGTAAGTGGTAACATTTGTTTATGTCATGTATAAACAATATATCCTGCAGCACAGGAATTTGATGAAAATGAGTGGTATATACCATATTTTTTACAAGTAAGCTGCGGGTTGGCATCAGGAGGGGTATCCAGACATAGAAAAATTGCCTCAAAAATTATCTTCTCATGGTGACAAACTTAGTGATCTGCAAGTTTCATTCTCCTCTGCCTTATCATTACTGGTGGAAGCTGTTGATACAATTCTCTGCCAGAACCAACTTGATACAGCCAGTTTAAATGCTAAAGTGTTAAATTTGATTAGAACCTGCATAATTCTAGTTGTTATCATTAAGTAACTCAAAGTGGATGAAAGCCATTACCAAAACATAAGATCTGGTTAAGCTTGGGTAACTGAAGAATATCAAAAGGAACTGAAGAAAATCAAAAGCAATTGAAAAAAAAACCTCATTAGAAATAAGTTAAAGGGTTGTTATATTATTACATATTAATATAAAAAAAATAACTTGCACTGGGTAGAACAAGTTGACAGTTACTGTTGAGATTATATGAATCTGCTTCAGCTTAGGTAATTGAAGATCAAAATGAGTTGGAAAATCAAACAATTGAATTGGATGGAACATAAATAACTTGTATACAAAATGTACTGAGTAAAACATACATTATATATTCATTCTTATCTTATTATATAATCTGTGATAGTGTATGGCTTAGTAGTTATGGTATTTGGCTCACAATCATAAAGTTATGAGTTTGATTCGCAGCAGAGTGTTGTACCCTTGAGCAACACACAATTTAATGTTGCTCCACTCCACACAACTCAGCTGTGAAAATGTGTTGTACCTGTAATTCAAAGGGCTGGCCTTGTCACACATTGTGTCATGCTGGATATCCCTGAGGATTACATTTTGAGTACACGTCTATAAAATGCTCAGCCACTTGCACATTTATTTGAGGAGCAAGTTGTCCTGTTGGTCAAACAACTGGTTCCCTCTTCATTGGAACCGACCCCTTATATAATCCACATAGTCCCACCTGTAAAGTAGTCATACTGGTGTCAAGACAAAAAGCACCCAGTTCACTCTGTAAGGTGGTTATATAGGTGTCAAGACAAAAAGCATCCAACTCATCCTGTAAGGTGGTTGGCTTTAGGAAGGGCATCCAACCATAGATAACCAAGACTTGTTTGGCCTCATGTGACAGCAAGCCTAACGCCTGCAAGCTTGGATGACAATGATGTTGATGACAAATATAACTGCCATAATACCTTATAACTGACATCATCATCACCGTTTTATGGCTATTCTTCCACACTAGCATGGGTTAGACGAGCTGTCCTGTTGTGGGCAATACCAGGTCAGGTGATCATGTCTTGCTCATACAGAACTGATTTGGGCTTGATTTCTACAGCTGGATGCCCTTCCTAACACCAACCTCATTTACAGTGAGTACTGGATGCTTTTTATTGTGGCACCTGCACGACCACTTTACAGTGTGGACTGGGTGCTTTTTTGTTGTGACACTTACACAACCTCTTTACAGTGGGAGGGCATACTGTCTATATGCTTCAGCTTATGCTTGTACTCATGGAAAGTCAGATAGGAACTTCAATCACTGAGGCTATGCATGAAATACTGTGTCGTTTTTATGTAAAAAAAAAAAAATATGATTTAACATTTGAGGTGTGAACATGTACGTGTATGCCTGCTTATGCATGCATTACAGTTTTTCTATTTATGATAGTAAAAGTGAAGGGGGGCTATCATCTGTGACGAGTTTTTATCAAAACATGTTATCTAAACAGGAAATGGATAATAATATATGTCTAAAGATTAGGTTTCTGTATATATATGTAGGTGTCATGACAAAAGCGAGCGCCCAGCCCACACTGTAAAGTGGTCGTGTAGGTGTCACAAAAAAAAAAAGCATCTACTCCACAGTCAAATGATTGTGTAGGTGTCACAACAAAAAGCACCCAGCACATACTGTAAATTTGGTTGATGTTAGGAAGGGCATCAAGCCATAGAAACCAAGCCAAAATCAGTTTCTGTGTGAGCGAATCACGGTCCCCCAAAGGGACAGCCTGTCCTACCCATGCTAGCGTGGCAGATGGACATTAAATGATGATGATTATGATGATGATGTTATATGTGTGTGTGTGTACACACTCACAGTGTCCATGTTTTTATGTATTTTAGAACAAATCTATGATTGACTACAAAAAACATACATATAGATAACACCAATCATAAATGAAGATGGGCTAAATACATGAAATAGTTGAAATTTCATAAATATACACATGTACAGAGGGAGGGGGGCAGGGAAAGAGTGTCTTAGTTGTACTGTTTAAAGTTAAGTGAGACCTGATCAAGCAAACCTATAACCAATAGCATTCCAACAGCGACTACCACCTATGTTGGGGGTATGTATGACTACATTATCTAATGTTGTTTGATTATTGTTTTGTTTTGTCTTTTGCTGTGAGTACTCAGGCTTAAGTTAGGACAGTGAATACCAGCCATCCACCAAAGTGATTGCATCAATTATTTGTCTATATTTTGCTGTAACCCAGTAGGGATTACTGAACTAAACCTTTTAAATATTTTATATTCATTACATCTGATGACGTTGCTGATTGTCTTGCGTCATTGTCTGATGTAAACCAGCTATAAAAATATGTATTATGTAATTGTGAAACATTAAAGGAATACATTGGAATCCGGCCTTCTATTTTCATTGAAGAATAAAAATTAAAATTGTTTTAAAGGAAAGGTTGGTTTTTGGTTTGCTTCGGAAAGGGTATGGTCTGAATTAATGTTAATTTATTCTTAATTTTATTTATTTGCTTGTGATCTAAGTAAATTTTAGTATATTTTCCATGAGGTTGTAAGTTTTGTAAAAGTAAATGGTGTATGATTTTACATTGAAACTATATAACCTTAAACAGTATGCTATGATGACCTATATAGAATTTAACTTTGTTTAGGGGTAATAAAATTTTATAAACCTTTGTTGGTAT
The DNA here is from genome assembly GCA_964016885.1 of Eledone cirrhosa. Classification (NCBI taxonomy): domain Eukaryota; kingdom Metazoa; phylum Mollusca; class Cephalopoda; order Octopoda; family Eledonidae; genus Eledone; species Eledone cirrhosa. Next base: position 78,233,839 of record OZ024741.1, on the reverse strand, counting down.
TTGATTGACCGTTACTTGACTGAAGACATCAGAGAATAGTGCCAAAGTACTGATTCTCTTACTTTGTTGGCAACCACAAGACAAAACGGATGGGTAAGACTTATTTCATTAATATATTTTGCTGTTCTTTGATTAAGTGGGGGAATATTTTATGCTTGTATATATATATCATGCTTGTATATTTAATTAATATTAATTGTGTATATATTATGGTTATTTTATATTAATAATAACACTGAGATTTATACCGGTTGTGTCATCTTTTGGTTATAATATTTTCTGAAGTCATATATATATATTTTTCATCATGGATTCATTTCGCTTATTTCTTAATAAATTTGGATATTTTCTTTATTCTTCGTCTTTAATCGCTTCACTCTTTTTTTTCCTCAATCTTAATTGTTTTGCATTCGAGTATGTATATTATGTTCATTTGAAACCTGAGTCTCCTGATGTGTGATATCACATCAAGGTGAAGAAAGGCCTATTACATAATGGGGTTGTAGTTGCTGCAGGTTATAATAGATGTTTAATGTCTATTCTTATACAGAAACTGTGTAATTTGACAGCTGCAGCTTGAAAAAGGTCTGTCTCCTCCATGCTTATATTTAGAGTGGATTAGGAGTTGGAATATATGGATGATGTCTGAGGTAGGGATTATGGGGAGTGTCTTAGTTCTAATACAGATATTTAGTTCATGATTGCTTGGTTTTTACGATGCATAGTTTATTGTTGGCTTCGTTTTCTGAGTGCATTGTTTACATATAGAGCATTCGATGATTGCTTGTGTTTGTTCTATATATATATACATATAGTGTATAGATGTGTAGTGTAAGTGTATATTTAGGGTAGTTATCGATGGTAAAAAATTGGAGCAACAACGGTCTTGTTTACAAACACACACACATATATATATATATATATATATATATATATATGGCCAAAATTTACACACACACACATATATATATATGGCCAAAATTTCGTGGATTTTATTTTATAACCTTCTCGCTAACTACCCTAGTTATATGCTCGTTCAATTATGGCCAAAAATTCGTGGATTTTATTCTATAAACTTCTCTCGATTTTTATTTTTATAAAATAACCTCCTCGCTCGTTTAAATATGGTCGAAATTCTAGGATTTTATAAAATAACCTTCCTGCTCCCTACTATTCTCCCCCCCCCCCCCCATACATTGTATACACGCCTGCTGGCTCTCTCTCAATCCCATCCCCTCTCTCTTCAAACATAAAATAAACTGTTGCGGGGTACGAAACTCAGAATTTGTCGACCCATATTTTTGGCTACATCGCTCGCTCGCTCTTCTGTCAAATGTAATGTGCGAATCCTATTTTCTCGTCTCTCCATGCTCCCTGGTCCATCCATCTATCTGTATCATATCGTCCAGAATACAACCTTTTCTTTTTCAATGCTATTCGATAATTCTGTCTGATCATTCAAAATAATCTTCTTGCATTTTAAAATCTCATAATTCTTCCCTTATTACAGTTATATGATCGTTCGATTATGGCCAAAATTTCGTGGATTTTATTTTATAACCTTCTCGCTAAGTACCCCAGATCCCCCCCCCCCCCCCGCCCCCCACTCACCACCATTATTATTATTTGGACCAATCATAAGTCAGCGGCCTATGTTATCACTTAAGTTTAGACCTGGTTGCCTTTCAATATGATGGATGGACTACGGAATTCTGGAGTCTGGAAAAAAAAAAAAATCTGGACACTCAGTGACAATGCCAAAGATAAAGACAAATTCACCTCATGCTGCCGGACGAGAATGCAAGGACTCCTCCTCTTTATTTAGGCCGCAGACGGCTAACATAGCCCCATCTCCCTCACTCCTCCCTACGCCCTGTCCTTCCCACCCACCAAACGCAATCCAAAACTTCAGAGTTGGTACCATGAATGTAGGTACCTTAAAAGGTCGCTCTAACGAGGTTGTAGAGATGCTTGAGCGTAAAGAGGTTGATGTTTGCTGTATTCAAGAGACCAGCTGGAGGGGTGGGTCTGCTAGATTCATTGTGGGTAAAAAAACGATGCTATAAGCTTTTCTGGGTGGGAAATGACAATGGGCTGGGTGGGGTAGGAATCATGCTAGCAGAAAAATGGGTAGATAAGATAATAGACGTAAATAGAGTGAACGACAGAATAATTAAAATAAGACTTGTCCTCAATAGAACTACTGTGACAATAATATCCACTTACGCACCCCAATCTGGACTGCCTGGCGTTATAAAAGACAGATTCTATGAGTCGTTAATGCTCATTACCTCCCAAATAACCAACAGTGACTACATAATTATTGCTGGCGACCTAAATGGTCACGTTGGACAACACTGTGACGGCTATGACGGAATCCATGGAGGCTATGGGTTTGGTACTAGAAATGAGGAAGGGTCCAGAATCCTAGAATTCTGTGACGCAAATAATCTAACTATTTGTAACACAAACTTCAAAAAACAAGACAATCAGTTGATCACCTATAGATCAGGGGACATGCCAGTCAGATAGATTATATCCTTACCAGAAGACGAGACAGAGTGTCTGTTGTAAACACTAAATCCCTCCCCCATGAAGAATGCACCTCCCAACATAGCCTCATAGTTAGCGACCTCATAGTCAGGACAAGACGTATTCGACAACAGAGGAGGACTATCCTTAGGAGAAAAATATGGAAATTAAAGGACACCACAGCCAGTAATAAATTTCAAAGCATATTACTTGATGCTTTTGACAGTAAGGAAGAGCAATTAGAGTCGTACAATATAGAGGAACAGTGGGAATTCCTGAAAGCTAACCTGCTGAAGGCAACAGATGAAATCTGTGGCTGGAGCAGACCTTTAGGCAGGAGGAGAGTAACTTGGTGGTGGAACAGTAAGGTGGAGGAGTCGATCAAGGCCAAAAAGCAGGCTTGGAAAGTATGGTGGGATGGGGGAAGTAGAGAAGACTATCAAGTGGCCAGGAGGGAAGCTAGGAGACAAGTGTACTTCGCAAGAAGGGAAGCAGAGGAAAGAAAGTTCAAGGATGTTCTACAACGCGAGGACCAAAAACGTGAGGTGTTCAGGATTGCTAGACAATGTGTCAAGGAGAACCGTGATATTGTCGGGGAGAAGTGTGTCCATAATGATGATGGTGTACTTGCCTTCATTGACGCTGATAAGAAGATAGCTTGGAAGTGTCACTACGAAAGGCTACTAAATGAGGAGAATAAATGGGAGAAAGACAGTCTCCCCCACATCGATCCAATAGAGGGACCAGCAGTGCAAGTTGAAGGTAGTATAATAAATAAGGCAATCAAAGATATGAAGACGGGCAAGGCGGCTAGGCCTTCGGAAATAGTTGCTGAAATGCTGAAAGCCTCTGGAACGGTGGGACACACTATGGTCACCCGGATAGTAAACCAAGTTATACAGAATGGGGTCGTACCAAAGGATTGGTGTAGCAGCATCATCATTAACTGCTACAAGGGTAAAGGACATGCCCTAGATAGGGGAAACTATAGAGGCATTAAATTAATTGACCAGGTCATGAAGGTCACAGAAAAAGTAATAGCGCAACTAATCAGAGAGAGAATTGATCTAGATGAAATGCAGTTCGGGTTTGTGTCAGGTAAAAGTACCACAGATGCTCTTTTCATTGTACGACAACTACAAAAGAAGTACCTAGCTAAAAGTAAACCCCTCTACTTAGCTTATGTAGACCTGGAGAAAGCCTTTGACAGAGTCCCCCGCTCCATTATCTGGTGGGCTCTTAGAAAACTAGGTGTAGATGAATGGCTTGTGAGAGCTATACAAGCCATGTATAAAGAAACAGTCAGCAAGGTTAGAATTAACAACGAATATAGTGAAGAGTTTAGCGTAAAAGTTGGTGTTCATCAGGGCTCCGATCTTAGCCCCCTCCTATTTATTATCGCCCTCCAAGCTACAACGGAAGAGTTCAAGACCGGCTGCCCATGGGAACTTCTATACGCAGATGATCTAACGCTCATAGCCGAATCAATGGCTGAACTAGAGAAGAAATTCCAAACATGGAAGCATGGCCTAGAATCAAAACGCCTTAAAGTTAACTTGTCTAAGACTAAAGTCCTAATATGTAGGAAGGAGAATAGGGCACTGGTCCCATCTGGGAAATGGCCATGCTCAGTGTGTAGGAAAGGGGTAGGCAGAAACTCCATTTTATGTCCCAAATGCAAAGTATGGGTGCATAAAAGATGTAGTGGGATTACAGGTAAGTTAACTAAGAATATAGATTTTATATGTGGCCGGTGCTCTGGTGCAATAAGTAGCAGCAAATGCCCACAGAATACTAGCTCATTCCATTGCACAGATGGTTCTATAGAAATAATGGACACCTTCCGTTACCTAGGGGACAAAATCAGCAGGGGTGGAGGGTGCTCCGAAAGTACTGTAGCTAGAGTCCGAACGGGATGGAAAAAGTTCAGAGCTTATACCACTATTGGCCGCTAAAGGTTTCTCTCTAAAAATAAAAGGCAGGCTGTATGATGCCTGCATACGAACAGCGATGTTACATGGCAGTGAGACATGGGCCTTGTGTGCAGAGGATCTACACAGACTGGAGAGGAACGAAGCTTGCATGCTCCGTTGGATGTGTAATAGTAATATACGCGAACAGCAAAGCATAAATGAACTAAGTGAGAAATTAGGAATAAGAGTGATCAGATGCTGTTTACTCGAGAGAAGACTACGTTGGTATGGTCACGTGATGCGCATGAGAGACGACAGCTGTATAAAATAGTGCAGGGCGATCAAAATAGACGGTAGCTACGGAGTAGGCAGACCCAGAAAAACCTGGGACGACTTGATAAAATCCGACCTCACACACTTACAAGACAATGTCACTGGACCGAGATCTTTGGCGCTATGTAGTAATACAGAAGACCCGCCTTGCCTGAGTACAAAGCAAAACCTACAGTCAGTAGGCACCTCTTAACCAAAATACACCCCCGTCCCACTACCCCTACCGCCATCTACACCACCCCTTTCGATGTAAAGCTATGTTGGTACCACAACATCCAGTCCTAAATAAATGAGATCATGTAGGTGTCACGACAAAAAAAACACACGGTCCACGCTGTAATGTGGCCGTGTAGGTAACACGGTAAAAACCTCCCAGTCCACACTGTAAACGTGGTTGGTGTTAGGAAGGGCATCCAACCGTAGAAAACCCGCCAGACAGTCCTGAGCAAGACAACCAATCTTGCCTCAAGTGGGACAATTCCCGTCCAGACCCATGCTAGCGTGGAAGATGGACGTTAAACGATGATGATGATGATATATATACATAACATACTTATATATATACACCAATACTTATATATATATATATATATATACATACATGCATTTATATATAAAATCATTATCGAGAAGGTCACAGAACTTGTGACAAAAGAACTTTGACAATTAAATAATCATACTAGCATTGAAAAGTGGTAGCACTAGTGCCAGAATAAAATGCTTCCAGCCTGTAAAATAGAAGTGCTGGTACAACGATAAATGCACCCAGCCCACTCTGTAAAGTTGTAGTGTGCTGTCCACCCTGTCAGGTGGCTGTGCCATGATAAAACACACAGTACACACCATGAAATAGTTGGCATAGGAAAGGCATCCAGCTATAAAAACCAAACCAAAAGTGAAACATAAGAGTGAGACGCTGTCATCTGACTTGTCTAGCTTCAGAACGTAACATCCTATCTAACCCATGCAAGCAGGAAAGATAGATGTAAAATGAAGATGATGATTATATGACAGGCTTCTGCGTACTTTTTGTCTAAGTGAATACTTTAATCCCATGACTATTATCCTGATATCTTGATTGCCTTCATTTTATAACTGATTTGACAACATATTTTGTCTTTCTAGCATCTGTGCAATCTAAACTTACTACGCCCTCTGCCAAACTGAACATTCTTAGTTTAGAAAAATAGCAGTTGTTAAAACTCACCTTGATGGCCATTTTGTAGGCTAAGTAAAACAACCGCACCACTATGTCCCAAGTAAGGTTAACTGAGACGATGGCATTGGCAACATTAACAAATGTGTTGGGAATATCTTCAGGCTCCACCCTAGATACCAATCTGTAAGAGAACAAGAGTAATGAGTCATTTAAAATACTTTTCTTAAAAACTGTGCAACAACTCAGTTTGTAGTGTTTATGTATCAGTTATATCTGTAGCTTATAACTATTAATATTGTAAAAAGATTAACAAATTGTACACTCCAAAAACTATTCTGAAAGTCATTGAACCCTTTCACTACCATATTTCTAATGAAATACACTGCCAATGTGTTTCAATTAATTTTGAAAATAATCAAACATTTGGAGGAATCAAATAAGATAATTAAGCTAACAAGCTGATATTTAAAAGATTACTTAAGAAACATGTCTAAAATAAAATTTTATGGTTTTAATATAAGGATATTTTTAAATGAGCAGTTTTGTATCATAAATCCAGTTGTTTCAGGTGGTTTGGTATCAAAAGGTTTAAATACATTTCAAATATTTACTAAAATGAATGTCAAAACTGAATTTGAAAAAATAACATTTAATTTAGGTTAGATTATTCTATAGAAATCTTTCAAGAAAACAACATGTGAAAGAGATAAAATAATAGAATAATTATATAAACATTTTAAAAATCTAAAATCTAAAAAATCAGTTACAAATACCAAATGAAGCATTTCAAACTAGTGAAAGGAGCTTTGTGTGTCAGGAGAGCCAAATCACTTTCCTATCCCATTCTATTGCCTTAAGGAGAATACATTGATTAATGTGATCCTGGATGTACATTGTATATATAAAAAAAAAAAACAGGATTGTAACACCAGGAATGCCTTCAATCAAAGGTCTGCTTAACGATTTTGGAATACTTGAACACTCACCCCCTTGCCCTAGGTTGGAAAAAATATCAGAGACGAGAGAGAGAGCATGAACCAAAACTAAAAGCAAGCGGTCGGCTCACTAGAAAAACCTGACCAATCACTGTTGTTTGATATCGTGATGAAACAACTGAATGCTCATGAGGAGAATAAGAGAAATATTGCATTGATTGAGGTGAAGATGGAGAATCATCATCATCATCATCATCATCATCAACGTTTAACGTCCGTGTTCCACGCTTGCATGGGTTTGGACAGGGGTTTTCCCACTTGAGGCAAGAGTGTTTGTCTTGCTCGCATAGGACTATCTGGCGGGTTTTCTACAGCTGGATGCCCTTCCTAACACCAACCACATTTACAGTGTGGGGCTGGGAGGTTTTTACCGTGTTGCCTACACGGCCACATTACAGCGTGGACTGTCTGGCAGGTTTTCTACAGCTGGATGCCCTTCCTAACACCAACCACATTTACAGTGTGGGGCTGGGAGGTTTTTACTGTGTTGCCTACACGACCACATTACAGCGTGGACTGTGTCTACACGATCTCATTTGTTTCGGCCTGGATGTTGTGGCACCAACATAACTTTACATTGAAGGGGCGGTGTGGATGGGGGGGGGGGGGGTTATTTTGTTAGAGATGCCTACTGGCTGTAGTAGGTTTTACTTTGTATTTAGGTAAGGTGGGTCTTCTCTATTACTGAGTACCGCCAAAGGTCTCGGTCCAGTGACATTGTCTTGGAGAGGTGTAAGTGTGTGAGGTCAGAATTTATCAGCTCGTCCCAGGTTTTTCTGGGTCTGCCTACTCCGTAGCTACCGTCTATCTTTATTGCCCTGCACTTTGTTATACAGCTGTCGTCTTTCATGCGCATCACGTGACCATACCAACGTAGCCTTCTCTCGAGTAAACAACATCTGATCCCTCTTATTTCTAATTTTTTCCTTAGTTCGCTTATGCTTTGCCGTTCACGTATGTTACTATTACACATCCAGCGGAGCATGCATGCTTCGTTCCTCTCTAGTCTGCGTATATCTTCTGCACACAATGCCCAGGTCTCACTGCCATGCAACATTGCTGTTCGTATGCAGGCATCATACAACCTGCCTTTCATTCTTAGGGAGAACCCTTTAGCGGCTAATAGTGGTATAAGCTCTCTGAACTTTTTCCAACCAGTTCTGACTCTAGCTACTGTACTTTCAGAGCACCCTCCCCCACTGCTGATTTTGTCGCCCAGGTAACGGAAGCTGTCCCCTATTTCTATAGAACCCTCTGCGCAATTGAAAGAGCTAGTATTCTGTGGGCACTTGCTGCTACTTATTGCACCAGAGCACCGGCCACATGTAAAATCTATGTTCTTAGTTAGCTTACCTGTGATCCCACTACATCTTTTATGCACCCATATTTTGCATTTGGGACATAAAATGGAGTTTCTACCTACGCCTTTCCTACACACTGAGCATGGCCATTTCCCGGAAGGGACCGGCGCCTTATTTTCTTTCCTACAAACTAGAACTTTAGTCTTAGCCAGGTTAATTTTAAGGCCTTTTGATTCTAGGCCGTGCTTCCATGTTTGGAATTTCTTCTCTAGCTCGGCCATTGATTCAGCTATGAGCGTTAGATCATCTGCGTATAGGAGTTCCCATGGGCAGCCGGTCTTGAACTCCTCTGTTATAGCCTGAAGGGCAATAATAAATAGGAGGGGCTAAGAACAGAGCCCTGATGGACACCAACTTTTACGCTAAACTCTTCACTATATTCGTTGTTAATTCTAACCTTGCTGACTGTTTCTTTATACATGGCTTGTATAGCTCTCACAAGCCATTCGTCAACACCTAGTTTTCTAAGAGCCCACCAGAACAATAAACAGAAAAGTGGTAAATTTTTCTAAAAATAAATCTAGCAAATGAGCCACTCCTCATAGAATGTGTGAGAGTTCATGGTTTACTCTCAAACTCAAGTTTAATTTGGTTACCTAATTCGCCCAAAGGTGGCCAAAGTTGTGGGATGTCTAATTCTACCTTGGTGTCTGCTTCTCATCCTTTTCTGAGTGGGTGCCCTTACTTATTGAGTATTAAATTTTCAAGCATATTTTAAAAAATAAATTGTTTTTAAATATTCGTAAAATTGGAGTATTCTCAGCATAAAAGGTAGCCATAAACAGCTAGATACTATTTGCATAGTAACAAATTTGGGGGTTAAAATATAACCACAAATCGAACGGAGGGAGAGAGAGGGAGAAAGATAGTCAAAGTATGAGATGAGAAATGACAGGATTATAGAGAGAGAGAAGAGAAAAGAGAGAGAGGGGGAAAATGGGGACGAGAACAATGGAGCAGGACTTGTGGAGAAAGATGGAGAGATGGAGAGAATAGACTAACAAGAAAAAGGAACTTAGCGTTATCTGAATCATCAGCTTCCCATCAATACTTTACAATACTGTAACAGTTTCTCACATGAGAAATTGTTTATATATTCACATTACCGTGTTTTGTAACTCTTTTTGTATAGCACATTTGTATGTATGGGCCGCGTGGCCAATAAAGAAATGAAATGGATAACAGAACTGGCAAAACATCAATCAAAATGTCTTGCAGTATTTCTTCCAGCACTTTACATTCTGAATTCAAATTTTATTAGGTTTAACTCTACTTTTGATTCATACAGGGTCGATAAAAGAAACACACCTCCAGTCAAGTGCTGGAGTCAATTTGACTATTATCTCCCTCAAATTTCTAGCCTTGTGCTTATGTTAGAAATCATTATTATTGCCTTTCATCCTTACGGGGGTCAATAAAATAAAGTACCAGTAATACACTGGGTAATTGCTGGCCTTATGCCAAAAGTAGAAACAATTATTATTATTATTATTATTATTTAAGGGTGATAGATTGGCAGAATTGTTAGTGCATCAAAGAAAATGCTTTGTGGCATCTGTTCAGGCTCTTTACATTGATTTCAAATTCCATCAAGATCAACTTTTCCTGCCATCATTGCCAGCCTCTCATCCTTACAGGGTCGATAAAATAAAGCACCAGTAATGCACAGGAATAATTGCTGGCCTTGTGCTAAAAGTAAACAATTATTATTGATAGAGGATGGTGGATTGACAAAATCATTAGAACATGAGACAAAATGCTTTGTGGTATTTAGTTATGCATTTTATGTTCTGATTTTGAATGCTCCTAAAGACAAAGAGAGCGAAAGCTACAGAAAAAGACAGAGTGAAAAGATAGCTAGAGAAAGGGGGGAGAGAGAGAAGTGAGAGAGAGAGAAAAAGAGCTAAAGAGGGAGAGAGAAAAAGAGCTAAAGAGTGGAGGAGAAAGGGATCATTGAAGTGAATGACTTACTCTTGCAGTCTTTGATCTCCATCTAATTCATCACCAATACACCGTAGAGCACGTCCTATTTCTTCTAACTGAGACATAGGTGGACCTGCATCAAAATACAAACACAACATCACTGGTCAAAACTGGGCAATAGATGTTGATATTTAACAACAGGTAAAAATAAAAATTGAAGAAATCCCGTTGAAGTAAGTGTTGGCACATTCAATATATATGTGAGAGAGAGATAATGGATAGATATCTAAGATGAAGAAGTTAAGACATTTTAGTTATCTTACATGTGTTTCTACCAGAAAGTGAGGAAAAATACAAATGATGAAAAACCTCATGTACGTAAGCAACATACAGTCCCCCCACCGTGACGTGTCTGGGAGGTAAGTAGCCCCACTTGAGTATTGACCCATCCAACCCTTGCTAGCAGGGAAAGCAGACGTTTAACCCTTTAGCATTTAAACCAGCCATATTTGGCCAGAATTCTCTTATCTCTTTGTTCACACTGGCTGTAATCAGCCACTCATACTTATGTTATGGTATTGTTCTCAAAATAAATAACATCAAAATCTCATAGATTTGATATTATGTGATATAAAGCCTTTATCATGAAAATACAATAGCAAATATAGAGTAATGTAAATGCTAATGGGGCAAACAATGATGATAAATGAAGTTTACAAATGGTAGTTTATTAGAATCTTGTTTCAGAGCATTTTCTCTGCTACACTTTCTCCTGTTTGTATACATTATTGAGTATTGTGAATTTGTATAACCTAAGCACTCCTAAATAGGTATAATATATATATGTATATATCAGTCCAGGTATCTCAATTTTCCTACCCACACGAAGTCATCTTCCTCACTGATTAATGTATGTGTACACTCTAATTGGTTGCGTTCACATTTTAATAATATGGACTTAATTGATTATTGAGTAAATGAGGAAACGACCAAGGCTGTGTCCATTCTATTTGATAGGCTTTGTCTTTTAATATTTTAACTCCCAGGGGACTAAACTGCATTTAAATTGTAAGTTGAACTTCCTCACTTTATTTATTCTAGTTCAATTTATCTATTGTTTGCTACCTTGTCTTTGTTTTCTATATGAAAGCACCCTGGTGCTTCTGGCATGGTCATTTTTTAAATTTAAATCAATGCCAGCGTGTGTTCTCTGTAAATGGTCAGGTCTGGCTTATCTTTTCTTTGATGTGGCTACTACTACTACATTCACTTCTGTCCAGCAATGTGACATAATAGCATACCATACAGAACTTTCTATTACAAGGAGGCGAACTGCTGCTGATGACGTGGCTCCCCACCAAATTATGTAATGCATAATAACATTACCTAATTTCTGCACATGGTGGTTCCACTCGGACCACCACCAGCAGAATGGAATCGTAGAAACTGGTGCATCGGTTCAGGTATCTCAATTTTCTTACCCACACGAAGTCATCTTCCTCACCGATTAGCACATGCATACACTCTAATCGGTTGGGTTCGAATTTTAATAATACAGACTTAATGAGATTATTTATTGAGTGAGCGAGGAAATGACCGAAGCAGTGTCCATTCTATTCAATGAAATTTGTCTTTTAATTTTATATATATATACTGCAAATTCCTACATGCAATGATGACTCATGTGGGATGCAGTGTGACAGTCTGGACATGTTGCATTTTTTCCACTGTCTAGTTTATTTCTGTAGCCATCTAACTCATGCAAGCGTGGAAAACGAACGTTAAACAACGACGACGACGACGACGACGACGACGACGACGCCCACCACCACCACCACCACCACCACCACCACCACCATCACCATCATCATCATCATCATACCTGCAGATTCTGATGATGGTCACATTTAAATAAGACAAGGTAAACTTAGAATGTAACAATTGTTGTTCCTCTCTACTTATTGTTGGTATTGTACAACTCAGCACTGGGTTGGGGGTCAGTGGAGCAAGAGCCAGAGGGTTACAGTTGATGCTAAGTTATGACTGTGTAGTGGTTTCTTACCAGTTGGTGTGTCTGGTTCGATGAGGTTGGATTCTTGAAGTGGGTTTTCAAAGCCTTCATTTTCCATTCTGTCATGGATGAACTGGTTCAACAAACACCGCGCCTGGTTTCCGACATCATCTCTGTCTAACTTTTTCTTGGGCGATTCTGCAGAAAGAAAAGATTGGAAATGCAATAATCATATACAAAATACCATGATAGAAAAGTGTGAAGGAGTCGAGGGTTTCAACTCAAATAAGAAATTAACATTAAAACTTTCTTTTGGTATGTTTCATCAAGATTTAAAATGCATTTACTCCATTACGTCTTCCAGCCGACAGGCTGAGGCCATGCTGGGGGCACCGCCATTAAAATACTAATACATGCATATATATCATCATTATTTTAATGCCAACTTTCCCTGCTAGCAAGGGTTGAACAGATCTTCACATACCAAGTCAGTACTGTGACTTCCCAAACATGTCTTGGTGAGGTGCCACAATTGCATTCTGTAAAGTGGTTAGTGTTCGGAAGAGCATCCAGCAGTAGAAAACATACTAAAAGGGGTTGAGAAGACTTTTCAGTGCTACAATAAAATGTACCCAGTACAATGTGCAAATTGCGGGAATCCATGAAAGCAAGATGCAGCCCCTCTCCTGTCTGAGATGTCTAATAAAATACTTTGTCTGTGATGACCAGTCCAACCCTTGCTAGCATGGAAAATGTATGTTAAATGATGATGATACATAGACAGTATACTTCACAAGTACATGGTTCCATGTTCAATCACACTGCATACCACCTTTGCTGCTTGGGAAGCAGATGTCAGGATTTCAAGTCTACAGAGGAACCAACAACTAAAGAAAACTCTTTCCCAGTCAATATATTTCAATATAATGTTGCAGATAAAAAAAAGTGTAGAGAAGAGTTGATATGATAGTATGCAACAGTTTCTTATCATGTTCTATGCTAAGGAGATAAACAGTTTTTTGGTTATCCCTGGCAAAAAAATGAGGAAAAGGGGCTGTGGTCCAATTTTTCTGGTCAGAAGGTGTGTCAGGGGCTAAAATTCATCAGAGGCTTTCAACACAATATAGTGACAGTGCAATACCATGTAGAAGTGTGTATGAGTGGATTGAGAAGATTAAAAGTGGCCGGACAAGCATAACACCACCACTGACGAGAGGATTCAGCAAGCTTGAGAGGTGGTAATTGTGAATCAGTTGGTTATCATCTATGAGGTAGCATGTTCTCTGCAGATTAGTCATGGTTCTGCCTCTCAAATCATCCATGATGAACTTGGCTTCCATAAAGTCTATGCGAGATGGGTGCCAACAGAACTTAAAGCAGAACACAAGTACAAACGTGTTGAGGTCTGCCAATATTTACTAGACCACTACAACAATGAAGGTGAAGAATCTTTTAGCAGAATAGTCAAAGGAGATGAAATGTAGGGCCATCACAAGAGCCAGAATCCAAAAGACAGAGCATGGAGTGGAAACATCCTGGTGCATACTGCTAGTGAAGTGGCCATGTTTATACTGTAACAGCAGCAAGAAAACTGGCACGATCAAGCTCAATCAAGTGACCACAATAGTACTCACTATAAGCACACATGAGCAGAAGGTAGTGTGACAAACCTAAATATATGTTATGGTGAAAGTGCAGATAATTTTTGACTTATCCTCGTATGTACATACGTAATTACATATGTACATACATACATGCATTATATACTCACACGCATACAATATGCACACATGGTTAAGAAATTTGTTTCACAATCACAAAGTTGTGGTTTAGATTCTCTTCTAATATATTCTCAGGTCAATGCAAGCTTTGTGAATGAAATTAATCAGAGACACTGATAGATTCTACTTGTAATTCAATAGCCCAGTCATGTCTACAGTGTCTTTACACTAATTCTATCTGAAGATTACAATGAATGTATAGGTGACTGTGAAATATATCACCAGTTATGCTGTAATACAATGAATAGGCAGTTCCATTGATTGAACAACTCAAACAACCCTTTTATATCACAATTAGAGAACAATAGTCCTGTTATTTATAGGCTTACAGCAAAGCAAACACTGGTTTACTTTCTTTCCTCCCCACTATCATATATGTGGGGGGGGGGGGTTCTCTTCTTTCAACTCTTAGCCATCACTTCCCTTCCAATTACCATGTCGTTCACTTTTACTTTGAAAAATGTGAAACTACATTGAGAGGAAAAGGATCTTAAAAGGCAATTTTTCTAGTGCTGGTAGCACAACAAAAATACCTAGTTCACTCTGTAAGGTGGTTGATGTTAGAAAGAGTATCTATCGTACAAACCAGGTCAAAAATGGAAGGATTTGACTTCTATTTTTAGCAGGTTGAGTAACCACAGAGGATCTTTCATTGACTACTTATATCACATAGTTGTTGTTGCTGTTTAACATCCTGATCTTATGAACAAAGGTGTTCTAGCCATGGCTGTTCCTCTTTTTAATTTTCCAGTTATTGTATCTTGTACTGAATTATTCAATTTGTCCTGCCTTTTTTAAGACGATAGAAAAAAATTTGAGGGAGAAATGGCTGCTATTTCTAGCAGGTCAAGTGATCACATTGAAGTTGTCCCCCTCATTGCTTCATGTTTTGTTCAGATTACTTCATTTGTGAAAAAATTGACTAAAAATAGGAGTTATTTAAACTATGGGCGGAACAATAAATGTATATGGATGTTAAATGATGATAATGATGATGAAACTAAAATAGAAAACCATGTCTTCTATTTGTTGTTGCTGTAGTTTGCATAAGCATGTGATTATGGGTTCAATTCCATAGTGCAACACCTTGGGTAAATATCTTTTACTATATATACCCTCAGATAGGCACAGCCTTGTGAGGGGAATTTGGTACATGGGAACAGTGTGGAAGTCTATCATGTGTGTGTATGTGGTCTTCATATTTACACTACTTGAACAACTGGTGCTATTTATGTCCCATGTAATATGTCCTGTAAAGAGTTGGCAACAAGAAGGGCATCCAGTTGTAGAGTACTGCCTCAAAAATGTCTCACCCAACCCATGCTAGCATGGAAAAGTTGAGATAAAATGATCTTGTTTAACCCTCAGTCAGCCCTGAACAGTCAGACCTAAAAACAAAAGCATTCCGGCTGTTACCATTCCATCTTTTTGTATATGAAGGGCTACATTCTCCAATGTCCTTTATTTTTTAAGAAGGTAAGGTGTGACATGAAGGACATAGGCTGCTATTTCAAACAGTAAGTTATTTTATAGAACAAAATGTGTAGGTGGGTTTGCAGATGTATGCGTGTGTGTGCATGGAGGCATGCATACAGGCAATTGAATGTACCCAGACTCGCTCCATTTAATTTTCACTTGGTTCCTTACATTTACTTCTTGAGTTATCCCTCCATTGAAAGTGAACATTTGCAGAACCATCCTACTCATACCAGTAAGGAAATAGTAGACATTAAAATGATTATGAAGATGATGATCTTGGATTGGATTGTATCTTGCTGACACAGCCTAAATATCCCACCCACCACCACCAACAACAACGACCTATTTTAATTTTAGTACTTAACTTTGCTAAATCACAAGGGCGTGTCAAGTTACAAGAGCTCCATAGAGATCTTAAGTAAACTAATTACCACCACTGTCACCCCCTTCTCTCCACTAAGAGAGATAGTGCTGAACATGTATTGTACACTTTATTTGCAAAGTTAAAACTCTAGAATTACAGGAGACAAGTTTCCTTTTTGTATGTGTTTTTCTTGCAGCCAGCGACTTACAACTGTTTAAAAGAAAGGTTAACTGCGCCTCACTGGTTGGGGGATGTAACCACTATCTCTAGATGAGCAATGGTTCTTAAACTTATTTTGTCACAGATACCCCATACAATTTTCCCAAAATTTGCAGAACCCTCATACAATTTTCCATAGATCATGTAAGCCAGACCTATATTTTACAGATAATTTCTGCCACCATCATTTTAATAACACATTAACCCTTTAGCATTTACATTACTCTATATTTACTATTGTATTTTCATGGTAAACATTATATCTCACATAATAATCTCACATAATATAGAATCTATGAGATTTTGATATTATTTATGTTGAGAACAATACCTTAACGTTAGAACAGAAAGAGGGGAGAGAATTCCGGCCAGATATGGCTGGTTTAAATGCTAAAGGGTTAAATGAAACAAAACCTGTTTTAGAAAAATAATTTATTTGAAAATGATAAATGCTATTTTTTTATAACATCATTTTTTATTAAATTTTATCAAAAGACACCCTATGGAACCCTACAACTTTTACATGGAAATTCTTTGAAACCCACTTTATGAAATACTGTTCTAGACAGAATCAATAAAAAAGGAGGGAGAGAAAGTCTGTTAG
Source organism: Eledone cirrhosa (assembly GCA_964016885.1). Lineage (NCBI taxonomy): Eukaryota > Metazoa > Mollusca > Cephalopoda > Octopoda > Eledonidae > Eledone > Eledone cirrhosa. The sequence goes on along the minus strand of OZ024741.1, from coordinate 78,217,165 downwards.
TAAACATTAATTCATTTCTGTAGCAGCAGAAATAGCAGCCAAAATTCCTTCAATTCACACTCCATTCCTTGAAACAAGGAGGGATAAATTAAATAATATGTTACCACAACCACACCAAAGAGACAAAATGACCACAGTCAAAATGCCTTTGATCACATGTTTGCTTAGTCAGAACTGAGATAGCGCTAAACATCATCATCATTTTAACCTTTTCATTAACAACCCTCCCCAAACCGGCTCTGGTCCTATTAAAGAAAACCATCCATTTTAAAGGGTTTTATCTATATTTTACTAAAAGTCTGTGATTGCTTGCTTGTCTGTAATGTAATACAATCAAAATGGCGCATAATGGGAAAATAATTTGAAAGGAAGTTGCCTCTGAAATGGGAATACAAATGGAATAAAACAAGTTTCGCGTAAATCGAAGCACGGGTTCCCAAGATATGAGGTTTTCTGGGAACCTTCATAAACAGAGAGAGAGAAAGATAGAGAGAAAGAGATAGTGGTTGTGAGAGAGTAGATTGAAAGAGAGAGATAGAGAGAGGAAGAGGAGACAGAGAAGGAGAATGGAAGAGAGAGCTGATGGTGGTGTTGTGTATATATATGTATGTGAGTGTGTGTGTATATATATATGTGTGTGTCTATGACCAGTGTATATAGATCACAGACACCCACATATATACACATTCACATATATATATATATATATATATATATATATATATATACAAACACACACATTTATATATATACATACACACGTATATATATAGGCCTTCCAGTTTCATTTCACATTATATGTCTGTGTATATTTTAATTATTCAAAAAGTATTTTTAAGTGAAAATTACTTTTTAAAAATATTTTGACGTGGTCGTGACCCAATGGGTCACGGGTGGTCTAGTTTAAATCAAAATTTTCCAATATGATTTTATATAAGAATCATATGTTAAGTTTCTAACTTAGTAATGAAGTACAGTTTATTTCATTAGGATTATGGCAACAAAAGGGTTAATGGTCACCTTCTCATGCTGATATGGGTTGGAAAGTTTTGCAGTACAGAAAATTGAGAATAAATAAATAAATAAAATAATGGATAGTATAGCTGTATTTGATGAGCCTTCTACTTCCAATTCTCTAATGTAGTTGGCAGAAATGCCTGATTCAATATTAAGTCAAAGTTAAAAGGAAATTGTTCTCTACATTTCAGTGCAAACATGGCTGATTAGTTAAGTGTGGGTTCAATTCCATTATGTTACCTTAGACAAATGACTTCTACCATAATATCAGGCCAAGTAATGCATTGTGAGTGAATTTGGAAGCTTTAAACAGTGAAGTATTAGGCAGTAAATTGGTAAAGTTGTTAGAATGTTGGATAGAATGCTTCGTGGTATTCATTTGTGATCTCTGAGTTCAAATCCCAGCGAGGTCAACTTTACTTTCATCCATTCGAGGTCAATAAAAAAAAAAGTACTAGTCAAGTACTGGGGTCGATTGTTCCTCATTTCCATTCTCTCACTCTCTATCCTTCTCTGGAAGAAATCAGCTGTATTCAGACCTGGTGATGAGATGGGCACTGCCAGATGTAAAAATGCCAAAGAAACACCATATATCAATATGGAGCCCCTACAACTTGCTCAGGAGTTAAGGGACCATGCATGCCAACAGTGAAGGAGCTCATCATATGTGTGTGTGTTTGTGTATATATCCTGGATTTTAGAATAGATACACTGAAGCCCTGTGTGTCATCAGAGGTGACTAAATGGGTTGGCACTAGGAAGGGCATCTGGCTGAAAACATTACCGCAAAACATCCCAACTATCCCATGCCAATAAAGAAAAGTGGATGTAAAAACAACGATGATGACAATGTGTGTGTGTGTACATACATATATATGCACACACACACACATTTGTGCATGTTTCTATAGCCATCTTCCAAACAACAGTTGTTTATGTGCCACAGCTTAATGGTCTCATGAAAATGAACCATACTTAAAAATAATGTATGAGATGGTGACAAGAAGGGCATCCAACCATAGAATACAGCCACAAAAACACTCATCCAATCCATGTCAACATGTAGAAGAAAATCTAAAAGCGACAATCATTTTGTTTTCTTTGCTATTTCTCATGAATGCTGTATTTATATAATGCTTAGTATTTTCTCTTCTCTCCCTCTCACTTCACTTTCTGTCTGTATATGTGTGTGTGTGTGTGGTGTTAAATGTGATATTCTCTAGTATTGCTGATAAAAAAAAAAAGAGATAATGGATTAGGTAGGATATACTTAAACCATTTTGATACTAAACCGTGCCTTGATTTTATGATACAAAACTGTTTATTTTGTCTAAAAAACTTCCATTATAATTCTATGTATTTATTACGATCTGAGTTCAAATCCGGCCGAGGTTGACTTTGCCTTTCATCCTTACGGGGTCGATAAAATAAAGTACCAGTAATACACTGGGTAATTGCTGGCCTTGTGCCTAAAGTAGAAACAATTATAATTCTATGTAAGGAAATTTATGTTCCAAACATTAGCTTAATAATGAGAAAGCTAGTTATATTATCAAATCCTTATTATTTGAAAATGGACAGCGTCTTTCATAAGAAATGTGGTAACAAAAGGGTTAAGTTATGTTCCAAACATCAACTTAATGATGTGGAAGTTAGTTATATTATTAAATTCCATAAATACTTTATTTTTTAAATTATTTTAAAATAATAGGCAGCCTTTCATTAGAAATATGGTAACAAAAGGGTTAAGGGTGTTGATTTCTAGTGATTACTATAAGGTTGGAGTAGTTGCACAACACCACACCAAAACATACACTAAGTCACATATATAGATGACATCACAAACATCCTCCCACTAGTCTCCAGACTACTACTCCAATCTGACATCAACAGATGTTTATAGTACTCCACTCAGAAGAGTATATATTCTGGAAATGTTCTTGTACACTATATAGGTTTGCTGGCCAGACAGGTAGTTTACTAACTAGCATTTTATGTTATTTTTAGGGTGGCATTGAGTATCTTGTATTGTGACGTTACTAACAAGGTTTGTATGAACATATTTATTTCTCTACATATATGGTCAGATTTTGTATATTTCACTACTAACAATATCTGAACAAAGCTGGTGTTACTATGCAGCTATTTTTGAACATATTTCTACACACATGAGGTCAGTATTTAACTTTTTTTTTTACTTCTATTACAATCACCAATATCTGAAAGTTAGTGTTATTGTGTGTGTGCGTGTGTGTGTGAACATATTTCTATACACGTGGTCCATGTTTGTCTATGTGTTTTATTACTAACTATTATAGTCACCAATATCTGACAGAAATTGTGTAAAGAAGTGTGTGAGAACATATTTCTATACGTGTGTGTTCAGTTTTGTCAGTATATTTTACATTTCCGTTATAGTCACCAATATCAGTAAAATATTCTGTTACTATGTACCACATAAGTAGTCTGTTTCTTAATGTATTTTACACTTCTGACTATTATAAAAAAGTTAAAGTCAGTCCCAAGCTCAGTAGCTCATCAGGTTAGTGCTTATCCCAGTTTCTTTGGCATTAATGACTGAGAGTACAAAACTCCCCATGCCGGTCCATAGCAAGGTTAACTTCTCAGCTACTGCTGGTATTCATTTTCAGCTGAGTGTACTGGAACAATGTGAAATGAAGTATTTTGCTCAAGAACACAACACAACACTCAGTCCAGGAATCAAACCCACGACATTATGATCATAAATCCAACACCCTAATCTAAACCATGCACCCTTTTTTTTTTACAAGATCGACAAAATCCCAGACAACATTTGCTGAGTGGGGTGGAACTCATCAAATCGGACCAAGCAAACAATGTTTCCATTTGCTGGTACTATCTACCAGTTGCATATGAAATAAAGTGTCTTGCTCAGGGACATAATGCATTGTCCAGCTGCCTTCACTCTGTCATAGCCACTACTATTTGAAAGACATCCTATTTCTGTATGTGTGTATGTGAGAGAGAGGATATATTTCGCCTGAATTTCGTTTTTCATGTAACCCATAATTCAGCTAGCACATGACCACAAGTTTAACTGTGTGGAGGAGCCATGTACTGAATTTCTAAATAATCTGTTAAAAAAGAAAAAGAAAATATTTAAAGAAAAATATATGTTGCTTAGTAATTATTGATTAAAAAAATGTGAACTTCCTACCTTCTGTAGTATCTGACATGACAGAATGGATACTCAAGAAAGTAACTAACAAACTGAAGATGACTTTTTTTAGAGTTGCATGAAGAATGGGAGAAATTGTTCTGATGATAGTGATTATGATGAAAAATAGGCCATATCCAAAACATTAGATTGTTTTCCTCTCTCAGCACATTAACATTTTTGTTTTGTTTTGTTTTTTCTGTGTGTTTTTTGCAACTCACACAAGCATACTAACACATATCAGTTTCTGAACATATTTTTTTAACATCCACATGTTCCAAACATCTTTTTACAAGTTTCAACATGTTTTCAACAATTTTGGAAAAAGTACCTTCACTTCAATATATCCTAGATATATCTTTACCTGATTGTTTTACACTCCAGCCAAGATAAAGACATGCTTCTGCAAACTTTTTAAATTTCAACATCCTACAGACAGGCTTTCACTTTATTTTCTGCCAGCTTAAGCTACAAAGAAGTTTTTTCACTTCAACATACTCCATTTTCCAAAAAATTCTTTTTTTTTCATTTCCACACACACCATATTCATAATTTTCTTTTTTTTTTTCATTTCAACATTTTTGTAAAATCTAGGCATGTATTTTATGTTTTACTTCAGTCAAGCTAGACATGTTCCTGCAAGCTCTTTCAACTTCAATATACTACAGACAGGTCTTCGCATGTTTTACTTCAACCAAGCAGCAGTCATGTTTGTGCTTGTTCTTTCATGCTTCAGTATATTGCAGAAAAGTCTGAACATGTTCTATTTTACTTCAGTCAAGCTGAAAACAGACCCATCTGTGCAAACTACTGCATCTCACTAAACAGGTCTCAACATGTTTTGGTACTTCAGGTATGCCAGTGAAAGTCCCTATAGACAAGTCCTGACATGTTTGATTCCTTCAGTCAAGCTGGGTATATGTCTGTGCAAGCCCTTACGCATCACTAAACTTTAGACATGTCCTGACATGTTCTGTTCTTTCAATCAAGCTAGGGATATGTTTGTGCAAGCTCACAAACCCCACTAAACAAGTCCCAACATGTTTTACTACTTCATTCAAGCTAAGAACATGTCTGTGCAACCCTTGCTGCTGTAAACAAGTTTCAACATGTCATTGTTAAATCCAAGGTTGCTTTTGTTTTTTAAAAAAAAAGCATATTTTTACATATTTACGTTTAGAAATATATGTATGTATATGAATGTAATGCTTGCATGTTTATATATCCTTGCCGTCATTGCTGCTGCCACTACGACCGTACACCCATCAACACCAGTATCCTGTATGTATATGTATATATATATATATTAATAAAAGGAATTCCAACTTTGTCTGATTTACTCGTTTTATTTACAATCCCTTTAAATTATAATGATATTATAATGAAATAGTATGGTGGAATATTAAATGTTAATTGAACAAGTACTTTCATGTTTTCGCAATCTTCTGGTTCATATTCAGTGGTGACAGTCAAGTTTGCAATTTTCAACTTGACTGTCACCACTGAATATGAACCTGAAGATTGTGAAAACATGAAAGTACTTGTTCAATTAACATTTAACATTCTACCATACTATTTCATTATAATATCATTATAATTTTAAAGGATTGTAAATAAAACGAGTAAATCAGACAAAGTTGGAATTCCTTTTATTAATATAATCTTCTATACACAATCATACACACCCGTGTATATTTATTTTTATATCTATCTATCTATCTATCTATCTATCTAGAGAGAGAGAGAGAGAGAGAGAGAGAGAGAGAGAGAGAGAGAGAGAGAGAGGGAGAGAGAGAGAGAACACTGGAAGGTAATATCCGTAGTGGTAGAGCACTCAATCCATGGGACGAGTTAGGTAGAAGTGGTAACACAACAGTTAGTTCACCATACCGAGAACAATTGTTTCACCTTAGCGGATCCTCAGCTCGTAATGGTCAAGGTTATACGGAATAGGAAGGACATCCGTATGAACGCTCATGCGCAGAAACGGTCACTTCACCCAGGCAATACAAAACTGAATGCAAAAGGTGTAAGGGAGATAACTGCGAAAGTCTGAAAGGTTCTAGTTGATAAGAAAATTAGGATGTTGTTATTCAATCCGGAGTTTTGTAGTTATGTAAGAGGTGTTTCCAGACATGTGGACAACGTGTGGAGATTTCATTTCTTGAGTTTAGGCAATCACTATTGCGTAATCTCTTTAGAATATTTATCTGTTCAGCAATACATACTCCACAAGACGGATTGCCCCTTGCGTATGGCTTGGACTTAGTGATGGCTTTCCATTGAATAGAGTAATCTAATACTTGAGTCCTTGAGGGACCATATGTGGCTCGCGAGTTTCTTGGATGATCGTTTGTCCAGGTACCTAAAGGTCGACTGATGGTTCAGGAAGCATTCCTTAAATTGGCCCTCCGCCATACACACATAGGATTTGACCTCCTGTGGTTGATTTGGTCAGTTGGAAGTGACCACAGCTTCATAAACTTCAGAAGGTGTGTTGCATTGTTGTGGAAGGGGACAAGCTTCAGGCTTTCGGCAAGAGCACCCTGTTCTGGTTTTATATTATTGGAGTATTTTCTTATTTCATTATGAGTTCTTCACTGTATATATATATAGAAGTGGTTACACAACAGTTAGTTCACCATACCGAGAACAATTGTTTCACCTTAGCGGATCCTCAGTTCGGAATGGGCATGGTTATAGGAACAGGATGGACAACCGTACGAATGCGCATGCGCAGAAACCCGGTCACTTCACACGGGCAATACTAGAATGCATGCGAGAAGTGTAAGAGAGATAACTGCGAAAGTCCGAAAAGTTTTTAGTTGAAAAATAAAATTACAAAGAATCAGTCTGGAGCCTTGTAGTTATGCAACAGGTGTTTGGTGGCGTGTGGACAACGTGTGAAAAATTCATTTCTCGTGTTTAGGCAATCACTATTGCGTAATCTCTTTAGAATAGTTATTCGTTCGTCAATACATAAGCCACATGTCGGATTTCCCCTTGTGTATGGCTTGGACTTAGTGATGGCTTTCCATTGAATGGAGTAGTCTATACTTGAGTCCTTGAGGGACCATACATGGCTCGCGAGTTTCGTGGATGAACGTCTGTCCGGGTACCTGAAGGTAGACTGGTGGTTCAGGAAACGTTCCTTAAAACGGCCCTCCGCCATGCCCACATAGGATTTGACCTCCTGTGGTTCGTTTGGTCGGTTGGAAGTGACCACAGCTTCG